>CAHIKZ030005007.1:845000-1210000 GCA_903632075.3 Acanthosepion pharaonis
GCCTGTGTGGGTCTAGTGGGCATTTCTCTTTATATCTGGTAGTGTCCGTATATTGATTAAGGGATGAAACAAATGATAGATGAACGTATTGGGAAACGAAAAGAATGAAAAATGAAAAGCCAAACCGGAGCACATATAAAAAGACTGTAGGAGCCTGATACAGTATACGGTATTCTCAGGTGATCCTTATCGCTTAGTATCAGTGGTCGAACGAAAACGGAAACTTTCAGCGGGATCTAACCCTAAGCTACCCGTATATATATTGTTGTAGAATACCTACGGACGATAATGGGTATGTCCCCATTTACATAAATACAGTAGTAAATACTGTATGTTGGTCTGCAGTTGGAGATTCGTCTCCAGCAGTGCTGGTCAAACTCACTGCTTTCGGGTAGAGAGGATCCCCAGACGAGGCTATGTTGAAGGGCAGGGTCTCGTCTCGAGGAAACAGCTACCTGACCCCGTTTTATACGGGGGTCTACGGTGAAATTTTGTCCGAGTCTACAGGCTCGGATATCTCACGTTAAAGTCTGTCTTGTGTCACATCTGACCGCGTGGGGCCGTTGGGCTGCAATTGGAGATTCATTGTGGAATTCACTTGACTCACTTCTAGCAGTTGACTACTTCTACTCGCCGCTGGTGAATCTTATATGTATTGTTCTTGTCCTAAGTATTATCGTTCATTACCAACCTCCGTGTAATTATTGTATTCAGTAACCTTCCCTAGGTTACAACATAGAGAGAGATGGATTCATATCTTTCCTAATGTTATTAGAACGTAAGTGAATGTAATGAAGTCAAGTGGAATTCGAACTTGGCTCTCCGACTCCCTAATCCGAACCGCTATTCACCGTACATTCTTAAAATATGGTACATAAAAATATCATTTGTACACAAAGATATGTCCAAAGAGATACGCGAATCTAAGGTAGAATCGAAACCGTATATGCGACAGCATTATTAATATCAGAGAACTGAGAAAAGCAGTTGAACCTTTCAGAAACAAGCTTTCCCTCGTTTTCAGTAGAAAGCGCCAGATTTTTCTTCTTTTGTGTTCAATGTTCATCATCTATGAGGAAATTGTCTCGCAATCACTACCATATAGTAGGATTAGCGTTACATAGTACTCTTGTCTTTGTTTCTAAGGACATTTTCCTGTTTCTTAATAGTTTGTTTAGTTTTTGGAAAGTCTTTCACTTTTTTGTTTAAAGCGCCTTTGGTGTCACATTTTATGATTTATTTTAAAACACTTCTAAGCTAATTTTCTGTACTTGCTTCATTTTGAAATTTCCAAATTCGCAGCTCTTATCCTGAGTTGTCTTTCTTGCTAACAATATACATTCTATTTTTTACACTTGATAGTAAAGGAAAACGAGAGAAAAAGACAATGTTGTCTAAGAGATGATGCAATTTCCTTTCTGTGCCTGTCAACAACACGGTATTATCTGTATATCTTCTATTGCTATGGTTGTGTCAGCCAATAATAAATCCTGATATGTCGACCCGTTCTATGAGGATCAGCTCATTGCATAGTTTGGATAAACCCAATGTAACGACTCATTCTTGTTTTACGTCACTATCTGTTTCTGTGTGCCTGCTCAATTTATCCGTATGTAAGCGGTCTGTTCCCAGTAAATGTTCCGGATTATTCTAATAGATCAAATAGTTCAAATAGCTCTTGAATTTTCGCGATGAACGGCTATTCTCTCAAGGTGGCCCCGTTGCCTTGAGCGCCTACTGAAACTTAAGCTCAACCCAAATTTCAAGTGGAACTCGTACATTTGATCCAACGCTAAAGAGGCTGGTAACAATTGATCAGTTCCTTGTACCGCTGCAGTAAGTACCTGACTCCTACCTTTACAAGAGCCAGATCAGGCTGAAAATGAAGTATTGCTGTTATATATGGGCAGGAACTGACTAGTCTTCACAGTCCAGTCTCGGTAGAGTTCAAAAGCGTTTCCGTGTACTTGTGGGTGCCGAATTATTTTCCCACGGAGAAAACTCTGCAAGCTCTCGCTACACCTATCGCTATTTCCATGGAACATGTTCAGACAAACTACATTCATTATTTCCATCAGTTCTAAACCTCACAGCTAAGACCCGCCATGCCATCAGTTCCAAACCTCACAGCTAAGACCCGCCATGCTAGGCACATTATAGCGAACCATTTACATTCCTTTCGTATTCCATTAATGAGATGTAAGTCCCAGTAGAACTGATTCTTCTCACAAACCGCTGCTTTGTGGAACCGACTCCCAAGATGATTCCTTCCCAGTCAACCTGTTCAAATCTAGAATTAACCGTTATCTTCCTAACATATCCGCATAAACTGTGCCACTTACTCTGTAACCGTCTATCTCGAGTGGCTCTTTGGCCTTCTACAGAGTAAAAATTATTGTAAAAAAGATCACCGTGTCGCACTTTATAAAATTCTTTTGCGTTCTCTACAAAACATAGGTATACCACATTCTGCACTTATATTACTTGTTTGAAAATGTAATATATATTTGTGCAACGAAAGTTGCCTTTTCTCAAATCTAAGCAAAGTGTAAAGAAACAAGAGAATTTGCTTAGGATAAAAAATAAGGGCGTTCTAATATAAGTCCTCCCGTGTGGCAGGGAATTTTTGACAATTGAGACAACAGAAATATAGTTCTGCAGATGGATAGTGAGAATAGCATCAATGGAACATGTGAACGATGAGAAAGTTCCAAGGAAAAGGGAAACAAAAAAAGGAAGATACATAGAATAAGAAAGATACAGTTGAAATTTCTTAGACACATTTTGATGAAAGAAGGCTTGGAGAATTTGACACTCATCAGACATACTGAAGACAAGTGGGGCAGAGAGAAACAGCGAGTAAACTACCTAACAAGCTTGTGCAATTGCACGGCAGGGCACGAACTAGTAAGGGTGATAACATTTCTTAGAGCTATAAATTAAGGAAGTGGTGGAGAGTAATTATCAGTCACGTCCTAAAGGAAAACGAAAAAGGGAAGATTGCTCATACTGATAGCATTACGAAAGTCTTAAGATAAGAAAACACATGCCAAATAAGTTAATTCCAGGCGGCTTCACAATAAACTGATTTCCGTTAGTGTAATATAGAGATCGTTGATTGGTTAAAAATGAAAATGTTATAAGCCATGTCAAAAAAAAAAAAAAAAAAAATAATAATAAAACCCAGAAGTTGAATTACTAAATTAGGCAAACGATATTAAGACATATTCATGAATATTAGATGCATTATATATATATATATATATATATATATATATATATATATATATATATATATATGTGTGTGTGTGTGTGTGTGTGTGTCTGTGAGTGCGTGTGTGTGTATATGTGTGTGTGAGTGCGTGTGTGTGTATATATATATGTACGAACACCATTTGAATCCATTTATATATATATATATATATATATATATATATATATATAATGTTAATCATTTGGTAATTCAACTTCCGGGTTTTTCTTGTTATTATTTATTCATTATATTTCTTTCTTTCTTTCTTTCTTTCTTTCTTTCTTTCTTTATATATATATATATATATATATATATACACACACAAACCGGTAGTGGGTGTCCGCATTCTTTCTTTTTTTTTTTCACAACATGTGATAAGCTTTAGGAACGCGCAGGAATAAAAGTAGAAAGATAATTAAAGAAAAGAGGAAAAAACCAAAGACAAGGACTAAGTGAAGAGAAGAAAAAAAAGAAGAAGAAAAAGGAGGATGAACAGAAAGAGGGGGATATACACGTCAAGGGAAAAGAGGAAGGAAACATTGACATTTATAGTGGCTCAAAGGAGGATAACGAAATTCATTTCATTTTCTTTTTTTTTTACGGTTTTCCAACCCTTTGTGTGTCATTTTAAAGCTGAATTATATTTTGGACCGTAAAAAAATGACAGTGAATATTTTATTAGCAATCTCTTGAGAATAAAAATTAATTTTACAGATATAAGCCCTACTATTTAACCCATAGCTGGAGGGATACATTTTCCAAAGGTATTTGCGCGTAAGTGAATGTAACTGGAATTCGAACATGGCTCTTCCCTTTCTCATTCCGATTCACAATCCATTATAGCATCGAGAAATGAAGCCCTTCATAAACACCCGATAGATGAATGTTCGAAACGAGAAGAATTAAAAATCAAAAGCCAAAAATGGAAGAACAAGAAAAAAATGATACGAAACTAAGAAATATGTATTTGTGGAGGAAGGAGGCATATGTCAGCGTGAATGTAAGAGAGAGAGAGAGAGACAGAGAGAGAGACAGACAGACAGACAGACAGACAGACAGACAGATGGACAGACAGACAGAGAGCGTATTATTTTGTATTCAAATTGTATTTGCGCGTGAGTACAAGAGAGGAGAGGCATAATCCTGTGTATGTAAGAGAGAGAGAGAGAGAGAGAGAGAGAGAGAGAGAGAGAGAGAGACAGAGAGAGACAGAGAGAGAAAATGTGTTAAAAAAGAACGGGATTTTAAAATATGTGAATGAAAAACGAATGAATAAAGAGTAAAACTACAAAAAAGAAACCGAGATAGGGGAGAGTGAGGAGAGGGAGAAAAGACACACAAGAAATACAGGGGAGAGAGAGAGAGAGGAGAGCGTGAGGGAGACAGAGAGAAAGAAAAGAGAAAGAGTAGGATGAGGAGAGAGAGAAACAAAAGAGAAAATAAAAAATGGCGAAGAAAAACAAAGGGAGATAAGCACTAAAAAAAAACTGAAAAAAATAAACGAGAGGGCGCTTACATTTGTTGGATAACATTTCTGTTAAACACTTTAGTACTTTTTCCAGTTAGAGTTGGCACTGTTTGGAATCAGAGCGTCGGTTTTGGAAAAGTTCTTTTTTAACTACCATAATTTTTTCCTTGGCCCGAGTTGAAAAGAGGAGTTTTTTCCTGTTATTTCTCCAGATCCCAGGAGGCCATTCCTTTTTTTTTCTTCTTAAACCCGAGTGCTAGCAACAGTAATGCCTCTTGCTATTAGTTGCTTCAAGTTTACACGCATGATCTCCAATCCTTTTTGGTTACTAAAATTATCAAATAAATAAATATATAAACGTGGATCTCGATTTCCCTCATTATTTTCTACTTAATCGCAATCGTCATTGGTGAAACAAAAGACGCTGGAAGAATAGAAGTATTTACATAAATAGCATTAACACGAAGTAATAAAACAGGATTTGAACTCAGGTTTCCCGTTTCATCTTCTAGACGAGGGGTGGTCAAATTGCGGATTGTGAATTTTTATGTGCCATGTCCTTTCATCCATTTTTCTCCACCTCCCTCTATCCCTTGCAGCTCTCAACAGGTTCCTTCCGCTTCCTCCAACAGATCACGTTCTGTCATCCACCTACTCAAGCTCGCCTGGTTTGTCACGCGCTGCTTTTCCTTGTCTCTCTTTTCCTCTATTCGACCCGTGAGTATCTGATTCTCCAGACCTTCCTTCCTCATTATGTGTCCCAGAAACTTCAGCTGCCTCTTCCTGATCCTGCCTTCTCCTTGTTTGCAACCTCTCTAAGACCTCATCGTTGCTCACACCCTCGGTTGTGGAAATATGCTTGCTGAACACCTTTTTCCATAACAGTTAATATAAAAGGTAAATAAGAAAAAAATTCCAGCTTTATAATTATTTTCTCGGTATGATTTGAGACCCCATTGTATTAAAACGTAAGTTTAATTTTAATGTGTATGTAACAAAAACGTATGTGTAAATTTTGTTCATGTCTTGAGGCTCTTAAACATCTGAACTGACATGGCTCTTACAGTAAGCAAGTTTGGCCACCCATGTTCTAGACAATGAATGCATCGCCAGAATTGGTACTTTAATAAATCAAATAAGGAAAGACACTGTGATAATGTGATAATCTTGAAACTTCTCCATGACGGCGTAGTGGAATTTAAAACCTTTCTCTTATCATATTAGACATATTTGAAACGAAAGTTGAGCTAAATTCAAAGGTTAAGCAATCTAAAATCCGAAGAAGAAGCTTTGAAAGCTCTTTGAATTTAGCAGGTAAGTACAGTCAAGCATGCTCATCTGCTTTCTCGAGAGCCTGTACTTTATAATGCTCCATAAGTTTTCTATGGCGTTGAGGTCAGGCGATTGGGGCGGCCATGTCATAACACTCATTTGCTTCTCATCACAGTATTCCTTCATCAATTTTGATTTTTGACAGGGAACATTATCCTGCATAAAAATGAGCTTGGTGAGGTCGATTTGCACCCTTTCAGCAGAAGGGAGCAGACAAGACTCTAAAATTCTCTTGTACTGCTCGTTCCTGAGGGTCTTTTCAATAGGTTTTAAGAAACCAGTCCCATGAAAAGAAAAGCATCCCCAGAACATTATACTGAACGGATGCATGACAGTATTTACTGCTAAATTCAAAGAGCTTTCAAAGCTTCTTCGTCGGATTTTAGATCGCTTATCCTTTGAATTTAGCTCAACTTTCGTTTCATCGTTTTGGGGCGATGGGTAACCATGTACCCACAGCTGGGACCCTAATAGGTGTTACCACCCTGGGTTAGGGTGGACCTGGGAACAACAGAAATTAAGAGGTGGTGCCATGCTCCTTAAGATCTCCCGATCAGAAGCCTTGCTGCTGGATGTAGTTTATCATCATACCCAGGACGATATTAGTTTATAGTTCGCGAGCTAGTTTCGCAGGCTAACATCTGTATTGATCTTTAAAGATCTAACATCACTGGCTGTCCACAATTGTAGCCTTGTGAAAGACAATGATAAACTTAATATATATATTTGATTTCCTGTCAAGTGAAAAAAAGTTTCAATCGTTGAAAAAAATGTTCTTTACTGAGACTTGGCTATGTTATCCATGATCTTTGTTTTGGCATATCTTCATTTTCGCCTTATTTGTTAAAAGCAGAAAAAAAAATGAATTATCGAACTCAAATCTCATGAATGAAGATCAATATGTAGCGCCAGACAACGTCACTTGGGGCGTAGATGTGAATGATGAGCATGGCGCCAGTAATTGCCAGTCCTTTGGTTTCCGGTACAGCGCTTTTTGTCGGTTTTTCCCGGAGCTGACAAAACTCTTTAAACTGATGTTATTTATTCCTTAATTATCTCAGAAAATTGTCTTTCCTTTTTGCTGAATCACGACGTTGCAATTCTCTCGGCTGCTTTGCCTGAAGATTATAGAGAATAAACCGAAAAAAAAAACTTATCAAAAATAAAAGAAATGTATACGAAAAATAAGAAAAGTAAAGCGTTATGTAGATAACAAAAATAATTTAGAAAATATTCAATTTGAAATGTTTTTGCTAATCTAAGTTTTTTTTTTTTTTTTTTTTCATTCAGCAATATGATTGGAAATATTTATTTCTCGATTATATGTTGCGATGGATAAATTGTCGTCGAAATGACGCAAAAATGAAAATAACACTGACATCTCATTTTAACAAATATATTTACCAAAATTACACAGAAATATCTTGAAATAGGAAAGAGTAAATTTATTTAATAAAATCACCATCGGCTTCAACTACGGCCTTCAGACGACTTCGGAATCTCCTATAACTCTTCTGGACGGTCTTTCTGCTTAAATTGGTGAATGCTGCCATAATCCTTGCCTTTAGTTCATCTTTGGTGTTACAAGGAGTTTTGCTGGTTTTTCGCTCAACTGCGCCTCACACATAATAATCAAGGGGGTTGCAGTCTGGGGAGTTAGGTGGCCAGATGTAAGGGATTATGTGGTTGCCGAAATTGTCTGACAGCCTTGACACGGTTCTCCTGCTTTTGAAGAGTCCTGTTGGCAGACATAGGGTCTTCCAGCATCAACCCACTTGATCCAGGGCAACACTACCTCCATAGGCATTTGTTGTAGGCCTCTGAGGACCTCACCAACAAATTCGACATTTTTTTTTCGCATCAGAACAACCAGAGTGTGTTTTCCGAGCTGCCGTACCTTCGTAATCACTGTTAGACTCATCCAATTCTTTCCGAATCCTCTGCAGTGTCCTCAGATTGACACACAAACACTTTGAATGTTCGTATTGGAGCTTTCGGAGCGAATGCCAAGCAATACAGCCTGACGGTTGCGTCTAGCATGAAACAGCCTGTAACCTCTGAGTGTTGACTTCAATGTTTACTTTATATATATATATATATATATATATATATATATATATATATATATATATATGCAAACGCACGACGTTGGGTGTGATAGAAAGGGAGGTGGAAGATGTGAAGAAGGAAGAACAAGAAGGAAGGAAGGAGAAGAAAAGCAAGAGTATTATGAATGTATCAAAGGGAGTTTAATTGAAATGTACGTACATTTTTATCCAGCCTTATATGAGGAATTTTTAGTATGTATGCAAGGGATCATGACATCGGATTTCTGGTTCAAAAGGTTCTTTGGATCCATAAATGTCATCAAAAGCGCTACATGGTATTTTTTTCACACATGTATTGAGCACTTTTTAATACTACTGTTTCCTGGTCTGATTCAACTCCATTAACCTTTTATGTATTATATATATATATATATATATATATATATGAAGAAATTTTGGGGGATTTAGAGTAATCATATAAGAGTAATTCATCGAGTTCAGAATAATCTTCAACAGAATGCAGAAAGCACTGGATAGCTGTTTCGTCCTATTTGCACATCCATTACCGAGAATCGAACTCGGTCCTTTTCGATACAACGCAAACGTCATACCAACTGTACCAGGAAGAAGACACAAATTAGACTCGATATAGCGCCGCTACTCACTCAGATCCGCAGTGATACGCATCCAATTATACGGGTCATCTTGGAACAGTGCCCGAGGAGCCACGTCTGCTTTTTTTTTTGCCCAAATAGGCGAAACGGCTGTCCAGTGCTTCCTTCATTCTGTTGAAGATTATTCTGGGCTAGATGAATTACTATATATATATATATATATATATATATATATATATATATATATATATATTATATCAACCGTTATTATATTGGATACATGTATGTAAAATAGACGCCATATTCTTACAATTTAATAAAGTGTGGCACTCTTCGTAGCTGAGCGGCAAAGCACGTCCAGACAGACGGCCGTTTCTCCCACAAAGAGGCACGCAGATTCGATCCCTGCTTGAGAGCACATCTCTGTTAAGATTTCTCAAATATCCGGGCCAATAGACGTAATGCACACTGTTTAATGTAAAAGTAAAAAGGAGTATCTATTTCAAATTCGAGTATCCATATCAATAACCTTTAAACTAATAAAAAATATCTGGTTAAAAAGAAATTCATTAATTGTTTAGAAATATATATATATATATATATATATATATATATATATATATATATATCACGTGTAACAGCAAAATTGTCAAAATAGTGTAACAGCATAACTGTCCACCCACAAAGTATTAATACCTAAAAAACCACTAAACTAATTGAGTTTTCCAGGTTTTCAGATAAGACGTTTTGCCATCTTGAGACCATTTGTCGTAAAAATCACTGAAAATCGGTTTGAGTTATTCAGCTAGAAAAACCAGGTTAATAGCTTTTTGTTTCAGTCCTACTGTCTTCCCAAATAAACAATGGCGAGAGGAAAAAGATCATTAAGACCTTCAGTAATGATACCAGCATTCATACTCTGGCTTCCATCTTTAAAGACAATTCAAGAACCATGAAGAGAATGGTGAGTAATTTTTAAAAAGTGGGAACAGTTGAGGAAACTGGCTCAGGAGGTCACAATAGTGAGGGATAATCATTTTAACTTAGCAAAAAGATCAATTAGAAAAGGCCCAACTCAATCCATAAGACGTTTGGTAGGTGAGATACGTGTTTCAGCTATGACAGTCCAAAGAGAAGTGAAAAAAGACATGAAAATTAAATCGTACGTGAAACCTTGTTATTCCAGTTAGAAGGGTAGTGTGGGCGAAGATCATCCTGAATAAGTTGGAAAATGATCATGGAATAATACATATATATATATATATATATATATATATATATATAGTTGAACTTTATTTCAATGCTTTATGAGCTTCCGACCCTTAGCTATGACTAATTAATGATAAACATGTTATTTACGTTTATAGTTGATTTCATCACGATTTTTCTGCTACATTCATACTGCCCAAATTAGAGTACACTAGTGTTTTAAAAAAACTCAGAAAATTCCAGTAAGATATCTTTAATCAACGGTTCAAAGCTTAATGTAACAAATAGACAATTTTGTTTTTACACGATTTGGACAATTTTGCCGTTACACTGGGTATATATATATATATATATATATATATATATATATATATATATATATATATATATATATACACACACACACACACACACCCACACACACACACACACACACACACACACACACACACACACACACATATATATATATATATATATTTAAAAGAAAAACAGACCACTTTAAGGTACCATTATAATAATTTATTTCACCAGAGCCCTTTTAAAGGACGCCAGATCATCAGATAGCACTTCCAAAAATGAATTGAAACGAAAAATGAAATTAAAATTGAAGGGTAGTGTAAGTTTTTGTAATTTAACAGAGAGTGTAAAAAGGGTAGTATATATATATATATATATATATATGTCTGTCTCTGTGTGTGTGTTGTGTAGGCTGTTAATGGATCTTCTAGCATGGCAATTATTTCTTCTTACTAGAATCGTTACTTTTTGGTGTACACTAATTTGAGTAGACATCCCTGTTAATCTACAAACAGTGTAAATTAAAGTCTACCGGCCGAGATAATGGATGATATTGTTGAAGGGGATACATGTCTTTCAGTAAGACTTTCGATCATCTAGGCTAATAGACATTTATTTCAATACTCAAATAAACGGTTATAGTAACAATAAATATAGATAGTGTTTACAGGAATAAGAAATACGCATGTTTACGGCCACATCACGTTATAACACCGGTTCCTGTACATTTATCGAATTTAAGGAAAGACAAGCCTGGTCAGTACCTAGACGGGTGATCGCTTGGGAATACCAGGTTCTGTAAGCTTGCATGTGCGGGTGGGGTAACGGATAATAGAGAGAAATCACAGAGAGAAGCCATTCATTATACGGAATTGTTAATCAGAGAGTTCCAATTCCGTTAGCTTTGTTATATTGATTAACACACGGGAAAGGTGTGAATCCTTGAAAATGTTACAAAATTTGGTCCAACCTGTAATGAATGTGATCGTATCTGTGTCGGTATGGTAGGTCTACATCATCAAAATCGCCACACATGGAGAGAAGTTTTTCATTATCCGTTATGTAGCATTTGTGTAACAAATGCTGCAAGAGACGGCCAAGATTGCCTCATTTATGCAAGTGCATGTAAAACCCAAGCAAGACTAAAAACCTCAACCTTGCTGCTTGTATTTGAGGATAGATCATGCGATAACACTGCTCGAAATCGAGTCACATCCATCATAATAGTAATAACAAATCTTTGGTCACCCTAAGGACTATTTTCACTTCTAAACGGACACTGATATTAGTCTATTTTTAGCGATCCGATTTTGTCGATGAAGGCGCAAATGCTTACACAACGCAGAGTAGTCAAACGAGAAGCTCTCATTAAAAAAGTATTTATTCTCTAAGTCGTGAAATGTTTGTCTTAAGAAAACAAGAACGTATCAAACGAATTTAGTTTTAAAAATAAGCCAAGAGACGGGAGCACAAAGCAAATCTAATTTAGTAAATGTACACCTGTCTCTCACTGATCATAAACAATCTTTGAATGCCTCTCTGCTTCAAGAATTGTACTGATGAGACTGAGCACCAACAGACGGCGACTCTCTCGTTTTAGATTTTGAAATTTTAGATCGTTGAAGCTCTGGCTAATTTTCAATGAGTTTATTTACTTTGTAATACCTGCAAACTAATAAAATTAACAAAGGTAGAAAATATACAATTTGAATTTTAAAATAGAATTCTCGTCACTGTGCATTTTGATCATTGCTGTTTCTGTTGTCGAGGACGAACTTCTGTCACGTGGAATAGTGAATTGGTTTAATTGGAATAACGACAAAAAGTTAAATAAAATAAAAAGGTTATTTTCTTTCTGTTATTCGAGAAGAGACGGCATGATTCCAAATGTCGTTCTAACCCTTGAACAGTTGGTTAAATCATTTTTTACAGCTTATCAACCCATTGCAGGGTACTTAACCCTTTTCCTCGCCAATCATTTTGGGAAAAAGTTTTAATTTTCTGAGGAATTTTTAAAAAATTTGTTTTTAATATAGTAACAAAGAACATGAGGAACCTTTAAGCACCCAAGCATTGGCTAACACATCTAACAGATGTATAAATTGACAATTGGACGTGTATCGAGCTCAGAAAGGCATAAAGATATCACCATCGATTTATAAACACGTCTGTAACTGTTTTCTGAACGTTATGTTTCGGACGTGTTTATTTGTCCATATCTGAAAAAAGCACTTTTGGCAAAAACGTATATATACGTCTACGTCGCGGAAGGAGTTAAAGCCTTTTTCAGATAACAATAATTTAGTGATACAAGTCGTACTAAACCTATAGCTGTGGGAAGAAGACGTAGATTCTTATTTTTCCCAAGGTTATTTGCGCGTAAGGGAATATAAAGAACCCAATTGAAATTAGGACTCGGCTCTCTGATTAACAATTTCGATCCATTATGCATTACACCACCCACACATCGAAGCTTACTTGAACTCGCTTTCGTTTCTTACGGCACTCTTTCACCCGATACATATTTCTTCAAGCGTGTAACTCAAAGCCAAAGCAAATGAAGCATTTTTTCAAAAGGAGAAGGGTGTATTTGTCTGCGAACCCCTGGAAAAATTGACACAAATATGTTTTAATCTGGGAAGTCACACATATTTATATAATGAGTGTATCAAAAAATTCCCTCTTTGTCGGGTTTTGTTCCTAACATTATTCTTTTAATAAAAAATGGTGTATGGCTAGCTGGAAGACCGATCTCCTGGAACAAGGCGTTTTGGAGGGAAGTGGGAGGTTCATACCTGGCCATCTGAGACACGATTAATTTCTGGCGACCAAATTAAACTTGGTAAAAAAAACCCAAAGAGAAAGGAGACGCTGGCGAATGTATCACCGAGTCCAGTTGGCTTAAGAGTTTAATGATAAATTTTCTTTTTCGTCAATCATTACGTCATACGAACGACGACTCATTTCGTAATAATATTTGAAGATGGAATCGAATATATGAGGAGTAGATTCATGACTCCACGAAGGTTAAAATGAGCGCAAACCCCTGCACACTGGATGTCAGCTTTCTGCTCCCATTTTCTGTACTGTACATGGTCAGAGTACAGAGTATAGAGAAAATTGGAATCATCCCTTTAACTAGAGCACTAGTATTAGCTGAATATAATGAACCTTATGCAAAATTCAGACTTGAATACGTCTTATTTTCTCTACTAATTAACGTTACTCTGTGCATTTCTAAGTGGTCAGAGTAGAGATCACACGGTAAGTAGATTCATGCCTTTAACAGTGACATTAGTGAATGTAATGAGCCTTGCCCCAAATTTAAACTTGGTTAATTCAATTTTCTCTATTGATGATCATTACTATTGTGCGTATCTCTAAATGACTAAAGAATAGGGAACAGCAAGAATCAAGGTCATTCGTGCTAAATAAATCTAAACTGTCTTATAGAGAATTCGAATCGTTTTTTTTAGTCTGTTTTTCTGCTAAGCATCGCGCCTTCACGCGCTTTCAATGGGTATTTTTTGGCAATGACGTTACGGGATTTTTTTTTCTTTTTTAAGCACAACAAAAAATTTTCCGGAAAAGAGAGTCCCACTCCATTGTTTATTTCTTGTCATGTTGATAAAGGACATAAGCATGTCCGAAAATTTCGACTTTAAAATCTTTCTCTTCGTACTTCGGTTTAGTCAAAAGGCCAACTAATAAAAAATATTATTAGTCTTATTGACAATATTTTTATGATTTTGCTTTTTTATTCCTCGAATTTCATTAACCTGTGTGATGATAAAAGTACGCAGGTGTAGGCTTTAAGAAGGCTTTAATCAACTGAGTATATTTAGTCAGCCCCCACGTGGGCATCATGTGGCACAAGGTCGGTTTAACGTGGGATCTCCGAGCCCGTGGGCTCGGCCAAAAAATATGCCCATTGAAAAAATATGCCCATTGAACCCGTATAAACGGGTTCAGGGTCGGTTTACCTCCCCGAAAGAGAACCCGCCCTTCGGCGTAGCCTCCTTCGGGTTCCTCCCCGCCCGAAGGCAGAGAGTTCAACCGATCAGCCTGTCGTGAACTAGGCTTTAATCAACTGAGAATACAAGGTTCGTGTATAGTATCCTTTTATAGTCCCAGTAAACAGATAAAGCTCTCTCAAAGAGGAGAGTAACAAAACAAGGGGATACCACTCTGGATTATTCATAACAACCGGCTTATTAAATCTACATATAAGAAGTAGATATGAACTATCTTTCGTTATATAATCTTTTCCTGATAGAAAAGTACCTATAATAAAATTTTATTTTTATATTAATCACAATAAAAGACTAATTAAAATTAATAATAATGTAATAGAACATTCTAAAGAAAGGTTGAACAAGAAAGACACTCATACATAAAATGAAAAAGAGACAGGTGAAATTTCCGGGACATATTATGAAGAAAGACGGTTTGAAAAACTTAATACTCACAATATTGATGAAAGAAGCGGGCAGATGGAAAGAGCGTGAATGTTACCCAATGAATTTGGGTGAATTGATGGCAGAGCTGGGACAAGTAAGGATGAAAAAAAAAATCAAACGTTGCTTAGAGATAGAATGTTCTGGAGCGCCATGATCACTGTTGTCCTGAAGGCATACAACACATAAATGATGATGACTGTAACAAATTTTATGTGACGGTAACGAAATTCATTCTTAGCAATCTCAGCAAACTATTTGTTTTCTTTTCTAATTGTGTCGCTAATTTACAACTTTTAACTTAAATGAAGCATTTTATGGTTTCTCTATATTATATCTGAATATTAGTATCGGCACTCTTATGTTTTCGGAATATCATTAAGTAAAACTTAGAATGGTTTATACTTGGAGTGACCGGGAGTAAGTGAAACTGCGGATTATAAAAGAAATATAGATAAATGTCTTCAAATTGCCTTGTGTTGATTCGTGAGGTGAATGGTCTTAACTGGTGAAATTATTTTATCGTCGGTCTGATTTTTATTTGATGTGCATTACCTAGGATATTCTTAGGTTCCAAGTAAGCATTTATGTGGATGATATCACTGTTATTGATGGATTTCTAAAAACAAAAACAAAAAACAAATCGATCTATCTGACTTAGTTCTAACAACTCAGTGGGAAATAACTATCTTATTACTGACTTGTTACTTTCAATGGCTTTCAAAGACCAAGCTTGTAATCTTTTATCATCATCGTTTTGTCCTCGAGTTTTCTTTATTCACGATGAACAGTTCTCTTTTCAATGAGGCGCCATGCTTTGAATGCCTATTGGTTCTCAAGTTTACTCCAGTCCAGACAAGACGTATGCGTACATATAATCCATATATATATATATATATATATATATATATATATATATATATATATATATATATATAAAAAAAGAGAAAAAAAAACTGTAAAATGGTTGTCTCACTATATCGATCCAGGAACTGATTCCTTCTGTCATGCTTTATATTTACAAGTGTCAGATTTGATCAAAAACGCCGAATAAGTTCTACAGAAATACAATGGGTGACTGCTCGATTGGTATTAACTCTAAGTGAATACAATTGACATCACATAAACACACGTATACACATACAGACACACACATATACATACACACAGACACGCACACATATACACACATACATGCATACGCACATACATACATACACACATATATTTAATATATTTTCTGTTTATACGTTATTTTAATAGATACAATTTATTTAAGTAAACATTCTGTTTTTTACATAAACATGATTAGCTTACTATTGTTACATTTACTTAAATAATTTGTATCTATTAAAATAACGTATAAACAGCAAATACATTAAGTAACTGTCCATTTCATAATATATATATATATATATATATATTGTTTATTGATTGATTGGTATTTTTAGATTGTACGACTTTTTTGTAGATAACAATGATTTACTGATAGAAGTCCTATTAATTAAGGGAATTTTGACAGCCCTATTCTGAACCAAAAAGTTGCGTCTTAGTTAGCACAAAATTGGATGGTTATACTGAATTCATTTATTTATGGATAAAAAATGAATTCATTAAATACAAAAAAATAGAAAAGAACGCAAGACAATGATGTGTCTTCTCACCAGGCATATTCAGCTTTTGCAGCGAAACGGTTTCGAGAGAACTAGGGATTTATTATTGGCAGACACGATTTTAGCAACATAAGATATGCAGATGACACAGTGTTGACAGCAAGCAAAGAAAGGAATCTACAGAAATTCCCACAGGAGCTAATAAATAAAAGTGTAAGAAAAGACTAAACATTAATTGTACGAAGACAGAATCCATGGTTGTCAGCAAAAAGAAGAGCCCATGATTGGAACCACGAACTGAAGATACCAAAAAGGAAGTGTTTTAACAGAGGACCGAAGGTATGACACAGAAATTCGAAGTCGCATTGGGAGAGAGATAAATGCCTTTCAAAAGCTAAGTAAAGTATTACGAAACAGGAAAACCTCGTTAGAAACAAAGAAAAGAATGCTGACAGAAGAACTAAGCGTAGAAGAGTAGAAGGAAGCTGAGAATACCATGCACTGTACATGTGAGTAGTAAGGAGGTTTTAAGGAAAATCAAATAAAAAGGGCGCTTATACTTAGAATTATACTTATACTTCCAGCGTGGAATTATTTAGTAAAAAAGGCGGCTGATACATATTGAAAGCAAAAGGGACATAGGGAAATGTGAGTAACCTACCTAACGAGCTTTTGTACATAAATGGTAGAACAATAAGTGGGATGCATAGTAAAAAGGCAAACCTCACTAAGGATAAGAACACAATCCTAGTGGATTAAAGCGTTGGCTCGTGAATTTGGTGACATATGAGTTTAATCTCTGACTCGGGATGTATGTACTGTGATTCACTGGAAACGAGCAATAAGAACAGGACGAGATATCACTAAACATGGTTAGTGGAAGAGTCTACCCTCATAGATTAAATAAAGGATCCAATTGGGAATTCACTGTAGATTACCGGGATCGATATACATTTGATGAAGGCCGGATGTCATAATGGCCGAAACGTTGTGATAACAACAAAAATGAGGACAATAGTCCGCATGTAAATAATGTAAATAACAGATAGGAAGTTGTGGAGGGCAATGATCGCGCATATCTTGAAGGTACACGGCGCATAAAGAAGATGAAAATGTAACTACCACCGCATTTTATTATTGCAATGAAGATAAGAAATAAATTTCAGGGATAATTTGGCAAAAATTCTGTTTATTTGATTTGACACGGGACATTTTTTTTCGTTTGTAAATTTGCGATATTGCACCTATATGTTACCCAGACACTCATTAGCTTGCATATATATATATATATATATATATATATATATATATATATATATATATATATATATATATATATATATTATAACGCAATATTTCTTCATAATGATACAATGAAGAAAATAATAAACGCATTCTTTGATGTTGTCTCGTTCGCATTTTTTTAACACATGAACTGCTTTTTTGTACACCTGACAACGATCAGCTTACATTCTAGAATAGAAAACGCGAAGAGACAAAAAACAGAGAATGCAATTTATGCACAGCATTTAAGATGTAGACAAGAATTAGAGGGCAAGCTATTTACTCAGGACAACAATGCCGACCTGAGTTCTTAATCGAGAGAAGCCAGGTTGGGTGGCGTGATATTTCTTCGGTTGAATGTGTCGCTTATAGTTCAGATTGAGTGACACCTATGTTGCTTTTGCCCTATTAAATGAAATGTTCCCAAGACATAGTTTACTTTACTTAAAATATTTTTTACTAACTTTGAATAGCGTAAAAAGAATGTGTAGCGTAGCGGTTATTCGCATGGAAAGTAGGATTATCATGTCGGGTTCAAATTCAAATCATTCTATGCTTTTAATTTTTGATAAAATACAATAAAAAAAAACTGCAGTTCTATCGGTCCTGACTTTCCCACCCTCATAACGCAGCTTCCCCGTGCCTTCCTATAAATATTTTCTTGCTAATTCTTCTGATGAAAGCTTTAGCATTTCGGTATTATGAAATTAAGCCCAGTACGAGATAAGCAGCAAGGTCTAATAATTTTACAATCGTAATTGCTCGATGTAACCATACGTTCTATATTTAAAAGTTTCTTCTGTCGCACTTCTCGCTTGTGGAAATCTCTCCCGGCTTCTTGTTTACAACTCAAGTTTGATCTTCAAAAATTTTAAATGTAATATCAATCGTTATCTATTGTCTTCTTAATTTCTGTTCTATTGTTCTATCTCCTTAATGTTTTTCTTTTCCACTTATTCTTTCACACTCAGTAACCTCTTCCATCTTAGTGGCGTTATTGTCTAGCTTGGAGTGGAATGATTAAAAAGTCCATTGCGTCCACTTTCGTATAAATCAAGTTTGATCTTCAAAAAATTAAATGCAAGATCAATCGTTATCTATTGACTTAATTCCTGTTCTTTTATTGTTCTTCCTCCATAATGTTTTTCTTTTCCACTTATTCTTTTTGATATGTCCCGGAAAGGGATATATTTGAAGGAAGTAGCTAAGGGGTTTTGGTTACTATAACCAAGTAGAATACGGTAGCAGTAATCGACTGGTACGCGTCGTAGTCGCAGGTAAGAAGTGTAGATCAATGGCTTAGTCCAATGGGTGTCGTTATAGACTTAGCTCTCAGACTAAGGCTCTGACTCTCCTACACGTCCGTCGGTATTTATGACGGACACCAGCCAATCATATTCCAGTGAGGGGGAACACAGGTGTACGCATATTCCATTATATCACTTTCACACTCAGTAAACCCTTCCGTCTTAGTGGCTTTATTGTCTTGCTTGGAGTGAAATGATTAAAAATTCCATTGCGTCCACTTTCGTATAAATGTTTTTGGAAACATATGAATGCATCTTCTTTACCTCAGCCCATCAACTGGGGAATAATGTTCGCTTTGGTTGATAACTCTAAATCCCAAACCAGTTGCGTGTGGGGCTAGCAACCCGACCCTGCAAGCCAGAGCAGCAACACCTATCGTGGTAAAGACTTGATCCTATACTTCTCTAGAAGTCTGCATAACGTAATTGCATAGCAAAGATTCTGTTCCCCTTTATGGACCGTGCCCCCTCGGGACGTAGGCGATCATGGCTCTCCACATCTTCCCATTCCTTGTGGCCCGTAATAAACATTGTATTTCTATTATTTCTCCTAAGCCCTACTCTGCCATCCATTTAATCAGGTTCACTAATTATGTTATGCATTGTTTTCCTCTGTCCCTCTGTTATATAAGACATAAATGAATGGAATCGTCCGTTTATGTAAATAAGAGAGGTTGAGCAGAGTCAGAATTTGGTCTCAGCCACGTGTTAAGCTCTTAGTGTTTATACGAGGTCTACGGGGAATTTTTGCACGAACTTCCGAGTTTGGAATCGCCAGACGTAAAAACTGGCCTTGTGCCGCACCCTACCTTGTGGGGAGGCTAGGTAAATGCCGAGTTAGCATTAGGTCATTTGTGTAGTAAACCTTCTATTTCATTACTTACCTACTAGATTGTCTTCCTTATTTATTTCTCTCTGTTATCTGCATGCGGATAGATGAATTAACCTAGTGGCTTGGAATTATCATAGCGCTAACAGCGAAATCTAAGCGTTCCTCTGTGCGTTTTTCTAAGTAGGTTTTTACCAAATTTAATCAAGTCTGGCACAAGATTACGAAATTTGAGCACCTAGCGAAAAATGGACTCAGCGGCCTTTAAAAAGAGATTTCTTTGAAGAAGTTGTTAAACATTCATTATAGTAGAGAAGGATTGATATTACGTAACAGTTCGCCATATTCGTTTTTGCTTCTAACGAAATTTTCATGTTTCTCAAACCTTTGTTTAGATTCTGGAAGGCATCTTTCGCTATTCCGTGGCATCTTCAGATTTCTGTGTCACATTTTCTGTCTCCTGTTATAACATTTCCTATTTTCGTACTTCATTTTGACATCTCCAATTTGTAACTTGCACCTTGAGTTCTGTCCCTTTTGCTAACAGCAATTTTATCTTCTTACAATTAATGTTTAGTCCTTTCTTCCTGTTTTCATTTACTATGCTGTATAGACGTTTTGTTTTTGTGTCTGCCATTAATATGGTATCATTTGCCCATCTTATTTTGTTAAAATTGTGTCCATCAATAATGAATCCGGATAGGACTTCGAGTATTGATAGTACTGGCTCATTGTAAAAGTTATATGAATCCGGTCAGAAGAAGCATCCTTTTTCTTTGGTCTTTTTCTATTTCTCTGTACTAGGTTAATTCATCTATCCGCATGCAGGGGTTTTGTTCCCATTAAATTTTCCTATTTAATATCTTTCGCCGAGGTAATATTTCAGGTAGTCCTTCACTTAAGCGGCGTAAAATAAACTGCTATTCCTTGAACGCTGTGAAATCAATATAGATGTCGTTTTCCGCCATGTTGCGACTCCATCAATAGCAATAACAGATCCGTTGCTTTAGGGCTTATTTAAATATTTTTCGGGGAAACAAAGGTTTGAGAAACATGAAAATTTCGTTAGAAGCAAGAACAAATATGGCGAACTGTTAAGTACTATCAGTTCTCTTCGACGACAGTGAATGTTTAACAAATTCATCAAAAATGAACAGGAGACTTGAGGAAAGAGTGATATGGTTCTACAGAAGGATGCTGAGAATACCAGGAACTGAACATGTGAGCAACGAAGAAACTTTAAGAAACATGGAAGCAAAGAAATACGGAGTTGACATTTCTGGGACACAATGAGAACAAATCATTTTTGACATTTCGACGATGTTTACATGATTTTCAATGCCATCGATAACCATCTGTTGCATCTTGATAAGTCATTTAAACCTAAATGGCCGGTTGCACTGGTTGCAATGTTGACTGTTTCGAATGAACACGTCGTTGTGCCTTACCAGCGCAGCACCATCGTAGGTTCCCTTAGATAATTGCCAAGTTTCAATAAACACCGCTCTTCTTGGAAAATATGATAATAATTGATTCGATCGACAATTGATTGGCAATTGGTGTACCACGTGACGTGGCTAAAAAAGAGTTTACTTTACGCCGTTTAAGTGAAGCAGAACTTTGACGGATTATATTACGCCGCTTGTGAAGGATTATCAAATTTCCTTGCTGCTTTATTCTCGAGGAAAAACGGAATCTGAGTTCGATTATCTGTCGGTACGCTTCTTTTACTCTTGAAAGTTCTGAATATGGGAAGACAGAGCAGATGGCCTAAACAAACATCTATGAGCTGCCCACCGCTGTTTTCTGATTATGAAGCGGAAAATTCTATGAAATCAGAAACGATTGAAGCAGAGGCACTTATCTCTGTGCACATTCGGCATCAATACCATAAAAATATTTAAATAAGCCGGTGGCTTGGAATTATCACCGCGCAAACAGCGAAATCTAAGTGTTCCTCCGTCTTTTTCTAAGTCGGTTTTTACCAAATTTAATCAAGCCTGGCACAAAACTACGAAATTTGAGCACCTAGCGAAAAGTAGACTCGGCGGCCTTTAAAAAGAGATTTCTTACCGTTATATTTTTGCAGTCTCGTATGGGAGAATATAATATATAAATTTCTATATATCATAACAATGTTAAGACTTCATCGGGCTAAATGACTTTTTTTACTAATAGTCCACCCAGTACAAGGTCCAAGGGCAACTCAAGGGAGAGAATGAAAGGGAGAGGAAAAGGCCAAGCGAAAGTGTCTGATAATAGGTACTTTCACTAATTCGGTATACATACGTTTTAAAAGGAATTAAAAAAAAACTTTAATTGAAAGCTAAAAGATTTAAAATTTACTATTTCCAGTAAGCAAAATACTGTGTGGTGTATTTCAAATAGAAATTATATTGATCAGAATCGACTTTTTAGTAAAATCGATAAAATTGGTTATTTTGACACATTTGTATACAAAAATTAATTCTCAGTTTTAAAAATCTTACAAAAATAAAATAAATATTTCTGAAACTTTATTTGAGGAAAATTGGCAAATTTAAAGTTAAACCAATCTTATTTTAAATAAATATTACTTATAGCATAAAATGTTGTATAAAAGCATTTCTGAACCACGGGGTCTTGTTTTTCTGACGTGTTAATTGATTTATTGACAGCCGAATGACCGCTGAAAGTGTTCATAGTTAAGTATGGTGGAGCAGACTATAAAGTTTATATGAAGGGGGCAACCCTTAAAACACGTGACCTTTTAATGATTATGCTAGGTTTGAACATCCATACTTAGAAATTCTGCACGTATATACACATATAAATACGAATCGAAATTATTTTAAAAATATTCGGAATCGTCAGATTTTAATAAGCTTTGCAATTTACTAATCATTAGTAAATATAGTTTTACTTAATGACAATATTTTCCAAGATTTATCCCACTGAAACTGAATTTTAAAAGATTTAAAAACTATGAATTAATCAATTTTAAATTAAAAAGATGAAAACAAATCTTATAAAAATTCAATTTTCATCGAGTTGTTTTTCTTCAGACAATATTATCTTCAATATATATTATTCATAAAAACAATTAAAAGCTTCTCGAATTAAATAATGTCTTAGTGTTATTGCGTTTTTATTTTTCGATTCAGAGCAGATTATCTGTAATACGTGGTCTGATTTTGCCCAAAAAAAAAAAAAAAAAAAAAAAATTCGGTGATTTAAATTCTCCAAAGAATTCTGCTCTTAAATAACATGGTCACTACTAATTATCACATTGAATTTCTCAAGTTTTCATAAAATTAAGTAAGGGATTGAAACACACGTAAAAAAATATTTTTACCGAAATCTTCTAGTAAAATCATTAAAAAATAATTTCATTCATGTGTGAATAAGTCCTGAAAATTTCATTAAATTCCGACAATTATTTGATTTTTGAAAGAATTTCCAAATTAATGTGTCTGTCAAAGCAAAAAAGGCTAAAATTTGCTATGCTAAATGTCAATACAATCGCTGACGCAAGAAAAACAATTTATTTTTAATGAAAATTTCGAATATTCTAAAAAGAAGTAAAAAATTAATATTTAGAAAATACTTTGACCCTTCCTCTTAAGAATAACAAAGACTTTGATAATAAAACTTTGTTTTCATTATGTTTAGAGCCTGTTTCCATCATGATATGCTGATTTTTAGCGATTTTGTGGAGGTAAGATAACAAGAAAACAGCATTTGCTGAGAGCTATAAAGGAAAGGAAAATGTGGAGAACCGTGATCACGAACTTCCTGACGGGAAACGGTACATCGACGATTCTCCGCGGTCCAATATTGTAGTTTTCCTTTTATCAAAACAATTTCTTTCCGTCGTTCCTATCCAGTGCAATATTTCCTTTCCTTCATAAGAATTATTTTTCAAACCATATCAGATATACAATCTAGGTGGTGGATATTACGTCATATCAACATTTTTTAGGATTATTTAATGTCAAAAGATATTTTTCTTATACTTGAGCCTCCAGTTGAATATTGGACGTTGATTTTTAGTTGAATTTATACGTAAATTTTGTTTATTTATACTTTCGTTTCCCGGTAAATATTAGTCGCTTAGTAATACTTGATTCTATACGTAAATACTTGCCATTTATTTATATTTTAGTCTATAAATAAATATTGGCTGCATATTTATACTTGAATCCATACGTAAATATTGGCTGATTATTTATACATGAGTCTATGCGTAAATAGTGACCTTTTATTTATACTTCAGTGTGAAAATCAATGGTTTATTTATAATTAATTCTGAAGTAACATACTGGTTCTTTATTTATACTTGAGTATATAGACAAACGTAAGTTGTTTATTTATACTTGAGACTATAGTTAAATATTAGCCGCTTTTTATAATGTAGTCTATAAATAAATGTTGGTTGTTTATACTTGAGACTATATTTAAATATTTGGCCGCTTATTTATACTGTAGTCTATAAATAAAATGTTGGTTGTTTATTTATACTTGAGACTATAGTTAAATATTGGCCGCTTATTTATACTGTAGTCTATAGATAAATGTTGTTTGTTTGTTCATACTTGAGACTATAGTTAAATATTGGCCGCTTATTTATATTTGAATCTACGAATAAATGTTTTTCATATTTGAGTTTTTAGTCAAATCGGTGAGTCTTTTCAGGGAAATCTTAACCACTCTGGAATAGAGACAATCAATGTATTTTAAACCCCATCTTCAGATATCTCTGGTATATACAGAGGAAAATGTGGGAATAAAGGAAAAAACAGTCACATTTGCCAAACAGACAAATTATGTGGTTATTATCCTTTCTATTTTAAACATTACAAACGTATATATTATATGTCGTAATAGACTATTACATGTTTTGCTGTTATAGTGGTTTAGATGTAGCTTAGATGTGGCACAAGGCCGAAAGTAGGGGACAACTAGCGAGGATCGAACTCACTACTCAGTCGTAATTGTTCTAGAGAGACAAGCTTGCTAACCATTACATTTGCTCCATTACATTTAACTCATTTGCCCATATTTTGCCGTTATAAGTTGAGAAAAAGGCCGAATTCAAGATAGCAAATAGCAAACACATATTCTGTTTCTGGTCAGAGAATTATAGATTCAGGTCTAATATGTCCTTCTACTATTGTAGATGTAACAAATTGTTGTAAATATATATAAGCTACAGTAAATTTGTTCGTCGTCTTTGGTTAATCGTAGTAAAGTATACATATTTACATGGAAACATTTATTCGGGTTGGTTCAGGGTTAAACGCTGTCGCCTGGTTCGACCGAAATAGAAAGTAACGAAGGAGCTGGGTAATTTTTTGTGTCTCCAGTCCCAATTTTCTTGTATTTTGACATATCCCGTCCACACAAGGTTGAGTAAATATCAATTTGATCTACTGATATCTGATCCCAATTCTTCATCATTCGTCTTCAAAGATCTATATTTACAGCTTCCAGTACGCCATTCTCCAGGCAATGTCTCACCGTTGAACTAATTAATGTAATGTCAAGTCTATTCCACGATATCTGCAACATACTAAAATAGAGAATGGAATAATTTGAAAATGTTCTTCTTTCTTGCGTTTACTTGAGGTGCTACATTCACGAACGCACTGTTATATTCGCAATGGTAAGAAATGTATTTAGATTCTCTGAGATCAGAGCTCCATTCTTGGTTCATTCGTAGCCAAGGATCTTTAAGGGGAATATATTCTTCCAGTTGATTCAATCCTCTAAGATACCACCTCTTCCTACCCCGGTGTCTGTTGTATGTTAAATAAAAAGGCAAAGAAATGAAAAAAAAAAAAAAAAGGTCTTTTACCCCATGCATGCATAGCGTCCCATATTAATGTAGATTCTGTGTCATACTTCCCCTGTAAGGGAATTCGTGTGAATACCATTAGACCATCTGAAATTAGAACAGATAAAATCAGCCTTATATTTGATCAGAGATTAGTAAAGAAAAGAGCTGTAATAAGAACTTGAAATTATCCTGATATATATATATATATATATATATATATATATATATATATATATATATTATATACGTTTATTAAATAATATAGACAAGTGTTGTCTATTTATTTTATGTAAATTTTTTTCATAACGTCTGATAAATTTAATAACATTGTCGTTGAACGAAGAAAGAAATTCACAATATCGATCCATATTTTTTTAATACAATCTAAGCTTTCGGCTTACATAAGCCATTATCAAAGATGTCAATTACAACATATTAAGCAATATACGGACAAGACAGTGATGATAGTCTGTCAATGTTTACATAGATGATTTCTAAGCAACGATAAACACGTGCATATAAGACGCTAGAAGCGAAAATCGCACCGCATCTCATGACGTCACACATGACCCCAAGAGAGTGAATAGAAGTATGAAGTATGGGAAGCGGTTGGTATAAACCAATGGCTTCTGTTACCAATTATAGACATTTAAGGATATTTGTAGAGATTCCATAATTGATTTTGTTTAGGTTGGGTTTCAATTGTTTGATTTATAATGCTTCAAGGATTTTTTAGTTTTTGTCTATTGTTTTCATGTCGAAGTATAATTGTGTTTTCGACAAGTATTTTACGGAATTGTGTGTGCGGACAGGCATGTTGTTTTAAATGCCTAAAAATGTTACACACACACGCACACACACACACACACACACACACACACACACACACACACATATATATATATAACTAAAATATAAAATGTAAAAGGAAAATATGAATAAAGACAAAAGAAAAACTTAAAATATAATCATTCCTGAAAGAATTGCTGCTTTTTTCCAAAGCCATCATACACGACTATAGAAGGGCACCTCGGCGTGGTATAATGGTTAGCAAGCTTGTCTCGCTAGAACAATTACGACTGAGTAGTGAGTTCGATCCTCACTGGGTGCCCCTTACTTTCGGCCTTGTGCCACATCTGAGCTACGCTTGGAAAATCACTAGGGCATCTCGGGGTGGTGTAATGGCTAGCAAGCTTTTCTCGCTAGAACAATTACAACTGAGTAGTGAGTTCGAGCCTCACTGGGTACCTCCTACTTTCGGCCGGCCTGGTGTAATGGTTAGCAAACATCTAGAACAATTACGACTGAGTAGTGAGTTCGATCCTTGGAAAAAATTCGGGGCACATCTAAGATACGCTTGGAAAATCACTTGGGGGCACCTCGAGGTAGTGTAATGGTTAGCAAACATGTCTCGCTAGAACAATTACGACTGAGTAGTGAGTTCGATCCTCACTGGGTACCTCCTACATTCGGTATTGTGCCACATCTAAGATACGCTTGGAAAATCACTACACGACTATAGAAATGTTAAAAAATAAAAGAGAACGGTTAAATTCATAACTTCCTGTTACTTAAAATATATAATGTATAAATTTATCCCATGTTAAAATAATTTAAATATTAATTGCATAAAAAATTCAATAACGACATCATTTACTCACATTTGTTTACTACAAATTAAATTACGTCACTTAGCATAATTTACCTAGATTTTTCAGTTAAGCTGATGAATATTTATGAGCGTCTCTTAAAATTAAAAATTCTCTAAAGCTGACATTTTTACTTTTGTTTATACATATATGCTGCAAATAAATTCCTTACATTCGCCTTGATAAAGACGATGAGAGGAAGAAACGCGTTGACGAAGATAAGGTTTCCTTTTGTCCTTATTCATATATATATTGATGGAACCAACGGACATCTTGCCAAAACCTAAAACTTTTATGTAAACCGAACAAAAACGACAACACTGAAAAAAGAAAAAAAGGTCTAACGGCAAAGATACTCAGTAAAATAAAGAAGGCTTGATTGCCTAGGCAGATTAAAAACGCTTAGCAACGTTAATTCCTATGAAAGGGGAAGGGCCCCAGTCGTTACCTCCTGAGTTTCATGTTCGCGTGATCTTCAGACGATTTGAGTACAGCTGAAAACACACACACACACACACACACACACACACACACACACACACACACACACACACAAACACACGGATATATGCATTAATTTGGTAGCAAATTTTCATTGATACATGTTTGATTAAAATCTAACAAAAGTTTATCAATACCTTTTCAATATTTCTAATATTTTTTTTCTGATTTCCAGTTCGTATTCCTAAATATATCTTCCCGTTCTAAGCACTTCGAATACGCGGGTGAATACGCGAAATGCGATAAAAGCCAACAGGCAAAAGGCGATATTAAAACAAATTAAACTGACGGCGCAGCAAACAAAATGTTTCTCAAAATGAAATGAAAATCAGAATTAGTAGTATTAATAGTAGTATTAGGACTGGATTATTATCAGCATTATTTATATTAGCATTGAATAATAATTATTAGAAGTAATAAATGAAGAATAATCAACAGAGAACCTTTGTTGTTTTTTAATCAAACATATATATATATATATATATATATATATATATATGTGTGTGTGTGTGTGTAGTTCGTGCCGCGAACTTTACAGCAACCGTATAATGTAAAGAACTCTTAAACGCGCGATGTCCCGTGGGCACGAAAGTGAGTGGAAGAGGGGGGAGAGAAAGAGAGAGAGTGAGAGTGGAAGCAGAAAAAAAGAAGAGAGAGAATAAAGAGAGAGCGATTTGGCACGTGTCATTTGGCAAGCAGTCAAAAAGACAGAAAACAGTTATCCACCCACGTATTGCCAGGAAGCAAGTCACCAAGCCGTAATATGCGGGTGAAAAGCGGGTATCAACGACAGCATCAGATTACATGAGCAGGCTCAGACAGCGTCTTGAAGAGTAAAGAATTTGACAATAGATTAACCACACTTGCATGTTTCTGGCAAAGCACGTCGCCCGATTTTGTTGCGCTTTGGCTTTACCAGATTTGTCGGCCAACAGGACGCATGTGTTGCAAGAGGGAACATTCTCGGCTTTTCGTCATTGGTGTCAGACGAGCTTGGGTAAAAATTCGCAAACCCTCCCCACTCGAAGTTTTTAGCACTACAAATCTTCTATTTCACGTTTGCCTATCATTACCGGAATATATATATTATATATATATATATATATATATATATATATATATATATATAAATATATATTTATATATATATATATATATTTATGAAGAAATATAGTTTTAAATATCAGATTTATGGAGTAAATGTCAATATCAGAGATATATAATGTGAACATTGAAATCAACACTCAGAGGCGACAGGCTCTAGCATGAAACAGCCTGTCGCCTCTGAGTGTTGACTTCAATGTTCACTTTTATATTTACATTTACATTTATATATATATATATATATATATATATATATATATATATATATGAAGATTTAAGATACAAAATATATTTTATATATAGTGTACTGCTCAATATTAAAAAACATTAAAATAATAATAAATCAGAGCGTTAATGATATTATATGAAAAGATTGATATTTAAAAGTTAAGTAATCTTTTATATATATATATATATATATATATATATATATATATATATATATATATATATATATATATATATATATGAAACAGCCTGCCGCCCCAGAGTGTTGACTTCAATGTTCACTTTTAAGTTTGTATTTACATATATATATATATATATATATATATGAAGATTTAAGATACAAAATATATTTTTATATATAGTGTAGTGCTCAATATTAAAAAATATTAAAATAATATTCAAATTAGAGAGTTAATGATATTATATGAAAAGATTGATATTTAAAAGTTAAGTAATCTTTTCATATATATATATATATATATATATATATATATATATATATATATATATATATAAAGTCATTAGACAAAAAGAAAAATGTATTAAAATTAGAACGGAAGCTGTTGACATATCATTGCATTAATGAAACTGTCACGGTTTATATTATATTATATTTCATCAGAAAATTAAAATACGTAAGTATTTTAATTTTCTGATGAAATATAATTCTTAACGCAATGACTGAATAAGCACCTTGGGAGTTCTACGACTATAAAAGACCCGTGTAAATTCCGCTACTGCGTCGTTAAACATTTAAGCTTAACTTGCAATAAAAATGATAAGTGCTAATGCAAGTCATTATTTAAAGAAATTAGAAATTGTTGTGTTGGCTATTCCCAATGTTTTTGCAGTGGCTTTGATCGATTTTCCTTCTTTTCACAGATTCAAAATGGCTCTCTCGTCCTCATGTAGGTTTGTCATTTTTAACAAGAAATGCAGTATTTACAGATGAAATCCAAGGCTAAACCCAAAAGTAGACATCCAGAGCTTTTTATGTTTAAACAATCAATCTAAAAGACAACAACTGGTCAGCAAGAAACACCTGCCAGTCACGGGTTCCATTATTTTCCTCACTTGAAATTGCGTGGGTTCAAACAAAAGGTGATATGCCCTTAAGTTGTTTAAGATATCTAAATTTAAATGCTAGTAAATAAAAGCTGAAATTCTGACTTTTGTCGCATATTCATCTTTTGATCTTAAACCCAAATGTCTTCAGTGAACAACAAAACAAAGGAATTGCCCCTGTCGTTCCAATACTTTTGAGGAAAACTATATATATATATATATATATATATATATATATATATATATATATATATATATATATATATATATATATAAAAGTGAACATAGAAGTCAACACTTAGAGGCGCCAGTCTGTTTCATGCTAGATGCAATAGTCAGGCCACAATTCTTTATTTTTGTGAGTGAATATAGCATGACCAATTTTTGAGAATAAAAATGATTTTTCCAGATACATGTTCTACGATTTAATCCATAGCTGGAGACAGATTTATACCTTTCGCCGGAATATTTGCGCGTAAGTGAATGTAACGAACATGACTGGAATTCGAACTCGGCTCCCCGATTTCTCTTTCCGCGCAGCTACCCATTGCACCACCCGCTCTCCCCCATACTTGAGGGAAGATGAATTCATGTCTTTTTCCACAAACTTGAAAACGGAAACTACGCGACTTTGAACTCACTAGGATCGAGGATTCCATTTTTCTGGTTCTTAGTTGATTTTGTTTAGCAGCATATCAACACCTCTATGGGTCATTTAATGCCGAAATCTAAATAATTTGAACGCAATTTATATGCTTTCAACAACAGATAAAATGCATTGGCCATTTTACTATCAATAGGTGTTGTTAGTATTTTTTCATAATATTGTATTTTATACTTTCATAGTATTTTGTTTTGGTTTGGGTTTCACTATTTGTCCATAACTGGGACTCTAATAGGTGCTATCACCCCGGGTCAGGGTGAACCTGGGAACAACAGCAATTAAGAGGTGGTTCCACGCTTCTCAGAACCTCAAGTCTCCCGATCCGAGACCTTGCTGCTGGATGTAGTTTATCGTCATACCCACACCACTTGCACATTCAAGCTTACAGCACCTGGTATTCCGAAGCGATTACTCATCTAGGTACTGGCCAGGCTCGACTTCATTGATCGTACGGAAAACCGGTGTTCGAATGTGATATGACCGTAAGTCAAGTTTTGTTTAAGATAACACATAGTTATGATTATTATATTCTTTGATTACACTTTAATGTTGGTGGATTAATATCTGTATCTTGAAAGTCGATATAAGAACTAACGACATTTCAAATTAGTTCTTGATAAATTTCCGAGCTTTTGAGTGGCTTCAACCATCATAAAGAATGAAATAAATGAAATTCAATGTCTGTTTTCATAAAAGGACTTTGAATTTCATTTAATTCCTCTAATTCTTGATAATGATTGAAGCTAGTCGAAAGCGCAGACATCTTAAGAACAAAGATGAACTTTGAAGAATCTCCATAGTCATTTCACATCAGAAGACAGAAATGAATCTGGCAAAAAAGAAAATTACCAAAAAATATTAGATATTAGTTATTTGTTTTCTTCAAAATCGGTATGAAAGTCGAGCCATTGCTTTGGATATTTCGAAGGCGATTTATAGGGTACTAACAGTAGAGCCCGGCGTTGCCCGGGGATGTAACAGTAAGAGATAAATCAAGTATCGACCATCATAAAGACTGAAAAATAAAATTGACAAAGATTATTGTTTAAGGTTGACGGACACGCATGTTTTAATTAGTTGTGCTTTTTGTTTTTTTTTACGAATTGGTCAAACCCAAACTCAAACAAAAACATTGTTTTCAATCGTTATGAGTCTATCGATTGAATAAAATTTTATTGTAAACAATTGTCTTGTAAGTGGAATTTTTAAAGCATTCTGAATGTAAAAATAAAGAAAAAAGTGTGCAAGACAATAAGAAACACTACCTGCCAAAAAAAAAGTGAAGTTTTGTTGAAATCGGTTGAAAAATGTAGGAAATCCGATCCCATATAAAAACACACACACACACACACACACACACACACACACACACACACACACACACACACACACACACACACACACAACCTGAGTTTTATAATAAGTATAACACGATATGAGTTGTCCCCCTTTAGTTCTGGCGACAGAATCATGTTTTATCGTGTTTTCAAATTGATCTTGTGCAAAACAATTGTGTTTTCCCAGTTTTTTTTGGTGCTGTCAGAACCACCGTAAGGTAATTTTACGTAGTCCTGTGAAGTTTTGTTGAAATCGGTTGAAGAATCCGATCCAATATATAAACGTAACACACACACACACACACACACACACACACACACACACACACACACACACAAAAATCTGCGTTTTACAATAAGTAAGATGACATGCTGGCCTTCTTCACAAGGAATAGAAAGGTTCGCTCCTCACCGGTCTTTTGACGGGTTTTGTTTTACGGCATATCAACCTCCATGGTTTATTTAATGCCGCCAACATTTTTATTTCTGGTAATTTTTTTTTCAAAAATGTATTTCTGATGATATATATATATATATATATATATATATATATATATATATATATATATGTATTTTTTCAAAAGTGTATTGCTAGTAATATATTTTTTTCAAAAATGTATTGCTGATAATATATATATATTTTCAAAAGTGTATTGCTGGTCATATTTTTTGAAAAATGTAATGCTGGTAAATATATATATATATATATTCACATGTACTGCAGGTTATATATATATATATATATATATATATATATATATATATATATATATATATATATATATATATATATGTGTGTGTGTGTGTGTGTGTGTGTGTGTGTGTGTGTGTGAGTTTTTTTTAAGTGTGTATTGCTGGTAATATTTTTTTCAAAAAAATCTATTGCTGGAATTAAAACGTATTTTTACACTTTTATAGTGCATTGACCCCTGTTTTGGGGTTCACTATTTGCCCATATCTGGGACCTCGACAAGGGAACACCTGCAATTAAAAGGCGGTTCTACGCCTTTCAAAACCTCCTGATTCGAGGCTTTGCTGCCGGATGTAGTTATTGTCATACCCAGAACGCCAGTCTTTTGAACAAGCTCAAAGGTTTATGTCTTGTTTCAGATGTAACTAAAATTATATCTATGAAAGGACAATATGAATAAAGACAAAAAAAGATTTATATTGGCCGACCGGTTTCGTCCTCTGATGGAACTTATCAAGGCAGATATAAGGATTTTATTTTGCAACAAGTATTTATAAGCAAAAGTAAATATGTCATTTGTTTTCTATTTTTTTTTTAAATTCAAGAATGTCTAGAAATATTGATCAGGCTAACTGAAAACTTTACATAAATTATGGAGAATGCTAAGCCACGTAATTTAATGTCTAATAAACAAAAGTGAGTAATTTTTTTTAAATAATGTAATTAATATTCATATTATTTTAGATGAGGATTAATTGATGTATTATATATTTTAAATACAATAATAGAAGGCTAAGAATTTAATCATTTTTTTAGTTTTTAACATTTTAAAGCTTGGCTTTTAAAGATTGGCTAGGGAAAGTAGTAAGTCTTTCTGGGACGGGAAAAATTCAGAGCGCTGATTTATATTTCGGTAAGATTCGATAGCAGCACTCTCAAGAATTTTACGACGGTGTAAGTTACTTTCTTTTTTTAATAAGTGTGGCATTCTTTATTTTTGTTCATAAATACTTGTTGCAAAAGAAAAATCCTTACATTTAATATAGTTCATCAGAGGACGGAATGCGTCAGTTAAGATAAGTTGTTCTTTTGTCTCTCTCTCTCTCTCTCTATATATATATATATATATGAAAAATTTAAGAGTTAATCTGTAGAAAAAGACAATATTTATAAATGTAAAAGACAATAGAAAAACTGTAATAGTTGCTGGCGTGTTTGGTCCGATGTGGACTTTTTCAAGGCGAAACGAAATGAATTTATTAAACAAAGCAACTAATAACAACAAAACAAAATGTCCTTGACAAATTGAGGAATTTAGAGAACGCCATTTTCATACTGTTAACTGAAATTACGTCAATTACTGTCACTTAATTAATATTACCCAAATATTAATCTACGCCCAGGAATTTTTGTCTAAATTTCTGAGATAAGTAATTATTATTTATATTGTTTAGAGATGGACTAATATCCTAATCTTTGTTTCGACCGTTGTGTACTCCGGTCGTCATCAGTGAAAACATAGTGAGCAATAGCTGAAAAGTACTAATAAATAACAACAACACAGGGTATCTCTAGACATAGCCAGTCGAACGAGAACAATCTACCCACACGGATTCAATAAAGTGTTCAAATTGTCTCAGGGTTACCCAGATTGAAAAAAACAAAAACAAAAAAAAAAAACAAAAAAACAAAAAACAAAACAACTGAAGAAGGACGAAGCGCACAACAGTCGGAATGTTGTGATAATAATATTAACGGTGAGGGTATCAGTCCGGATGTAAATAATGATAAGTCCCCATCCCTGGGATTCTGGCGGAGATTATTATTTTTATATCACCAGCCTGAAAATCAATATTCGAAATATTAGCTTTTCTCGGGGATTGAACTCGGCTATCAAAATCCGTATTTCAGTCAGAAGCAAGAGTCTTGATATTTCTAAACATAGTATAGTACTGTAAACAACATAAGCAACAGAGTAAGAAGATTCTGTTATATCGCTTTTTTATTTGTCTTATATAGCTTGAAGATCTGTATACGAAGCCCTATTTCTCTTTCCTCTGTTCGAACATCGATGTCTGTCAAGGTTGAGAAATGGGTACAGAATAAAATGTTATGTTATCTTTCTTCTGCGTCTGCGCGAATTTACGACATAACATTAACTCATCTAATCCGTTTCTCTTGAATTATTATTATTTTTTTAACAATCCATCAGCGGTTTAACTTGATGGACAGAAAAAAAAAAAATGCAACCCTACTAAGTGACTTAGAATAGTTTTAAGATTCCAAACGATCAGATACGAGAATCGTGGGTTGGAATGATGGCGGAGATTGTGCTGTAGGAAGGAAGAAAACCAAGGAAGAAAAAAAAAAAAAAAAAAGAAGAAAGGAGTTTGGTGTTGGCAACATTCCGAGGGGAGCAACATGATAGAAAACCAAAAATGAATTAAAAAAAAAAAATAAGGACAAGCTAAAAAAAGACTCTAGAGAAACGGTAGCAGCTGGAAATTGTCAGATCTTCGCTATCTTTATCGGTAAGAACTCAAGCGGACAGCAAGCATTTAAAATCTGTTTGATTTGGATTGAATTTAAAAAGAACTTCCGGTATCGCTTTTCCGTAGGTGTTTCCTATGTTGGAAATATTTGGTACATTGTATGCAAGTTTTTCTGGATTTCACCCCCAGTAATACTGGAACAAATCTTAAAACTAGCTGAAAAGGGATTTTAGAATCGGTTAGTTTAAGAAGACGACTGACATGGGAATTTCTAGAGTAGACTTTATACCTTTGGGTTCCAAATTAATGTTTGAGTGGTTTTTTTTTTACGTTTCTTTTTTACTGTACCGAATCATCAATTTCTTCGTAAAGTAATGTATCTACGGAGCCGGGATAAGAAACCTTTCTAATTATATCAAACACTAAAATAATTTCTGAAAAATGTAATCATTATTCCTCTTCTTTTATGTGCCGTGTCCCTTCAGGACGTAGGGGATCATGGCTCTCCACTTTCTCCTATCCCTTGTAGTTCTCAATATGTTTTGTCCTTTTGCTACTTCTCCCAAACTCTGTTCCGTCATCTACTTCCTTAAGTCCGCTAGGTATGTCACGGGTTGCTTTCCTTTGTTTCTCTTTCCCTCTATCCGTCCTATGAGTATCAGATTCTCCAACCCCTCTTTTCTCATTACGAGTCCCAGAAATTTCAGCTGCCTCTTCCTCATGTTAAGTATAAGCTTCCTCCTTGTTTGCATCCTCTCCAAAACCTCATCCTTGCTCACACGCTCGGTCCATGATATCCTTAGCATCCTTCTGTAGAACCATACCTCCGTTGCCTCGAGTCTCTACTTCATGTTTGAGGAGACCGTCCAACATTCGCTGCCGTATAGGAGGGCAGATATCACGTAGCAGTTCAGTAATTTTTTCTTTGTTACCAACGAAATCCTCCTGGCGCGTAATACTCTGCCTTGCTTTTGGAATGGCGTCTTTGGCCATCGGATCTCAGCGTTGTACTTACCGTCCTCCTTCCCAGATATTTAAATTTCCCCACCTGCTTGATTTTAGTGTCCCCAACCTGTAAATCGCATTTCGTGCTCATCTTTATACTTTAGACCATGCATTCTCTCTTGTAGTTTATGGTTAGTCTCTCGTTCTCGCTCTCTTTCACTACCTTCTGTCAGAGGTTTCGTAATTTCCTTTCCGCGTCTGCTATTAGGTTGGTGCAAAAATAATGACGTAATAATGTCGTTTTTTGACGTTAAAAAATACATCAAAAAACGACATTATTACGTCATTATTTTTGCACCAACCTAATATTAGCACTGTGTCATCAGCCTCGTTGTATCGGTTGAGTAAGTCCGGTGAGAAGACACATGCTTGCCTTATGCTCCTTTCTATTTTTGTATATCTGCTGAACTGATTCTCTATCCGCATGCAAGCCGTTTGCTGCCAGTATAGGGTCTTGATTATTCTATCTTTCCCAAATATATCAAAGTTGCTGAGCCGTTCCAATAGATCTTTGTGGCGTACTTTGTCAAACGCCTTTGTGTAGTCTATAAAACATAGGTGCACGTTCTTCTGCATTTGTATCGCTCTTTCTAATAATATTCTGAGGAAGAATATCACGTTCCTTGTTCCGGTGTCTTTAACGAACCTGCACTATTTTTGTCCTATCTCTGGCCTGATTCTAATGCGCGCTCTATTCTTCAGAAAACAGATGATGAGTTTTGTTATGTGACTCATTAGGCTGATTGTTTGGTGGATTCCACATTCGTTTGCACTTGATTTCTTAGGCAGTGTTATGAAAATTGATCTGCTGATATGTGAAAAACACGCAGCGAAATTTACCAATTTCAAAATATTTATTGAAAGAATATAGGCGCAAAAAATCAATTTCAGTATTTAAGGCTCCTCGGTATTGGTTAGCGACGTTACTCTGGTTCGATCCTTGCAAGAAGTTCCATAAAAAAAATCCACATTGAATAATCCAACAAGGATTGACATGTAAAATCAATCAACTTAACCTAACCAAAGATTTACACGTTAGGTTTTAATGTGCATTCAATGAAAAATGCAAGTTCCGACAATAACTAACAGTTAGAAATAGTAAAGAAACTCAAAAATACATTTAAATATTATATATTCGACATTAAATAAACCGACAAAGATTGACATGTGAAATCAATTAACTTCAATAAACCAAAGCTTCAAATTTATAAGGTTTCAGTGTGCATTCAATGGAAAACATCGATGACTTCCGACAGTTACTAACTCTTAGAAAAGGATGAGATTCTCGCAGAAGACCTTTATCTTTAACACCTTTAATGAATAAAAAGAAAAACAAATACGCCAGAGATTTCCAGCTTTGATCAATGGGCGGAATTTTAAGCTTATAGCCGTGAAAGATAAAAACATAACTTTTGGTTTCAGTCAAGTATCATAGATTTAAATTATATATTCATTGAACCATGCCTTGCTTAACAATCGTAGCCATATGAATTGTTGGATCACATTTAATTTAATTATTTGTTGAAACTTAAAAGGAGATTTCCAATAGAAAAAAAAAGAAAAAAAATAGAAAATTTCCAAAAAGAAAAAAAAGTTAAATCAGGTTAAACTGACCTAGACAACGTAATCGTACGTTTTAGTTTTGTAAATTGAATCCTTTATGAATTTCAAAAGCTTTCAGAATTAAAAAAATAATCAAGTCACCTGAGTATTTTGTTCACGATAAAAACATTTAATAAAAAAAAAAAAAAGAGATCAGTTCAGTAATAATCGAATATTCCGATTCTGAATCGCATATTTCTTCAAAAATCAAGAAATAAATTAGTTTTATACTGCGATTTGTTAATAATAGTAATAATTAATTTCTGGACGAAAATACTTTTAACGTTTCTTCGTTTTGTCAGAAGGTTATTCCGTCTCCCACAATGCGACATCAGTTTTTGAACATGAGCAACGTTATAGTTTGTTTGATTATTTTTGTTTCTCATTCAACTTGCTTATGTCAACACCTTCTTAACGATAAGACAAGTTCGTACATAGCAAAATAAACTCGCAGGTCAAATCGTTGGCCTGGGAAGAGCAAAACGTTGAAAAGAGATGAATCTCAATATCTCTGTTTAATAGATTGAGCACAATCAAATATGCATGTCTATTTGAAACCGGCTTCCCAGCTCCAAATCAACTGAATGTCTTAACCTCATATAAGAACGATATCGGTCCACAGAGTCGGACATGTCGGCTGAGGACTCCAATACAGAGACATTCCAAACCTCATCTGGAGTACAGTTTGGTTGGTTTATTTTGTTTTATGGCATATTCAACCTCAATGAGTCATTTAATGCCGACGAGATTTTTAGGATAGGTTTGTATGAATAGAATATGTATTCTTCGTAAGAAATCAGTTCGTACATCAGGTTTCCTTGATGTATTTTTGTAAAGAGGGTTTTTGTCAAATGTATTGCTGGTAATATTTTTCTTTTCAAAAATGTATTGTTGGTAATTATTTTTTTTTTCAAAGATGCATTGATGGTACTTTTAATATAAAAATCTATTTTTATATTTTCATAGTGTTGGGGATTAACTGTTTACCCATAGCTGGGACCCAAACGAGTGGATCAGGGTGGATCTAGAAGCAACAAAAATTAAGAGGTAGTTCCACTCTCCCAAAAGCTTCCTTTCAGAGGCCTTGCTACCGGATGTCGTCTATTGTCATACCCAGAACGTCTGGCGCACGACAAGGTGGAAATAAGTGCCCCAGTCTATTTAACCTCTTCTAAGACTATGCTCTGTGCGTATATACGAAATCCCGGCCTTTTCTCTGGGATTTCTCATATTCTTTCAATATTAAGTCCAAGCCGCAGGGGTCCTTCCCCACAGGCATTAACTCTTCTTCGGGAGCGGGCTGGGTCTATTGCTCGGCGCCTGAGGCGTCTCTAAAAGAGAAAGTGCCGAGGCGGCCTGGGAACTTTTCCACGGTACGGCCGTTAAACCCACTACATTTAAACAACGACCTTGCGTCATAACCGTTTGCGACGTGGGCGCGCTGATATATATCTATGAGGATGCTGATCACTTAAAAATTCCATGTATTCAAAATGTATCTGCGAATAAAAAACAGCGTTCGAGCCATCTCACCCCAAGTCCAAGAATATAGAGTATGAAGAGGTAGGTTTATGCTGATACTATAGGAATTTGCGTCTAATTCGGAATAATCTTTGGAAGTTATCAGTCTGAACAGTACTAATTCCAATTTTCAAAAGAAATTTGTCCCTGTGCTATCTTTGGATAATTGTATCATGAAAATCAGAACATGAAAACAAATAAATTTTATTGTAACCCAAAATTTGTTTTTATTATACCCAAATTTTTCTCTAAAAAATGATAAATGAATCTACTAATCTACTAAATTTACTAACAACAAACAGCGTTCCTGCTTTCCCTCCCAAGACTAATATAATGATGATGACGGTGATTATACTGATGACCAATCCACTTTATGCCTCAATCTAATTGTTGAACTTTATTGGTCGACAAAATCTTACATGTCTGGCAAGGATTTCAATACAGAAACATTTCATACTTCATCAGGAGTACAACAAAGAGAAAATGAGAGCTCCAGTCTATTTAATCTTTTCCTACAATATGTTCTGCCAATTTACAAGCATAGAAGAAATTGGCACTGACCATTTAAGTATTCCATATCAAATCCCAAACAAATTAACTAATAAATAACAGCGATTTGCTTTAATTCCAGAAGTCAATGTACTGATGATGAGAGGGGTGGTAGGCCGATGATATAGGTATTCATATTTGGGATAAGAATGATCTTGAATAAAACAAAAAATCAACATCCTCTACCAAGAGTTTTAAAAAATAGGACTCAGGATAAACCTTTCCAAAACGGAAACCATGATTTGGAATTGTAATGAAAGAACTGATGGTGCGTACGTTGAATCCTTCATAAAAATCCACGATGTGGAATCAGTAAGTACTAAATACTTCAAATACCTCAGTGTAATAATCAATTACAACAATTTTAGTACAGGAGAAATTGAACATAGAATAGGTTGTACTAGGGGTAGTCCCCACCCCCAACATCAGATGCTTTAAACCTAAAACCATAATCTAACAGAAATAATTTTTAGTGATAAAAGTAAAATATTGTTAAATTCTAATGCAAGAGAATATGTAAAAAGATCAGTGGGAGAAAGAAACAATGCAAGTTACACGGCAAAGGTGGTCAAATTTGGTGATGGACAAGTGATGGTGTAGGGTTGCATCAAAAGCGAAGGTAGAAGAAAATTGGAAAAAGTTGATGGAAACCTAAAGAGCGAAAACCACATTAGTTAACTACGGTCTAATCTTCTGCCAAGAATACGAAGAGGGAGAAATTTTTCATCATTAAGGTGTTCCTTGTCGCACAACACGTGCAACAAATTTTTTTTTTTATGGATCTTCAGCTTTTGGAAGACTAACCAGTACTAAAACATGGTCTCTATATAATTGAACAATTATGGTGGGAATTGAAGAAACAAATGCTCCACCGAAAACCACGTATTCTCCGAGAGCTTTAGGATTACTGCCAAGAAGAATGAAAAAAAGTTCTCAGAGAGAAAATCTGGACCTTGTTCCACTCAATGCCATATTGAATTGAGGCAATAATTCCAGCCGAAAGCAGCAACTCTAATTACTCCATTCTTTGACGTTTTGTGCTTTTTGTAATAATAAATATCACTTTCTGCAAAAATAAATCCTTTTCAACTTAAGAAAATAGCTGAAACATCTGCTCTAGTGGCCCAGTATTTTTACATGGTCTTTTTTCAGCATCTCTATGCTTAAGATGGTCTATCATTCACCATTAACGAATATATAGTAAATCGTTTTCTGGTCATCAAAAAATGTACTGATAAACTTATAGTGCTAATGACTCCCTATTTGGGGGTAAAATTCACAAAAGAAATTAATTTAGCAAGGCACAAAATGTCTGCATGGCTGTGTATATCTTCCATATATATATATATATATATATATATATATATATATATATATATATATATATGAAGAAAAATATACGGAAAAAACAAACAAAAATCCTTATATACAATTATGCTGTATAATGCATAAAAAAAAAAAAGCATAATTGTATATAAGGATTTTTATTTTTTTCCGTATATTTTTCTTCATACTGATCTATATCCATATATTTGGCATATATATATATATATTTATATATATATATATATATATATATATATATATATATATATATCGAATTTACTGCTTATAAACTTCAATCTTCCATGAATCTCGTACATTCATAACTGCTCTGGCGTATCAAATGTAAACAAATGACGTCATATATTAAGAAATGGACAAGGTCCGACAATTTATTTATTAAAGACATTTTTATGTTTAACGTTGTTATTTATAGATACAAGTATTTAAGCAAATGCTCTGTTTTATGATAAACAGTATTAAATAACATTTACCGGCCTGAATGTCCGAGAAATTTTCATAGAAAATTTTCGTTCTTTGACAGGATTCGTTCTTTGTGGCCGAGACGGTTAAGGCACATATATATATATATATATATATATATATATATATATATATATATATATATATATGCAACTGTGTATTTGTGTTCGTATGCAGTGCTGCCTAAAAGATTGAGAAGTTTTAACAGTTAGTTATTCTGGACATCTGTCAGGCTGCCTAAAGTTTCCTGCGTCTCCTCGATCATTTTACAGATCTTTCGAAATCATTCCGCCAGAAAATATAGAAACACATTTTCTGTCAATTTCGCACCTTATTATTCTCGGACTTTGGGAGATAATATCGTATTTTACTTTATAAATATCTAGCTTAGGAGATCATGATTCAAAGCTGTTTTTTCTTTTTAGCATAAAAAAATAGTTTTACGTTGACGCCATACAAACTACTTGAGGTCGTCTATTTTCAACTTTTTTCACGACTGGTCGAATGTTCAAAGAGACACATGGACACACAAAAAACAAAACAAAACAAAAGCAAGGAATGAGAGCAATAGAAGAATTAGAGAGAGCAAATAAGAGAGACTGACAGAAAACAAAAGACAGCTTCCACATTTGCTGTGATTATAGCATAGCATGAACCAAAAAAAGATTCTAATGTCGTTTATTAACACACAAATGTCATCTTCCTGTGAAACAATAGCACGAAAAATACTTTTCCCTATAGTAATTCTAAAAACACGTTCTGCCTAAGGCCGAACATATATTCATCAAACATTATCACGGTACTCTCTGTGTCTGTAGTTGTTTAAACTTCATGATTACACATATGTTAAGATTAGGAAATATCTCGTGACTTCTATTTATAATTAAAGATACGATTGAGAAAACCATGTTTTTCTTTCTACCGAGAGAAATATAGCTTTAAAAAGGAAAACATTGTTAAAAGAAATAAATTAGATGAGGAGCCTGATGAAGATTTCGAGCCTGTAAAGAAAAAAACAAACTGTAAGAAGGGAGAATATATTTTCGCTAGCAAAAAAGGACATCCCAAAATACCAGCTAAAAGTTAATCAAGCAAATACAGCATCTTTTGGTAATTATAACATGAACTTAATTCAGTAAATTCGTATCAATTGGTTATTTAAAACAAGATATCAGCCAACTTGAGTGCCGATAATAAGAACAGTTTCTGTCGTTCTATCTGTTCAAATCGTTAGGAAAAAGGCAAGGACTTTTGTTAAAATAAAATATAGTATGAAGATTTCAAATCTGTTAAGAATTAAAAAAATATATTAAAATACAGTAATGCTTAGCTGTAGAATAACAGAAAAAAGAACGTGTAAAATTGCGACTTTAAATACATCGATATTAAACAGGTATAATTTCGATTTTAGATAATCCAGTATTAAACTGGTATAATTTCGATTTTAAATAATCCAATGGTAAATTGGTTTAATTTCGATTCTAAATAACCCGATATTAAACGGATATAATTTCGATTTTAAAGAATCAGCTATTACACGGGTATAATTTTGATTTTAAATAACCCAGTGTTAAACTTGTGTAATTACGATTTTAAATAACTCAATATTAAACGGGTATAATTTCGATTTTAAAGAATCAGCTATTAAATTGGTATAAGTTCGATATTAAATAATCAAATATGAAACATGTATAATTGTGATTTTAAAACCCTAATATTAAACGGTTATGATTTCGATTTTAAATAACCCGATATTAAAGGGATATAATTTCGATTTAAAAAAAAAAACAAAAAAACAAAAAAAAAAAGAACAATATTAAAGCAAACCAGTGGATTCAAATATCTGGGCAGCATATTTACCGAAAACGGCAAACTAGACAGAGAAATCGAGAGTAGATGTCAGAAAGCCAACGCAGTCAGTTACCAACTTGCTCCTCTTCTAAAATATCCTAGCATTTCCATGAGCACCAAGGCATATCTCATCAACGTCAGTTTCCTACCAACGTTGACATACCAGTGCCAGACATGGCCCCTAACAAAAACCCTTAAGAGGAAACTGATTATTTGTGAGATGAAATGCCTGAGGAAAGCAGGAAACAAGAGGAAGCGAGACAAGATCAGGAATGAGGCAATAAGAGATATGGTGGGAGCAATACCAATCATACAACACATTGAACGACAGAGGATCAAGTGGTCCGGACACCTCACTCCTATGCCTATCAATTAACCAGTCCAACGAGCATACACTCTCAGGTAATCTGACTGGAGAGCGAGAGCAGACCAAGAAGACGCTGGAGTAACTCAGTGGTAGACACTCTCAGTGCCCACGAGATATCTCTCCTCCAGGCCACTCACTTTGCCACTGACAGACGACTGTATCTCTCCGCGACGCCCAACAGCACAAGCGTAAGGGAAAACTAAAACTAACTAAACAATATTAAACGGGTATAATTTCTATTTAAAAAAAAAAACAAATCAATATTAAACAAGTATAATTTCGGTTTCAAATAAACAAAATTAAACGGCTATAATTTTGAGTTTAAATAACACGATATTAAACTGCTATAATTCCGATTTTAAAAAACCCAATATTAAAAAAGTATAATTTCGATTTGAAATAACGGCATATTAAAACGGTATAGTTTCGATTTTAAATAACTGTTGTGGTAGGATCCACCTAATTTGCATAGTGGAGTACCGACCATATAAATATGGTTGGTACCGGGAAGAGAGGGAGGAATCAAGAGATTCAACCAGAGACTCTGCCCGACTGCGACTCAGTCAACACATTCTCCAGGAACGGTCTTACCAGGAATATACAAAAGACTATATGTAAATACTGTGTACACTTTCTTGTTTCAATACATTTTGTTCTAAGTACATTTTGTGTGCATTATTATTCCATGCATTAGTCAAGTTTCAACAATAACCCAATATTAAACAAGTATAATTTCGATTTGAAATAACGGCATATTAAAACGGTATAGTTTCGATTTTAAATAGCCCAATATTAAACAAGTATCATCTCGAATTTAAATAACTTGATATTAAACGGATATAAATGTTATTTTTACGTAATAAGTTGGGAAAAAGTAATGAGCAGCTATAAAATGTTATATTTACTGTCAGCCGTAGTTTTCCCTGTAACTTAGGCGATAATAGTAGATTCTCCTTTATCATCCCCTAAAATACAAAGGGTTACTCAGTGCGAAAGAATGTAAAATAAAGAAAACATCATCAATGAGGAAGAACAATAATTAAAAAGACAAGAAGTTAGCGTTCGGAAATTGTATTTAAAAACAAGAAGTCGGAAGAATGGAATTTTTCACGGATGTAAACACCAAGGCCATATAAATGTATCCTAGAACCTTTTCGACAAAAAAGAATTCATTGGTAGCGACAGAAGAATTTAAATTAGTTACGCAAAGTGCTAAGATATCTGGAGAACGTTTCAAGAGAAAATATTCTACACTATGGAAATTTGGCACGAATACCACGAATATTGGAGAAAGAAAGTTTGAGTGGGAGTAGGTGATGTTTTCTTTACTGGATTATTCGTTTTTCTTTTAATTGTAACTGTAATAAGAAGATTAATTTTTAAGAAGAAAAAGGTCCAAATAATTATTACTATCCGTCGTCTATGGCAACAAGAACCGGTGTGAAGGTGGCTAATACTTTTATGCTATGCATAATATCTATATGAGATTTGAGATCTGACGAGGCCGTTTAAAATTCAGAAGATCTCAGGTCAATATTTTGTTTTTCTAACATCTTTTAGTGTTTGACAAATGAAATGTTTAGAATTTATGCTGATAATATCATTCCTGTCTTAGTAACAAGACCTAGAGATTTGGCAAAATAAAAGTGACAACAGCTTTCGAAAAGGTACTCCAATCTGTGGATCAACGGTTGTAAGGAGCTCTAATCAGTTGTTAACTGGGGCAAGTAATGACATGTAAGTTTTAACGCCTCCAAAACAAAACCGCTTTCATTTAATCACAATAGAGACGTTTTTTCTTCCTGTTAGCAACATAGGTGGTGCTCAGCTCTAGGTGATTCAAACTTTGTGTCTTCCTGAACTCATGCTTTCCAGTGACATAAAGTGGAGTGATAAATAAACTAATCCTTCCAGCTTTTATTCAACTCCTTTAGTGAGAAAAAGCGCCCATCTTCATGGCTGATTTAGATGCATAGTTCCTAGTAATGAGTGTTCGACCTCGAGTACAAGACTGGATTCTGAATGCTGATTTCCAAGAACTGCAACCCTAAAGCAAAAACTAACTCACTTTATTGCTTTATGGTTAGTGCCCATTCGTTGGTTAATAGCTAGCGAGCTACGCCAGCTAAACCTTAGTATGATATTCGTACGGGCCTTAATGATTGCCTCACAATTTTTACCGGCTTATGCTTAGCAAATATAAAAACATGTCCCCCTGCTGTAAAGCAATGATGAGCAAATCGTTCTTGCTCGTGTCGTAAGTTCGAACCATCTGGGGGTTTCATTTATGTTATCATGTTCTTCCCTATAATATTATCTTTTCAAAACTCACCCGAAGAGATGTAAGACCCCATCAAAATATTAATAAGTCTACCTTTCGGACGGACAATCATCATCATCATCATCGTCATCATCATCATCATCATTGTTGTTGTTGTGGTGTCCTCCCTCTAAAGAGTCTATGTTGGACTCCTCCGCCTACTATAAGATCAGTAGGAGAGAAGGCCTTGGGGGAACAGTCAAATAGATTGAACGCTGAGTCAACCGATACACACTCACTAGTCGTGCAATACTCTTCTGTTGTACTTACTGTTTAATATATGATATATCTGCAACCCTTGTTTTGTTATTTCTTTAACCATTTACTTGGTCACAACAATCATCATCATCATCCCATAACTGGGTGTGGTCATAGTATTGCTGATCACCAGAGCAGTTGACCAGCATTCCCCGCATATCCCCGAGAAATCGATTCAATAATCAGTTGCTAAGTCTACTGCTAGGAAAGTTGGTCCACTGTCGGGCTAGACAGTTTTTCTTATCGGAATCCATCTTGCATATTTATAAATGTTCCATTCGTCCATGCATTGAATACTGCTTCCATATCTGGTCTGGAGCTTCTATTATATATCTCAAGATTACTGACAAAATTTGAACAAGGGCCTGCAATGTAATCGGTCCTGACCTGGCATTTCGACTTCAGTCACTTTCTCACCGACGTAACGTGGGTTCTCTCTGTCTTTTCTACAAATATTTTCATGGTATTTGTTCTGATAATCTTTCCTCCATGGCGTTTCAACTGCATGAATGAATGCATTTAAGCGTGATACTAGATTGGCAACTAGGTCTCACCGTTTTACAATTGTACAAGCTAGTTGTTACTGTATATTCTATTCTAATAGTTTCTTTTCCTGCACTTCTCGCTTGTGGAACTCCCCTTCCGATTTCTTACTTCCTTTCAATCTACAATCTTCAAAAATTTAAATGCAACGCCAATCGTCATTTTCTGTTTTCCAAACAACTATTCTTTTATTGTCCTTTCTCCTCACTAATGTCTTCTCACTCTCTTTTAACCCTTGGCGTCGTAATGGCGTTAGCACCTTGCTTAAGGTGAAATGATTAAAAAAATTCACATACTGAATTTTTATGATGGATCCAAATAACATTGACAGTAGAAATTCCACTAAAGGAACCAACTGCTTTAACTTGGCCATCTGAACACAAATATATATCTTATCACTATCTCCGCCATTGCTGTCTGTTCTGCTGTATAAAACTGCAATCTACCGAAGAGTCAAACAAATTCTAAAAAAACACACTAAAATCAACAAATAGTTCCAAGGCATCAAACGTTTGCGAAAAGAACATTAGAAATTACAAAATACCTGAGTAAATAGATAAATATTCCAGTTACACATTCTTTTTTTACTTTATGAGCACTCAGTCGATTACTGATTAAAATGTGTAATTTTTTTTTTATCCTATTACATAAATGCGTGAATTATTTCTTTTTTCATATGGCGATGCATTTAAACAAGTTAATGTCTTGTCATCTACATTTCGTATTTTTTTCCGTTCATCAAAATAGAGATTCCAACTAGTTAATCGATATTAACTCACTTTTTTTGAGTCTGAACTTCAAGACTGAAGAAATCAAATTCTCACTCGATTACGTTCAAACTGCGTATTACCAATATGTGTAAACTTAGATGGCAGGAGATCGATTTTTATCCATACAAATTTTGTAGAAGTTTTCAATTAAATTCGACTTTTCTTAATTTTATATATTTTAAAATATTTTGCTAAAAAAGTAATGTTAGAATAAAACTAGCGGTAGTGGCTATGTGGATAATATCTTTGCAGCAGTAAATGTAAGCATTGTTGAGCCCGTTGGATATATCCTATTTGACCTACTTGGTGAGCAAGGGAGGCAACCATTAGCGATTAAACTTTTGTACGTTTTCTTAAATATCCTCTAGAGCTATCAAAGTGGGTCAAAGTATTCAGTGAAAAATAACATAAATATTAAAAATATTAGATTTGAATATGAAATCAAATTCTTCAGATATCGTTGTTGAATCAATTAATGCTTTCTTTCATGTGAGAAGGAATTCAAAACATTTTACCATTCTGGTAGATTTGCTTTCCGCTTGTTGCTATTATTTCAAAAGAATTTTGAAGCGGTTACAATGATTAATTGTAGTGATACCACAATCTTTGCTGGGTTATTTAATGTTGATATATATGTCTTAAAGGATAAAGATAAAAATTAATCATTAGATAAGTAGACGTAGGTATGAATTACACTAGAGCAAAAAAGGTAGACTTAAGCCAGACATACACAAGATAGAAACAGGTACTCACTGATTGTGTTTACACTAGAGTGCAAAAAGTAAACATTGGTGGTATTTATACTAGAGTCAAACAATATAGACATCGGTTTACACTAGAGCAGAGGTTCCTAACCTTTTTGGTATCATCGCCCCCTTTGACATAGAAAATATTTTCCACATGTATAATAAACGTTCAAAAGCATACAGTAATGGGTAAATTATGTTTTCACGGACACTTCTCCCGCTTTGATAAATTCGACAAGGCCACTGTGATAGAAAAAGAAATTTATGTAAATTAAAAATTATCCTGAAGTGACTTATTAATTTTACTGACAAAGTTGTACTTGGCGTTCCCTTATCAGAATTATATCCGAAAAAGATGTAATTTCGCCTGAAGAACTATTCCAATGTTCGAATGACCCTTCTCGAAACTATAGAAAATACCAAAATATTCCTTATTTGCGAGGATATTTATATCTTATCTAGGAATGTGATCCAATTATATTCATTTAGCCTCTTTATTATACACCGTACCTATGAACACTAATGGGTATGTTCCAATCCTCATAAATACGGTGGACACTATTGTACGTGGGGGTAATATATTGTCTAAGTAGTCCACCACTAGCAGTGGTTTACCTACTTCACGCCGCTGGCGAGTATTGTATTTTGTTGATGTTACAAAGATTACCATTTCATTTCCAACCTCCGTTTTGGTTATTCCTCATTCAGTAACATTTTCTAGGTTAAAACACCCCTATTTTGTTCTTTTTTGTTATCTTTTCAAAGTACAAGTCCTTTGCATATTTCTTTTGAATGTCCTTTTCATATGTTGAAATAGATTTTAATATTCAAAAATCCTATATCGGCCACCAAAATTGCCAGTCGCCCACCATTTTGTGTTCAATTGTTCATTGACCATCCAACACTTGAAATCGTCCACCGGTGGGCTATATCGCCGTGGCTGGAAAACACTGCACTAGAGTAAGAAAAGATTAATATTAGCCGGGCATACAGCAGAATAAAAAAGGTTGTGTTTATACTAGAGTCAGAACATTAAATATATGTCTGCTCTGCACTAGAGTAAAAAAGGTAGACGTTGGTTTACAAGACCTCATAGACACTGTCAAGAAGAGAAAGTTATCATCATTATGGAAACCTTATATATACCATACTATCATTATGGCAACACACACACACACACACACACACGCACATATTATATATATATATATATATATATATATATATATATATATATATATATATATATATATATATATATATATATGTAATAGTTGGGGAACCAACTATTATAAACTAACTGCTAATCATACATGACAGTTAAGAATAAATTTATAGTACACGAACATAGTCTTGCACGGCAGTGACAGCATAGTTGATTAAAGGAAAAAATTCTCCTCTATGATAACGCTAGGATGCATACAGCATGAACAACTCTAGAACAAATTTGGAACTCGGTCGGTCTGTTCTGTCTCACTCGTCTCTACTTGCACCAACCGATTATTATCTTTTTTCGACTGCTGCCGCACACTTTGAAGTGAAAAACCCATTGGAATTAAAACCAGATTTATGTGTTTGTCGAACACCATTTTCGACTTCAGTCACATTTTCACCGACGTGACGTGGCTTCCCTCTGTCTTTTCCAGAAATATTTTCATGGCAACTGTTCTGACGAGCTTTTTCCCCTGTTGCTTCGAATACAAGAATTTAAGCGTGATACTAGATTGGCAACTAGGTTCCAGCCTTTTACTCTTGAAATAGCTAGATGAAATTGCCACTCCTTTTCTCGCACTTCCTACCTGTGAAACGCCATTTAGTTTCCCTGCTTTTCTGATAGCAACAATCTTCAAAACTTTAACATCAGTCACCATATTCTCTCTTGTTGAATTCCATTCATCTTTTGTCCTTTCCTCAATCCCCCATATTCTCAGTCTTCTCTTTCACTTTCACTCCATGTAACCCAGTGCGTACTGTTAACATTACCACCTTGTGTAGGTTGAAATGTTAAAAAAATAATCAAAACTTGTGGAATTTTACGAAAAAGTTATTGAAGTGCTGCCTGTTAAGTGGCAACATGTGGTGGCCAATAATTGAATAAAATGTAATTGTACTTTATTTTATGAAGAATAAATTTGCTAAACTCGACTAATATAATTAAAATTTGCTATGATGGAAGATATTTTATGCTACAATAATCAGTTCATGATCATTGATGATGCAAGTAAATGCTGGGTTTGCATATTGAAGGCTGATTTATAACATTCATAATTTGATGAGAAGCAGGTGAGAGTTATGACATGGCCACCCCAACCTCTTGACCTCAATCCCATAGAAAACTTATAGAGCATTATAGAGGACAGGCTCTCGAGAAAGCAGTTGAGCAACATGCACCATAAGTTTTCTATGGAGTTGAGGTCAGGAGATTGGGACAGCCATGTTATAACACTCACCTGCTTCTCATCAAAGTATTCCTTCATCAATTTTGATTAGTGACATGGAGCATTATCCTGCATAAAAATGAGCTTGGTGGGGTCGATTTGCACCCTTTCAGCAGAAGGGAGCAGACAAGACTCTAAAATTCTCTTGTACTGCTAGCTCCTGAGGGTCTTTTCAATAGGTTTTAAGAAACCAGTCCCATAAAAGAAAAGCATCCCCAGAACATTATACTGAACGGATGCTTGAAGTACTTACTGCTAAATTCAAAGAGCTTTCAAAGATTCTTCTTCGGATTTTAGATCGCTTATCCTTTGAATTTAGCTCATCTTTTCGTTTCATCGGAGAAGAGAACATTTAGTAAAAAAAAATCAGGTGAGTCACTTTTATATATATATATATATATATATATATATATATATATATATATATACCCAAGTATATGATTGGTATATACGGAATGAATTTTTTACAAAATAGCCATTTTGTTTCAACACTCTCAGTGTCATATCAAGTGATGATGTTGAATGTAAATTTATGTTATAAATTTTTTCAATAAAGAATTATATATATATATATATATATATATATATATATATATATATATATATATATATATAAATAATGCACAAAATCGTCCACTTAGATCAATGTACCCTTAGTTCACATTTTTCTTGTTATTATTACAACGTTTTGGCAGTCGTTTCAACCAGACTTGCCCATTCCGGTAAAGGTCAGGGAATTTCGAACTAAAATCTTTCTTATTTAATATACGGGGATATATTGTTCTCGTCCTGTTGTCGGTTCGTTCTTTATTTGTTTTACTGCTCAGTTATTGTTCGTCCTGTTTCCACTGAGTATGGATCCCTGATGATGACAAGAGAGTACTTGGCCGAAACATTGTCTATATAATAACATCTATATCAACCTAGATGAGAACAATAGTTCCAAATAATGCAAGAATAGTAACAAAAATGAGGTTTGATTGATTGATGCTTTTAAGGCTTATTAACCCTTTGTAGGCTATTTAAAGCCGAAACATTATATGCAAGAATGATTCTTTTGTTTTTTTGAATTAACAGTTTTTTTAGAATAACGAAACCATTTCCAGATACACACCCTATTATTTAACCCATAGCTGGGGGAGATGGATTCATACCTTTTCCACGAGTATTTGAACGTAAGTGGATGTAATGAACCCGGCTGGAGTTAGCTTTCCTGTTATTCATACTAAACCGCTATGCATTGCAGCATTCGTACATCTGCAAATATTGAGGGTATCGAGAAGTTCAGAGAATAGTGCTAATTTCTTTAAAGTACCCGTTTTAGGATCTCACATAAATACTCTAGCGTTCCTCCCATTTTTTTTGGAAAACCAGTCTGCCAAGTCGACTTTCAAGATCACTATTCATCTTAATACTTCATTTCATCTCTGGTCTGATAGTTGCACACTTTAGACACCAATGTTAAACTTGATAAAAATAACCCAAATGCCGCAAAAGGCAAATGTTCATTGAAGAATCGCTGAAAGACATGCGTTGTTTTGCCAGAATACACTCATATTGTACGCACGATCATTCAGTATCGCTTTACCTTTTGGGCCAACTCTCGAATATTACACACACATATATATATATATATATATATATATATATATATATATATATATATATAACTATTTATTTAAAAATATGATTCCAACACGCTACATAAGAGTTCTCATGTTTCAAAACAAGAGCCGAAAACTTCACTATAATTATTTGAATTAATTTAATTCAATTTAATTCAAATAATTATATTGAAGTTTTAGGCTCTTGTTTTGAAACATGAGAACTCTTATTTAGCGAGTTGGAATCATATTTTCACTTAACCTAAAATATATGCCCGCTACGTAGATTAAATTTTTATTTTAACGAAAAACACACAAGAAATAGATAATCTCAAATCCACATTTGAAAAAACAAACTCTGTCCTTAACTTTACCTACGAACTAAGTCAAAAAACCTACCATTCTTAGACATTTTCATACAATACAGTAAGAAGATTTTCACCACCTCATTGTATAAAATCCCACTAGTAGAAACTCTTACCACCTTAATTTTAAGAGTGAATGTCCACTTAGATACAAAATAGCAGTAATAAAAAAATTCCTTGAGTGCACACGAGAATTCATCCTCTCTTCTACATTTCCTTAAAGAACTCAACAATGCAAAACAGACACTAGTTAACAATGGTTTTCCTAACTACCTCATCGACCACCAGATTAGACTATTTCTTTCCAAAGTAAATAATAACGATACTGAGCAGACAAAAACAATAACATCTTCCACAAAAGCCAAATGCACGTCAACTTTAAACAAGAATCTTCACTTAGAAATATCATAAAGAAATACACTATTTCAGTTGACCCGAACAAAAAAAATTAAATCAATTATCTATTACAAAATATTTAAAGCAGCTAACCGTATCTTCAAAAATAACAACACACTTGCAAAAGCAGAACTACAAAAAAAAAACAACATTATTTACGAGTTCAAATGCCCCTTAAAAAATTGTGTACTTGATCAAACCAAACTCAAAAATAATTACTACTAGAGGCTTATCCAGACGACTTATGTTACACCTACCCAACCACAGCTCTATGAGAAGTCATTTAAATACACACACAAACCCATCAGACACCATCCGAAATATACTAGTAGAAAATACAAGCATAATAACCTCATCCACATATGTAAAAATAGATTAGAAATAATGGAAGCCCTAATAATAAAAAAGAAAAAAAAACAACAGTCAATAATATTAGCTACGACCACGGACACAGTGTGCTGACCGTGTTTGGAAAATAAAACACACCTATAACTCTAGATACATACACACAACCTATACATTCAGTTCAAAAGTAAAAATAAAATCATCGTTGATAATGGCTAAAAGTAGAGCCGAATAGGTTCGGAAATGCAGAACATTTGAACAGTCTTTACACATTTTGTGTTCAGAAAAGAAAAAAAATGTTCGAACACAAGAAAAATTTAATAAAAAGCTTAATCGCAGTATCTTGTCAGTCGTCTTTAACGAAACATGCACAAAAGAGATAAATGAGATCTGGGTTCGAATCTCACCATGGTTGAGTTGTGGTTGATATACGTTATCTGTCTGGAGGAGGACAATACCAGCGTACGGCACCTTTGGAAAGTGCCTGAAAACCATACCACGGCTTGACCCAAGCCTTGTGAATGAAATTGGGTAGCTGTCGATAGCTGACACGAAATCACAAGTCATCGTGACAGAGAGTTTGAGTGTACTGGTATTGTTCACACTGTTGATCATTGTAGATAACACGCTCTCTCCCAGAAACTGTAACTAAGGTCTGCTCAGCGTATTTGCAGTATAAACCATAGTTTGGCTCTGTGGGTGTTGAACAAACGCAAATGTGCCTGAACGAGAGTCTGCAATAGGGATTGGCTAGCTGCCCTTGTAAACAGGTACCCTCGAACAGGAGTGGTCAGCATTTATGTATATATATATATATATATATATATATATATATATATATATATGTGTGTGTGTGTGTGTGTGTGTGTGTGTGTGTGTGTGTGTGTGTGTGTGTGTGTGATTGTTAGCGAGAGAGATAAGGAGATAGGGATCGTTTACAGGGAGAGAGTGTATGATAAAATTGATCGAAATTGAATTAAAAATTGCTGGGGGCTTGGTCACAACAGACAGATATTCTGTGTTGTATTCTTTAAAATAGATCGAAAAATAACAATAAATAAAAATACAAAGATGGACGAAAAGCAAGAGCGATTCGAATAAGTAAAAAAAAATATAATGAAGCTCTGTCTGAATTGGCGTCCCAATATATATATAAAAAATGCAATTAAGGTAGTTATTTTCAAAAGAAAGTTGCGCGTGTGGCACGTCTCACGCGGCTATCAGTTCGTAGACTCGATAATTAGGTAAGGAGAATTTCGTAGGACGCTGAGGCAAGTCTGAAGCCTAAATAAGAGCTCTCTTCTGGTAATAAATAAATAAATGTTGGCAGATAAGCAAAGAAGAAAAAAAATACAATTAAAAGGTTTGCAAAGAAAATAAACAAGACTGGTTTGAATTGAATTCATTTGAAAAACAATGGAAGCCAATAGGCAGGAGAAACGAAAATTATTTATAATTCATTCTGGTTTTTGGCTTCCTGTCTAAATTTTGGCAAGTTTAATTCTAATAAGCTGAGCGCATTGGAAATCATCCCAAAAATCCTAGAGGTTAGATTGGAACCTTATGGAAGAACTAGTAATGTCCAACCAACGGTCGGCAAGAATACGAAGTAAATTATTCAAGATTTCAAAAGATTTCTTTCATTCCGTTCCTCAGCACTATCCATTCGGCACTGGCACATGAATAGTATTGTTTTCAATCATTTGACTCCAAAAAAGGCAACAAAGCCACTAACACGCAAGGAGGTTACTGACTGTGAAAGAATATGAGAGAAACATTACTAAGGAGGGAGAACAATAAAAGAAGAGGAATTAAGACGACAGAAGATAACGATTGACATTGCATTTAAATTTTTGAAGTTCAAAGTTGACGGAAGAACCGGGAAGAAAGTTCGACAGGTGAGAAGTGCGAGAAAAGAAGCTGTTAGCCAAGAACTTACGGCTACATCTAGATATTTCAACTGTAAAATGATGAGACCTTGCAGTCCTGCGCTTGAATTCATAGAGTCTAGGTACCAAAGAGCAGAATTCATCATAACATTTACCATGAAAGTATTTATAGAAAAGGAACAGGGAGGCTACATTACGGCGGTTTGAATATGACTGAAACCGAGATGCTAGGTCAGAACCAATAACATTGCAGAATCTTCTTAGGGATCACTAAATATATAGCAAGACCGCCAGACCGTACGTGGCTGCGATATTCTAAGCATGGACGAAGGATAGACTGGTAAATATTCTGACGAGAAAAAACTGTCTATCATTGAGCTAGGGAACAACCTTTTCTAGCAATGTCTTACCATTATGTGGGAGATATATGTGGGAGGTAGTTCTGCTGAATCCTATATATATATATATGTGTGTGTGTGTGCGTGCGTGTGTGTGTGTGTGTGTGTGTGTTTGTGTGTGGGCATCTGCAGACATCAGATTTGTTATAGGAATGTTTTCTAATTCAGGTCAAAAGATTTTCAGTACCCCATAATATATATATATATATATATATATATATTTAAAAAAATACATTTGAATAAGAAAAAATTGTAATGAGTTGGTCGGTCAACTTGACACCCCCAAAGTGAGTGGAGGTGGGCAGGCGCGGAAACTGTGATTGGTAGCTGGCTTGTTGGTCTTTTGCATACGTGAGTTACCAAGCTCTATATAAAGGGCTGGAATGAGGAGGAGGGCAGTTTTTTTTCAGTCTCAGAAGTGGAGACTGTGTCCGTCGCTACGACTTCTGGGAGAGAAAGAGACGTAATCATTTATTTTTTCGTGACACATTCCAACACAAAAATATACGTTAAATTTAAAAAAATGATAAATCTTTCCATATATACTTTGAAGTCAACACACAGAGGCTACAACCTGTTTCATGCTCAAACGCTATCATCAGACCATATACATAAAACACACACATATATATAGTTGAGCTCCCTGGGGAAGAGGTGGGTTGGTAAACAGTGACTATTATAGCTATATATAGCGAGACACTTCGCAAAAGTGAATTGAGTCACTGTCGGTCACTGGGCGTGTTTCTAAAAATAAATACGCTAAAAATCTACCTTCATCCCTACCGTGCGCCGACGGCTTAGTGGTAGAATCTCTAACTGACATCCATTCAGTCGGGTTTCGATCCGAGCTAAAGGCAACCGGATATCTAGCCGCACTGATGAGCTTCGAAACAGTCTGTCTGTAGATGACGTTATATATATATATATATTAATTTCGCGTGTGTTGGTATGTGCACTTGTGTGTAGCTTGTCTTACACAATGATGCATATTTCAATGAACAGATATCACAACCGTGGGCAGTAGGTTTTGCTGAGATTTTTCAGAATAGCCCCCCCCCATATATATATATATATATATATATATATATATATATATAAGCATGGTTGGTTAAATAATTTAGACGTATTATGTGTATTTATTTTAATCGTTTAAGTCCACGAATTTCTCGCTGGCTGTAGAAAATTCATTAAGAAAAATTCAAAAATTTTCTTTCAAACAATTTTTATTTTATCAAGTACTTTCAATCAATATCATCAGTGGTTGCATATTGATAATAAATAAACATAATAAACTAAATTATTTAACCAAACATGCTTGAATGAAAAGATGTCTCTCTTCTCTCTCTCTCTCTCTCTCTCTCTATATATATATATATATATATATATATATATATATATATATATATATATATATATATATATATGTGGTTTGCATTAAGAGTAAGTAGATACATAGCGATGATCCGAACCAATAACTACTTAGATTTAGCCGAAGGCATAGAAAGTAAAAGCCATAAAGCTAAATCAGTAATTTTCCAGTTCGCATTAGCACAATGGAAGACTCCACCCCGTAAACTTTATCTAAATCAGACGATATGAATGGAGGCACTCAAAGCAAACATCACGTCCATTCTCTGCTTTGACATGACGTTCAAGTTTTTCTATTTCTAGAAAGGGAAATCTTGCAGTAGAGCAGGTGTCTTGCTATACAATTTCGATTCTTGATTTTGGGGAACAATACTTGATTCTTGGATCCTTCGCAAGCAATTGTGTTTATCAAACAGCCAGATTCCATTTCAAATGACAACGAATATAAAGAAATAAAGCAAACAGAAGTGAAATAGATACAACTCGAATCAGTTGGATGGCAGACGTTAAAAGACCGCGTAGTTCTAAACTCTAAGGTGATTGCTTTTCTGTTTTTCATTAATGCTTAGCAAAAGACATCGAATACCCAGTCTACTACATTATGTAAACTACTACTACTACTACTATTACTACTGCCACCAATAATAATAATAATAATAATAATAATAACTCGAGTAAACCAGTCTTCCTCATCCCCTATTTTAGGCATTGTGACATGATCTAAATAAGATTAAAGTGTAGTATCTGTTCTTATCCGCTTAATCTGATTCTCCATCTTCACTTCTATCTAGATTTCTTTTTTCTCTTTTTCTTTCTTTCTTTCTTTCTTTCATTTTCTCACAGAAACCAAATAGTGTCTTTTCCCTTTTTTTTCCATGCTATCAAAACATAATAGTTCATTATTTTGGAGCTATTGGAAGAGCGTAACGGTTGTGCAAACTAACGAAGAGAGAGGCAAGCATAACTGTAATAGGATAATAATAATAATAATAATAATAATAATAATAATAATAATAGACAAGACTGGGTTAGTCCACCTGAACGTATTTCTAGTTTTTAGCAAAAATTGTCACCATATCGCGCAAATTTGACTGTTATGCATGTGACTGTGATACACTTATGAGACTAAGTGGATATATTTGGTTTAATATTATATTGGTAGTCCTATGTCACTTTATCGGTATGCTACTGTCTCAAATAATAATAATAATAATAATAATGAATTCCTTACGCTACATCAATTATGGCTCTTATGGTTTCTGACCTTAATTGTCAAGATGTACATGTTTTTTATTGGTGAATTAAGATGGGTTACAGTAATTATTCCTTATGTTATGAAACAGCCATATTCCATTTCAAACGACATGGAATATAATGAAATGAGTAAACGAAAGTGAAATATGTATGACTTGCGTCAGTTCTTCTGAAAACGTTAAAAGACCAAGGAGATCGAATTCATGGAACTCTACGGAGTTTAATTGTTTGGCCTTCACCAATACTTAGTAAAACACAATGAATAAACTTAACAATAAATTATGTACGCTACTACTTCTACTAGTAACAACAGAACCAATAATAATAACAATAATAATGATCATAATTACATGGATGATGTCAAACTCTGCCAAAGACGACAATGAGTCGAAGGTTCTCAATAATGTAAATTTTTCAGTGATGACATCGGTAAGAATTTCGGATTAGATAAATGTTCAGAAGTAACATTCAAGAGAAGGAAAATTATAGAAACACACTCAATAGATCTGAATTTTGTCACAAAGATTATGGAACTGGAACAAGAAGAATCTTATAGGTTCCTAGGAATTAGCGAAGGAGATGGAATACAGTTTACCCAAATGAAAGAGAAATAAGAAAATACTACATGCATGTGCTTCTGGTGTTAAATGAATTCACAAAATAGAATATCAACCATAAACATTTTGGCTGTGCATTTTGTGCAATATAGTGTCAATATTCTTAATTGGAAAGTATCTGATATTAAGCGAATTGATGCCAAAACGAGAAAGCTTCTCAAATGCGACCGCATGCATCATCATAAGGCAGATGTTGATCATCTGTATGCGCCCAGATCCGAAGGAGGCAGAGGATTAGTTCAACTGAGAATTGTCTTACAAATCAACAACAATCGGTTTTGAAAGACACCTGGAAACTACAGTAGACTGGATGATGAGTTGTGTCAAAGAACATGAAAGAAATAAGAAACATTATTCAGTAATAAAGGAAGCCAACAATTTCAAAGATGGTGAAGAAGTGCAAGTAGACCATAATACACCTACTGCAGCGACAAAAAACTAAAAAGGAAAACAAAAGTAAATGCAATGTACCAAATGCAGAAACGATGGCAAGGTAACCCTCTTCATGGTAAATACTCTGATCATACCAAACAAGCTGATGTAGACAAGGCCCTGTACCCTTCAGCAGTTACGTAGTGCAATATTAAAAGCTGAAGTTTTTATTCTCACTGCACAAGACCAATGCTAGCTAACTAGAAATTACCAAGCACACATTGTGTTAACCCAACATGCAGATCTCGTGATAAATATCCAGAAACAATTGATCATTTTGTATCAGGTTGCACAGTGTCAGCACCCACTGAATATAAAACTCGTTATGATAGAGTGGGACAATGTCTGCATTGGAAAATATGCAACCTTTATTGGAAGGAAACTGCAAGAAACTGTTAGGAACATCACCCAAACCCGGTTACAGAGGTTTATGAGACTTTATAATATACACAAAGCTCATCGCCCAGATATCGTGTTGAAAGATCACGAATGACCTTTTTTATTGACATTGCAGTCACTGCAGATTGTAACTTATCTTTGAAGATCTCCAAAAAGACTATCAAAATACAAGAATCTTGAAGTGAAAATCTAAAAAAATGTAGCACATGTGGACATCAATAATTGCAGTTGTAATTGGAAGCGTCGGATTGATTGGAAAATGTTCTGATAGACTCATTAAAGGGATTCCTGGTACTCCATGCCCGGAAATACAAAAAATTGTACTCACAAGTAAAGCCCACATATCACGAAGAGCTTTATGTATATAAAATGTGCGTGTTTTTTTTTTTTTTACAAAAATGATTAATGGAAAATGGTTTGAAGAAATTTCTGGACATAGGTCTCTAGTTGGGACCCGGAATGAAATGTGTATACAAGAGAAATGAAAGGAAATGAAAATGCAACCGACCAGATACAGAAGTGATGGCAAGATAAACCGCTTCATGGCCAATACTCTGCCCGTACCAAACAAGCTGACGTAGACAAAATCCGTACCCACCAGTGGCTACGTCGTGCAGGGTTGAAAGCTGAAACTGAAGGTTTTATCTTTGCTGCATAGGACCAATGCTTGCTAACTAGGAATTATCAAGCACATGTACTAAAATATTGTGTCAGCCCAAAATGCAGATTCTGTGATAAATATCCAGAAAGGACTGATCATATTGTGTCAGGTTGCACGATGTTGGCACCCACTGAGTATGAAACCCGGCATGACAGAGTGGGCCAATATCTGCACTGGAAAATTCTATGGGACTACACAATAAACAATCAAAGCAAACCGCCCAGATATTGTTATTAAAGACCACAAATAATAAAAAAAAGTGACTTCTTATTGATATGGCAGTCCCTGCTGACTGCAATGTATCTTTGAAGATATTCAAAAAGTTGTCAAAATACAAGGAACTTGAAATAGAAATCTCGAAAATGTGGCATATGGGAACATCAACAATCCCTGTTGTAGTTGGAGCCCTAGGATTGATTGGAAAAGATTCCAGTAGACTAATTGAAGGGATTCCTGGAAATCCATGCCTCAAGGAGATACAAAAAATTGTTCTGACAAGTACAGCCCACACTTTACAAAGGGCTTTATCTATGTAATTTCTTTTTTTGTCATTGGAAAGTGTCATGATGCCATTTCTAACCTTAGGTCCCTGGGCGGGACCCGGAAAGAAATGTGTAAACGCCAGAAATCAAAGAAAATAATAATAATAATAAATACGCTGATGGTTTACTTCTTACAGCTTATCGACCGTTTACAGATTATTTAAAGACAGAAAATAATTTTGGAGTTGTAAGAATTTTTGGGAGATAATAATGATTTACTAAAATGTCCTACTAATTAAGGAGATGTGGATCCATGCTTTTCCAAAGAGTATTTGCGCGTAAATGAATATTACGAACCCGACTGGAATAGAAACTCGGCTCTCCAATTTGGAATTCCGAGCAGTTATCCACCCGCACATCCAAGCTTACTGCACCTGGAATCCCTAAGCGTTCACCCATCTAGATACTGACCAGGCTCAACGTTGCTTAACTCCGGTGATCGTACGGTAACCGGTTAACTGATTGGAGATGTTAGAATGTACATATTTTGCCTTGGTGTATTAAGATGGGCTACAGTAAATATCCTTTTAAGTACCACAGATTTACTTTCCAGTTGTCTGACACTAGGTGTTGATACACTGTGAATCTCTGTTCACGAGCGGGAGTAGTAAAGAGTCTTCATGACCGGGTATCGAGAGAGTGGCTTTTTTAAAAAAAAGTTTACAGTATCCTTCATCATTGTATGTCGTGTCTCGTCAGCGATCGAAGCTTTTGACAATTTCCTGTCATTTGTAGCTCTTACTAAATTTTGCTTTTTAGTTTTTTCTTCTAAACCTTGTTCCGCCATCTATTTACTTAAGCTCACCAAGTATGAGCTGTTTTCCTCTGTTCCTCTTTCTCTCAATCTGCCCTGTGAGTATCAGATTTTCCAAGACGTCCTACCTCGTTAAGTGCCCAAGAAATTTCAACTGTTGCTTCCTGATGTTAAGTACAAGTTTCCTTTTTGTTTCGATTTTCTCTAAAACCTCGTCGTTGCTCACATGTTAGATCTATGGTATCCCCATTGCTATTCTGTAGAACCATATTTCTGTTGCCTCAAGTCCTCTTCCCCATCTTTGAGGAGATTGTCCAGCATTCACTGTCATATAGGAGGACATATATCACGTAACAATTCAGTACACTTTTCTTTGTTTCTAGCGAAGATTTTCTGTCTCTTAATACTTTGCTTAGCTTTTAGAAGGCATTTTTGGCTACCGCCAATGCATCTTCAGATTTTAGTATCGCACTTTCCGTCCTCCGTTAGAACACTTCTCAGATATTTAAATTTTTTGTCCTTTTTTATTTTGTTGTCTTCGATTTGTAATTTGCATTATGAGCTCACCCTTTTGGTAACGACCATGCATTTTATCTCCTTGCATTTTATGTGTTATCCATTTTGTCGCTTTCCTTCCTTCATTACCCTCTGTAGGAGGTTTTGTAGTTTTCTATCCGTGCCTGCTATCAACACTGTGTTATCTGCATACCTTATGTTGTTAATAAAGTGGCCGCCAATAATGAATGATATCTGATTCTAAGTTGAATAAATCCGGTGAGAAGACACCTCCTTGTCTTACACCCTTTCTATTCTTGTATATCTATTTAACTCCTTTTCTCTCCGTATGCAGGCGGTTTGCTGCCACTACAGGTTCTTGATTATTCTAATATCCTTTTCAAGTGAGTCAAGATTGCTGAGCAGTTTTAAAAAATCTTTGTGGTGTACATTATCGAACGCTTTTGCGTACACTCGGTGTTCCCAAACACTTAGAATTAATATTTCTACTATTAGAAACATACAACGAACAATAATGATATGGAAATTAATTATCTCATTCACTTTAAAGGCTAGTTTTCATGAATGTAAAATATGGAGAAATTTTATGCTTCTGTTACAGAGAGTATTTTTTTAAAAAGCAGATGCGAGAGAATATCTGGTAACTTTTTTTCAGTCATATCTCATGTGATATATTTCCACGGTAAACTTGAACCAACGTGCCTGCAAAAAGAGAGTGTTAAAAGAACGGTTTTTTTTCTTGACTCTGCCATTATTTTAACTACCTTACTCCTCGGCAAATTTTTTTGTTTTAAAAAGCGATGATTAGAATTGGAATATAATCTAAACTTATGATCAAACAGAATTTATTCATTTTGATCTTGAAAATTTACAACAAAAATTTTAAACACTATTTATTTATTAGATTGTTTATTTGTAAGAATATTTTTACAACATTTTAAAAACTAATACAGTTAAAACTAATGCAATATTTATCTTTTACCAATTTATAAAGAAATAAATATGAAAACAATATAAATAAAAATATGTGAGCCAACTATAAGAAAAGCCTTATTATTTACCATTTTATAAAGTTCGAATCGATTGGCAATTAGTTGATGTTTTGCCAACCATACTAATAAACTATATAATAGTGTTTATTGTTTTTGTTGTCAATTCTCAAAAACAAAGAAAATTCATAAATTCACTTTCACATATTTGTTTTATTATATTTCTAATCACTGCTTTAAAAAAAACACTGCCGACGAGTGAAAGTATTGAAAATAATAACGGTGACAACAGAAAAATCGTCTTTTGATACTCGGTTTTTTTGAAGGTCTAAGGTTCCCCTTTCCACTTTATACCAGCAGAAAACGTTAGCGCGAGAAGTTGCAAGGAATCACTGTTGTGGAGGTTAGCATCAGCCATGCAGATAAAAGGAAAAAAAATTCCGCATCTGTCATGTCTGTTGATATTTCTAAGATTAGGTTCTTCAAATATTCTTCGTTCTGGTCAATCCACTTTTGAAGCTGATTATCATTTGTATTTAATTTTTAGTTATTCTCTTTTGCTGATACGCTTCTCGCTTTTATTTCTTGTCCCTACCTTAGTAATATTTTCCATTTCTTTTTTTTTAAATCTTTCTGCGATCTTATACGCAATTTCCGACATCGTCTTTTACAATTGACACGATAATGTTTCTGTTTTTGAGGTTATTTTTTCTTACGACCCATGACAATCTTTATAATGTTTGTATGATCTCCGACAATGTTTATTTAAAAAAACTAATATGTATACTAATATATATATGCATACTTTTTACAAGTTGATCATCCACCCTGTAATTGTAATAAAAGAAGTGATAGCACATATCATGAATTTCTCATAAAAATTGAGGACGTGGAATTATTAAAACTTCAAATACCTAAAACTTCAAATTTCCTTATCTCCTATATTAAATTTTTTAGAATTGATCCATAGATCATTGATAATTGATAGATCATTAAAATTGATCCATAGATCAATTAAAACATTTAGTATAGGAGATAAGGAAATTAAACACAGAATATGTTGTGCCACAGGTGGTTTCATTCAACACCGCAAACTGCTACCAACCGTAACCTGAAATCTCGAGTAAATAACCTCGTCACATCGGGACTTTGATATGGATGTCATGTATGGCGTCACACCCGTTCCGAAATATCGAAACTGTCACCTGTTATACAACCACTTTCTAAGATTAAAGGTTAAAAATGGCTTTGAGCGAGTTAAGCTCTTGGCGAAGACCATCTTTCTTCGAACCTTGTGGACTAACGCTACAGAATTATAAGCATTGAACTATACCAAATAAGAGAAGCCCCATCACTCGAGGACTTCCAACAGTAGCAACTATTAAAATGAATATCACATGTAACTGGAAAAGAAAATAATGACTTAAGACGTTGACGGTTCATACTGCTTCAAAAAAAGAAACCCCCATCAATAATGGAAAGAGCAATAACAGCTGCTGGACTTGAGAAACCTATTTTACTGAACAATTGTTTGAAGATAAATTTTAACCGACAAATGCAATGGCTGCCCGGTCAAAGAATGCCAAATGTTTCCTTATAAGGAAACGACTATTATTACCATTACCATTACAAAATCTCATCGTGTTAAGATACTATAAATATTTCGAATAAAACAAGTATTACAAGCCGAAATCCATATGGTATATTTATGATAAAAATGCAGAAAATATCCAAAGTTTTATCCAACATTGGCTGGTTAATACGATACTTTGGCTAAAATATTGACTTGAATATTATTTTCTAAAATCATAAATTCTTGTTAGCCAACCATATTTGCATGCCAATGATAAGATATTTTGACATGATGAGACAGAGAACAGTGCATAACTGAACTGTTGACGCAAATGACACCTAGCAAAACTCGAATCCAGTCTGCTGGTTCCGTTTACTGTTCATATAAGCACCTCCTACTGACATCCTTACCATCTATCTATCTATCCATCTATCTATCTATCTATCTATCTATCTATCTATCTATCTATGTTTATGCTTGTGTAGATAATATGATGTTATTCGGATGACTTACTCGTGGTCATTTGACGAATCTAATCAAGAAGAATAACTTACGCCTATAAGTCGCAGCAAAAGTGAATTATCTATCAAATTGGTATTAATCGTCCCATTATATTGTCCTCTTTCTTTATAGCCATGATGTTTATTGCCTATTGCTGCATTTCTAACAAACCAATGGCTATTTTATATCCGGCAAAATCACCATCAATTCATCCTGTGATAATGAAATTTCAACAACAACAACAACAACAATAATAATAATAATAATAATTCAGAATATAAACTGATGTGTCAACATTTCCTACATTAAAAGAAAAAAAAATTGAACAAAGACTGGCCGATCAAAGGGCAATAACTATGGCGATACTGACCACTATTTTGATTATGTCCCTTTAATTTGTTTAAAAAAAAGAGAGAAAAAGTAAAAGCCATAAGTAAAGTCGTCTTTTAAGTCCAATGTAATGTTGATTCTTTATATTGCTATTTACAGCTGTCTATGGAATACAGAACAGTTAACGAGAGGTAGGGGTAAATTTTCGTAATCATTAAATCTGATAGTACAAAAACTCGTTACCATGCACTTCTCTGAAAGAAAGCTAACAGTAACGTTCAATTACATTAAGTCATTATTTTTATATTACTTTTATGTCAATCATCTTTACGTGGGAAAAGAAAAGAAAGAAAAATATGCAAGATTCAATTTCAAAAAAGTTATCTTTGAGAAAATTATCTAAAACTAAATTCTGTAAGTATGATTTCTTTTTCACTACTAAAAAAAAAGTAAAAAAAAAGAAAAAAGAAAACGAAATTTAATAGATATCATTGAAAAGATTGTAAGACAAGCCAGTCGGTAATTGTGAATTTTAACTGAAAGAAGTCGCCATTTAAAAAAAAATCAGACTCTGCTATTTTCTTAGAGGCGACAAACATAAACAGCGGAAAGCTCAGAGAAAGAAAAAAATAATCAGAAAATAATGGATGTGCTTGCCAGTCGAAAGTCATTAAGTCTTAGTCAAAAACTAATCTACACACCGATTGTAATGAATATTTTTATACGATCCAGCGTTTCGGAGTGAATATTGATAACTGAGAAGCTCCAACCCCAGGATATACGTTTTATTAATCAACATTGCAAAAAAAATCCGTTCTTGAAATAAGAAAGTAAAAAAAAACAAAAAAAAACAAAAACATTTCCTTTTATCTGAAACAACGAATTTCAATAAAATCCATGAATATCTGGACCAGATAAAATTAGAATTGAGCTTATACTAAATATTTTCGTCTCAAGTCTTCAAAAAATGACGACATATTTAAGTAATTTTCCAAAAAATATTTTCTTGTTTATATTTAAAACAAGTCTTGCATATTAAATTAATGAAAAGTAAAATTAAGTCACGATAAAAAATTGATGTTCTGCTTTTTACTCTATGCATATTTTTTAATCAATTCGCCCAAGCATGGTAACAATTCCACTAAGATGAAAGTGGCTACTAGGGGTGAAAGACAATGAAAATATTTTAGAGGAAACCGGAACTCTTATCGTAAAAATGGAACAAGGAATAAACGTATACATCTGTTTTCAAGACTGGGAAGTAGTGTGAAATTTTAAAAATCTTTCTCTTAAAGCAAATTTTCTGGAACATAGTTTACTCATGTCCAGTAACTGTTATCGATCTTTTCAGTATTGGCGAGGTCTTCCTTCCTAACCTTTTGAAGCAGTTAACATTTTGATTTTGACATTATTTTCACTTTGAGTTACATGTGATATCCATTTTAGCTGTTGTTGTTGCTGTTATTTCGTACAGTTCTTCGTGATCCTGCAGCGCCAGTCCACAAGATTCGCGAAAGTGTGGTATTTCCATAAGATTCACTCGCTCAAAGTCATTTTAACCATTGATCTGAGAAAGCTGTTAAATACAGCTGACTGTCTAGATATTTCTGAATGGGTTTGACGTCGGGCATGACATCCACATGAAGTCTCATTCTAATAAGGCTATTTAAGTACATGACTCGAATTTTTAGGTTAATGTTTCGCTTTTGTAGAAATGTGCGGTGTTATGCGAAACTATCTCTAGCGCAGCTTATTCTATATTTCCTTCTCCTATACTAATTTCTTATAACTGATCCATATAATGATGTATTTGAAGTTTTTGATATTATATACTTTGTCAGGGCTTTCCTCGATAGGTTACATGTAAGGATAGCTACACAATTGCAGTCGTGTTTTCAACACATAACGATGCGTCTCCTCAGGCGATTGTAGATTATGGCGAGTGAAAGATTAATTTAGTTTCAAAATCAAAATACATCCTCATTTTATAAAAAAAAAATTAGAAAATAAAAATAAAAGCTTGAGGGTTTTACGCTGATCAAACATGATGGTTGAGCAGGGTAAGATGTCAAGCCTTTATTTTTGTTATATTTTTGTATTTCATAATATTTTTTTACATAAAATGAGGATGTATTTCGCTTTTGAAACCAAATTAATCGTTCACTTGCCAGTAATCTACAATCGCATGAGGAAACGCATCGTTATGCTGAAAAACGACTGCAATTTGTGTAGCTATCCTGACATGTTTTTGTCATAATATCTTAAAATAAATAATATTGATCTACTATGTATTGAGCGCTCTTTTAAATGAAATATTACGAAGGTTGGAAGTGTATTCAATTCATTCTCATCGTACCTTTATATATATATATATATATATATATATATATATATATATATATATATATATTGTGTATTTAGGAAGCAAGTTTTGAAGCGACAGCTGCAATTAAGCCTTTTATTTAATTTTTTGTGTTCGTGCAAGTGTTTTCTTTTCTGGACACGAATTGTGTAAAAACTGTTCCAAAAGTTCTGCATATCCGAGCCCTTTCGGCTATTTTTTTTAGCCATTATCAAGGACATTTTTCACTTTATTTTTAACAGAATGTGTGTTTTTGATGTATGTCTGAAGTTATATTTTACTTTCCAAACACGGCCAGCAGACTGTGGCTGCGTTCGAAATTGATATTATTGAGTGTTGGCTTTTTCTTTTTTATTAGTTGGTCTTCCATTATTTTTAATCTTTTCTTACATGTATTTTCTGCTAGTAAGCTTCCGATGAAATTTGTTAGTTTTTTGTGTGTGTTTAAATGACCACAAGAAAAATTAACCAAAAAAGCTTAATCAATCACAGCACCTATTCATTATATATATATATATATATATATATATATATATATATATATATATATATATATATATATATATATATAATTCATCAGACCTACAAATTAAAATTTGAAGGTCTGATGAGATGAATCGTAGTTACAACTCAATGCAATAAATTATAACCATGGAATATTAGTGTTTAATCCTTTTATACTATATTCTTGCTCTGTCCTGGACATTGAGCTCTACCTGGATTCTCTACACTTGGAAATTTATATACATATATCTATATCTATATATATATATTGACCACTAATATTATATATATATATATATATATATATATATATATATATATAATGTGTGTCGCAGAAACACCTCCCACATAACAATAAGAAATTAGTCACAGTATTCGACTGGGTGTTTGTGGCGCTGCTAATTCTTCTTATAATTGGGTATCATCCGTTACTTTGTTGAAATTACCCGTCACTGCTGGTAGTGTTCAAATCGAAACAGTATGAATGTTACTAAGATCAATGGTTGAATGATGGATAATATAAAATGTCAAACAGCCCATATCAATATCTATAATAATGAATTCTGGTGTCTGGGATGCTGCGTTAATCAAATATATGTTTATATGGTCTAGAGCCGTGAGGCTTAAAAACTGGAAGCACATTGTTTGTAAAATGAAAACCTTACTTCGCCAAAAAAAAAAAAAAAAAATCGTATCGACTCATACTACGCAAATCAAAGACAAAAAATATTAATAAGAATAACATTAGCAACAACACAACCACCAACACCAATAATAATAATAATAATAATAATAATAATAATAATCTCGTTTGAATAAATAGCATTAATACTGACTCGGGCTCGGGAGAAGTAAATGTCTGTGGTAAAATTTTTGTCTGCAACAATGATTCTCAATCACTGTGCCTCTAGTGAGCAGCGAAATATTGAATAAGTCACTTAAAATCACCAGACTCAGGTTTCACACTAAATAAGCTGCACAAATAGTTGAATAGAAACATTGAAATAAAGTAAGTTCATATTTCTGTGTGTATTTTTTAAATCTATGGCTTTATTTCATAACATTTAAATGTATACCCCTTTAAAAATTTTACTGAATGTGCCATGATATTTACATTCACTTCTAGGTGCACCATTACTTAGAAAGATAGAGAAACACTGATTAATCCAAAAATAAGGAAGAAAGAAGGGAAAAGATATTTAAATTCTGATTGCCATTTGTTTAAGTTCATTTTTAAAATCTGAATTTTTAAGATTTGTGAACAGCATACTACAGTTCGTTGGTTTCACAAGTAATAAAGATAATATATATATATATGGGTAAAATAGCAGGACAGACTGGGTTCTATAGCCTTGGATGGCAACTGTTCTAGGAGAAGGACAACTCTGAATTCAAAACCTGCGGAGGGTCGTTTGGGAACCTTGTGGCATTCGGTGCACCAGGTCTCTGTATTTGTCCCTTCAAAAAGTGTGGATGGTCCTGCACGAGGCCTTCACCACTATAATCAAATCTCATGTGCCGGTGTCGGGCTGTCGGGCTGTCGGTTTCCTGAAACTGATCTGCTTGACCCTCATACGTTGAATCTCGACGGAAGAGTAGATTATATATATATATATATATATATATATATATATATATATATATATATATATAAGTGAACATAGAAGTCAACACTTAGAGACCACCTGACGATTGCATCTAGCATGAATCAGACTGTCGCCTCGAAGTGTTGACTTCTATGTTCACTATATTACACACGCTCTATCTCTGATATTGAGCACTTTATCCCATAAATATAGTACATCTTAAGACTATATTTCTTCATATATATATATATATATATATATATATATATATATATATATTATAATAATAATCAAGTTCGTCCTGCGTTCGCGATATATGTGTATATGTGCGTGTGTGCGTGTGTGTGGAAGTAGTAATGATACGGCGGTAGTATTTGAATAAATGAATAAGTATTAAACTTTTTATCACACATTAGCTAAAAAGGCTTTATCAGTTTTATTGCAATTTTCTACTCCTTATTTATGTGAATTAGACTTGTCAACCCTAAATAACATCAAAAATAAGAAGCGAGAAAACTATGCTCATCTGAAGAAGAAATGAGTGTCTGCTTATCTCACATTCGACCAAACATTGAAGAAATCGCGAAAAATCATCAGGCACAGGTTTCACACTAAATAAGCTGCACAAATAGTTGAATAGAAACACTGAAATAAAGTAACTTCATATTTGTATGTGTATTTGTTTTTAAATATATGGATTTATTTCATAACTGATAAATGTATACCTCTAAAACATTTGCTAAGTATACCGTGATATTTTCATTTGGTCCTAGGTGTGCCGTTGCTGACAAAGGTTTACACTACACTCGTCTACAACAATAATCTTGGGTATCAAATAAAAGTGTTATCCTGATTAAAATGGTTCCTTCAATTTCCCCCTCTTTCTCAAAAAGGAGTCAACCGTAGTCGGGATCATCGATTTAGTGCGAACTATCATTTCCTTAGCTGCATATTATGTGCTTCGCCAGGACTACATATAGTTTTAAATCCAGGGCTTTCCTTCTCCTAGACCGGTCGCCACCCAAGGCTATAGAACCTAGTCTGTCCAGTTATTTTGCTATAGCTGGGGATAGAAAAGTTGGATTAATATTTTTTCTAAGGGTATTAGCACGTAAGTGAATATAACGGACTCGACTGAAATTCGAACTCGGCTCTACCGATTACCTCAACCCGAGCCGCAATCCATTACTCTACCGTGCCTCCCAGAATGGTGCTTTTTTTCTTACCACCCGCTCATTAATTTTCAAATAATTTTTTTCCCCAAGGCATGATTCTGTTCTGCGTTTATTAATCTTACGTAAAAATTCCCAGCGGAACGTTTAATTGAATCGGCACTCTTATTTCATACATATAAAATTCCTACCTGCACGATGATTCCAGATGACATTTGTATTTGATACAAAACAGTAATCAAGGTGTGGGGGCAAAAAGTGCGAACGGAAGGTTGCTATTTTGCATATAAGACGCAGTAATGAATTTCTTTTTGAGTCATTTGTTTGGGAAAAAAGTGGGTTCTGTGTACCGTCAAATACGGTAATTGGTTTACGCAGTTGCGACGATATTCATGATTTTTATCCAGTTTTTAAAGGAGAGACATTTCACTTATCTTGTAATTTATCGTCTTCATTTAAATATCGAAGAGAATCCATGACACATACGAAGCTTTTTTGATGGTTCTTTTAAAATTAAACTTTGAGCAACCAAATGTATATAACCTGAATTCTGAGTTCACATATTCGTCTCTAATTAAAAAAAAAAAAAGGAAAAAAAGAAAGAAAAGAAAAAAAACGTTAAGATTATCGGTTCTGTAGTTAGAGAGATAAGAGATTACACTTTCCGTCATCCTCATTGGTTTATTCGAGATACATTCTTTAGGTAAGTGCATGCATTTAAAAAGATAATCTCAGAGAAAGCTTAAAAGGTGTCAAAAATGACAAATATTAATTAGCGATATTCCAATTGCTGTGAAAATGAAAAAGAAAAAAAAAAACGTGTATATGCACGTGACCTTAGACTGTCTTAAACCGCGAGTTATCTCAAGTAAATGCAGAATTTAAAAATGTCTTGAAATTTGCTTTAAGTTCATTCGTATTTTCGCTCGTAAAACGAACTAATTAACTCGATGGGAAAGTTATAAATTCTTAACCGAAACCAAGACATTCTGCTCGTTCGAACAGCATTTTCTTCCATTTTTTTTCTTTTTAAACTATTTATATTTAGATTTAGCTGTTTACAACAAATATTTCTTTAGATTATTTTGAAATATTATACTGTGCCTCGTAACATACTGATTCAGCTTTTATAGACGGAAGCAAAAAAGCGAGGCTTCTGAAGATTTATTGCAAGTAGTAAGATTTCTGATTCTTGATTCAATGCAAGAAGTGACATCTAATCTCTAAACAAAGTTCACTTGGTTTATTCACTAGAAATGAACCTTCCCCCCCAAAAAAACACTTTATGTCCGACTTTATTTTTACAACATATATATCTAGACTATGAAAGGTATGATATGCAAATTATGACTTAAGTTCAATTCATAGTGGGACTCATATATACAATCCGTCACTAAAGATGTTGGAAACATTGTGGTTGATTTTGTTTAGCGATATATCCACCTCTATGTGTTATTTGATGTCGGAATCTAAATATTTTGTACATAATTTTATGCTTTCAGTGTAAAGGTATGTTTTTGGATATATAGGGTGACCCCAAAAAACGGGAACTTTTTAACTATCGAATAAAACCAAGAGTGATGGAAGAAAATTATTTTATTCATAGTAATTGAAACCTTAAAAAATGCCATTTAAGAAACAATGATGGAATTTTCATTTTTTAAAAAAAATACGTCCTGTAGATGGCGTCCTCCTGTACGAATACATTCTTGAATTCTGCTGTTGAGATTCCTCATTAACTACTGAAACATCTCAGCTGGGATACTGTGAATTTCATCTTGGTTTCAAATGGCGAAATGTTTACTTGCTCAAGGTCACTGTCTTGCAGTGTTGGCACTTGCTCATGTCTGGCAATACGCCCTTCAAAAATTCCTGTTTTTTGAGCCACCCTGTATATATGTATATATACATACACGCGCACACACACACACATATATATAGATTTATATATATATATATATATATATATATATATACACGCACACACACACACATATATATATATATATGTATATATATATACAGACACATATATGTACATATATATATACACACACATTTATATATGTTCAGACACACATATTTCAGAGTAAAGGTATGTTTTTGGATATATATAGTTTTTAGATCATGAATTGTTTGTAATTTTAGTATAAAAATGTATAGAAAAGAGGAAGCAAAATTAACCACTTCAAAACCACAGTCACGCACAGGTGCCCTCGTAACCAAAGACTAGTGTGCTGGAGCATTGTCCTGATGAAAAGACCCCTTCCGTCAGTTTTTTCCTGGGTGTTTGTAGCTGCCTCAGAAAGCTGGTATAGTACTATCCATTGATGCTATGGTCAGTTTGAACATAGTCAATAAACACAATGCCTTTTGCATCCACCAAAACTGAGGCCATCATCTTCCCTGCAGATAAAACGACCTTGGCCTTTTTTGGAGGAGTTATGGAGAGGTGCTTCCATTGCATGGATTGTCTCTTTGTCAGGAGATTTGGAAGAATGAAGAGACAAACAACAACTAGGAAACTTTTAAGGAAAACAATGACAGATTTCCCCGTGATGGAATCAGTCTGGTGCGCTTCTGATCAGGTGTCAGAAGACGTGGCACCCATTGAGCAGAAACCTTTGTTCTATCAAGTTCATTGAGCAGAATATTCTCAACTCTCTCACAGAATATGCTAATAGCATTGGCTATTTTATTTATAGTCAATTGCCTGTTACGCATCACCTCGTGGTGCATACGGTCAATGTTTTTCTCTGTGGTGGTAATTGCAGAACGGCTAGACATTGGATCATCTTCAAGACTCTTCCACTCCTAAATTCATCTGTTCAATTTTGCACTGTTGATAAGTCCGGAGCGGCATTCGCTAACGTAGAAACCATGTCAAAATGTCTGTTCTTGGGGGGATAAACCCTATTTTTCTGCAGGTACTTGATAACACCACGAAGCCAAATTTTGTCCATTATGAAGTGAAAACGCTACCAGTTACTTTTGTAGCGTTCTTTGAACAGTCAAATGTAAATTTACCTTAATGCATTTATTAATAAAACGAGTTGAGATTAATGCATGCAAGATTTCACAACTCTAGCATCGTAATCAACCTATGAACTTTTCAGCCTGTCCTCGTATTAAGAAACACAGAACATTTCTTTTGCGATTGCAATAATATTCCAAGACTTATTTATAGAATTTGATATCTCTTTTTTGATATTGTGTTGATGGCAAACTCAGAAAATAAATTGCAATAACCTTTAGACAAGGTAGTAAATTGCCATGCTGGATAATATCACCTTTTTTCTGTTTATCAAAACAATTAATCTTCGGGGTCCGTCCACGTTCTTAAAGCTCATGATAGATGACACATTTCGTGTTCCACCAGATACAAAGCAGGTACTTCTGTGGATGAAATACAGATTGTGGTTTTAGCACTGGAATTTCATTTTGTGATAACCACTCACTTTTCGGTTTCTGTTGTCATGCAAAACTCATTTTTCACCGCCGGTAACAATGTGATGAAAAACTGAAAGGTTAGTATTGATGACTAAAAGAGTATGGCAGAGAGTGAAATGTGTTCGGTTCTCGAGCGAAAGCTAATAATTAATCCAAATTCCCTCTTTGCAAGTTTCCCGAATGAAACAATGGAATTCACGATGAACGATAGAAGATATGATAAATTAATTCTGGATACAATTTCCTACCATTCAACTTTGGTCCAGCTCATAATTTCTAGCGGTGAAATACGTATTTACTTTCCAAACACTCGCTCGGCGACTTTCTCCTGGTGTCGAGTAATGTCAAGTGGGAACTTGTAAAGGAACATGCCGGCATTGTGTGTAATGTTCCGAGTCCGTTTGCCTATTTTTAGTTGTTTTCAAGTAAAGATTGATTACAGGTTCTCGATCCATTGTGGATTATTTAAAGTACGAACATATTTTCGATTGTAAAAATAATTCTTTTTTTTAAAGTGACTATAACACTAACAATCTTTTGAGAATGGCAATGATTTTTCCAGATTTCTTCTATTTAACCCATAGCTGAAGGTGGAGATGGATTCATACCTTTCCAAAGGGTTTTAAATATAACGAACCCGATTAGAATTCGAACTCAGCTCTTTCAAAGAAAGAAAAGAGAACGTGGAGAAATAACCAGTATAATGTTTCTCTTTTTGTGTTTACGTGTGACGATCATGAAAAATATTTTAACGTCATGTAACAAAATGGTTATAGTTTAAAGGTGTTTTAACACATAAGCGTCGAGATGGAAACAATTTCTTTTTACTTATAGTGTATTCCCTTAAAGACTTTACAGTTGGAATGTAAAGGGTCTCCAAAATTTATAATCATTTTTTTAAATTGCAATTCACAGATAATAAAGAAAATGTGTATGCGGAGAGTCATGATCGCTAAAGTCCTGCAGAGACAGGCATGAAATTAAATATATCCTAAATGAACTAAAAAAAAAGATTTAATCATATGAGCCCAAGCAAAGCAATAACGCCACTAATATGTAAGGTGGGTATTGTCTGTGAAAGAATATGAGAAAAAGAAAAATATATTATAAAGGAGAGAGAACAATCAAAGAACAGGAATTAAGAAGATAAAAGCCAAAGATTAGCATTGCATTTACATTTTTGAAGATCAAAGTTAACTGTAAAACAAGAAGCCGACAGAGAGTTCCATAAGCGAGAGAAGAAACTGTTAGTATAGAAATTACGGTTACATTTCAACTGTAAAATGATGAGACCTAGCCTCCAATCTAGTATTGCGTTCAAAATCGCAAATTGGTAACAAAGATGAAAGTTCATCAGATCAATTACTATGAATATATTAATAGAAAAGGCACAAGGAAGCTACATTATGGCGGAGAAAAAGTGACCGAGGACAAGATGCCAGATCAGGACCGATAAAATTGCAGATTCTTCTTTTGAGCTTATCAAGAATCTTTCAATAGATAGCAGAAACACCAGACTAGATGTAACAGAAATATTCAATGTATGGACAAATGATAGATTTGTGAATGTTTAAGATAGATTCTGACGAGAAAAAAATGTCTAGAATGGCATCAAAAGATATAATATAGAAATGCATATATTAAATAACAGTCTACTTCTTTGTTTCACATATCATTTCATAAACTCTTCTAATAAATAACCAATTCTGAGATTCCAGGAAAAGTCTTGTTTCATGCTCAGCAGAAAACGCAAATACGCCTCCTTTTTTTTTTAAGAAAATATCTCTATAGCAGCAATTCCATAAATTTACGCACAATCTATTATTAGCGCTATCAAGATTTATTGATTGTACAATGGCATCAAGCTTTGACATATTAAGTAATGGCCTCGGACAGTGTCCTCTAATTGTAATATTTATCAGTTGTTTTCGTAAAGACTTATCTATTTTAGTTCAGGGTACGTGACCCTGGTGTAGAAAGTGAAGCAAATATTGTTTTTATAATTGTTTTGTTTTTCATATCGTTTAGATGTCTGACCTTAGGGAAATTGGCACAAACTGATGTAATTATAAGCGACAATTTATTGCCTTTTCCTGTTTTATAGCTAATACAGCACATTTCCTTTCTGATCTATCTATCTATCTATCTATCTATCTATCTATCTATCTATCTATCTATCTATCTATTTCATTCTTTTCCTATCTATCTATCTATCTATCTATCTATCTATCTATCTATCTCTTTACTTATCGCATTCTTTTCCCACCTGTCTGTCTCTGTCTCTCTATCAATCTATCTTCTCTTTCTTTATATCTTTCTCTTCCCATTTATCTATCCACCTAAGTTTATTCATGTCTATAATCTGCTTGGTATGTATATATATATATATATATATATATATATATATATATATATGTGTGTGTGTGTGTGTATGTGTGTTTGTGTGTGCGTGCGTGTGCATCACCGTCTAAAGCTTAAACACAGATGTAACTTTTTTGCAAGAAATTAAAATAATAAATAAAAATGCAAGTTCTCTCCGGAAGTCATGCCGGTGGGAGTTTCTCAACTTCCAAAATAAGCGTCTGCTCGGTTTCAATAAATATTCTGTTATGAATTCTTATATGTTTAATACACTTCCAATAAAATAATCGCGCTGCAGAGAAAATCATTTGAAAAATAATTAGTGTTCTACCAAATAAGAACGTGTCGAAAAAGTAATCGAATCTCTTGTGTATTAGGTACACAAGAGTCGTGGTATGAGTATTTCTTTGTCAAAAGATGGCTAAATATTTCGAAAATTCTATCGGAATATCTATGACCTCATCGCTTGTACTTAGCATACTCGATAGGATCTAACGGTTCCGAAAATTATGTACAAATTCTTCTCGGATTTCTTAGCATTTTCAACTCAAAATACACTCAAAGGTGTTTTTGTTTTTTGATGTTGTTTTGCGGAGTTTGATTGTCGACATATTGGTCAAGAAATGGAATGTTGCACCTGAAAACCGCATTTAGAGTGGGAAAGCTAGATTCTTTTCGCCAAAAAATGGATTTCACAGATTTACATATAAATTCGTTTAAAAAAAATAAAAGTAGGTTAAAATGTACTCTTCAATCTGTCCGAAGTAGGGCTTGAATTAGAGAATTGGTAAAGATTTGGAAGAATTAAGAGACAAACAACATATGTTCCGAAATTTCGCTAGTTTAAACTTAGGTGGGATTTCCCGAAGGTTTAGTGTTGGAAATCAATTAAAATGATACTAGAACGTTGGCATGTAAAACGGAGCCTTTTTCATTATCAGGCCCAATTTTTTTTTTGATTTCGCGAATGATTCTAAGCGAAAAACGAAAGCCCGTTGATATGGTGTTGCTATTTACTAAAATTGCGTGGAGCAAATAGACGTGATCTCTATTGGACCTTCTTTTGATGAACCATAATTCTAATGAACCGAATTTCTAGTAGAATATGATAAAAAATAGTTAAAAAACAATGCGGCTTGTTGAAGACACTAAAACAAGAAATGCTGTCTTCATGATCAAAAGCTGTCAGAGCGAGCAATATGTAATGAATTCTGTCTAGTAATCATTGCTCAGTGTCCGAAGGCTCTTAAGGAAATGGTCCAATGTTTCACCTGATTCTTGTCGGCGAGTCGCAAGTAGGTGTGTAGAAAATATCTCATTTTTGGGCTTTATGTATGTAGCGTTTAGTACATCGATTGCTTCTTCGTAGGTAACGCAATCCAAGATAATTTCGTTGACTGTGTGAGACAGGTAGTTGGTTAGGAGCGCACGCTTATTGATGGGACCTCCCGGTCTTTCTGAATGTAGAACCTCGATGAAATTTGTAAATGTCTCCTGCCAATGTTTCCAGCACTTGTCGGCTGAATCGCTTTCTGGATATGTGGTAAGTCGCTCCGGTCGCATAAATTGTTCCATTCTTAATTGAATAAATTGTAATGAAAACAGGACAAGAGATTCTGTCTAGTAATCTTTTATTCAATTAAGAATCCTACTACTCGTCTACTTGACAAGCGGAAATGTACAGCTTTTATAGCTTGGATTATCAAAGAGGAGATAATCCATATTCACAACACAATACACATAAAAGAAAAATACCTATGTTTCGTAGATTAAACATTTAATAACGTATGACTTTTCTCCTTCCTATATGTGCCGTGTCCATTCAGGACGTTGGGATCAAGGCTATTGCAATTTCCTGTCCTTTACAGCTCTTAATATTGTCTTTTTGGTATTTTTCCTAAATCTTGCATCGCCGTCTATTTACTCAAGTTCGCTAAGGTTATGCGTTGTTTTCAATTTGCCTTCAATCAGTCCTGTGAGTACCAAATTTTCTAAACTCTCTTTCTTCATTATGTACGCTAGAAATTTCAACCGTCTCTTTCTGATGTTAAGTATAACAGTCTTTTTAGTTTTTCATCTCTTTAAACAGCTCGACTTATACGGGAAAGATAGACAAATCCACATTAACTGGAAAAACCGTCTGCACGTGATTAGGAAAAATATACAGTAAAATAGAATGAGGAATAAGAAAGGATGCGTTTTATCGCCAGATATTTTCAATCGATACGGTAAGAGAAATTATAACAGGATTTACTATCAGCTGATATAACCTTAACTATAAAAGATACGCGAATCAAACTGCACTAATTTCGGACCCAGGGGAGATACAAAATCTTCTAGATAAGTTAGTAAAGGAAAGCCAAGTAACAAAGCACTAATTGTTAAGTATAAGAAGATAGAATGAGTGATTTAAATAGCTCGACTTATACGGGAAATATAGACCAATCCACATTAACTGGAAAAACCGCAAGGAACAAAACACTAGGGATTAAGTATAAGAAGTGGTTTTTAGCAAAAGATGTAGCCAGTGATGTGAGCTTCGATTTGGAGACATTAGAATCTAGCATATACAACAATCTATCTGGCTAGTGTCAATAACAGACGAGAGAAAGTTAGAAAACTAATCAAAATATTAGATCATTCAAATATTTCGTCCCTGATTAGAAAATTAAAAACAAAATTTTACATACTCACAAAAAAATCTCCATTGGTTTTAACAACTGTCTCCGATTCTTATATAAACTTGTTGATGCCATTTTCGTAGAAACTTCATGTTTTTTGTTGGAAGAAGATATTTTGTTGGAAGGAGGTTGTTTTTCTTTACAGTCATATTTTTGTTATTGAAATTGTTCTTCAGAGATAGGAATAAATGATAAGCCGGTCAGGAAAATACTGCGGTTGCTGGAGGGTTTCCCATTTCAACTATTAAAGTTTCTGCAAAGTTTGTTTTACAACATGCGGTCTTGCGTTGTCGTGCTGGAAAAAAGATACTTTTTCAATTTGCCAAAATCGGCCGTTTTTCTTGAACCCAAGGCTCTTCAAATGGCGAGAGGCAACTGAGATATCGATTTTCAAACTCTTAGCAGTCTCTTCCGTCGAAATATTCAGTTTCTCCAATGGCAAAGCAGAGCGTCTTCATCGACGTCCGAAGATCGCCCGTACCGCGGTTGATCTTTTAAATTAAAATCATACTGATGAACGGTCCTGGGTAAGATATTAAACTACATCTGCGTCCTGGGTAAGACGTTAAACTACGTCAAGAAGCAAGGCCTCTGATCAGTAGATTTTGAGGAGCGTGGAACCACCTGTTAATTTCTTCGATGAATGTTCTGTAGACTTTTTTTTGACGGTGGGAAATCAATTCAAAGACATTGTAAATAGATAAAAGATTCTGTCAAAATTTGCCGGATACTTTCACACCAATTGGTTTACTGTCATATCAAATTGAAACACATTCCTGCATGAGCATCGAAATTAAACAACGTCGAGACAGAGCGTAATTATATATATATATATATATATATATATATATATATATATATATATATATAATATATATACATATACCAAAAACAGATTTTGACAAAACAAAATATTACCAGCAATAAAAGTTTTTGTCAGCATTAAATAACCCATTGAGGTTGATATGCCGTAAAACAAAATAAACCAAAGATCACACAGTTAACTATAGTTAACTATTTGCCCATAGCTGTTTCCCTAACAGGTGCTACCACCCCAGGTAAGGGTGGACCTGGGAACACCAGCAATTAAGAGGTGGTTCCACGCTCCTCAAAACCTAGAGTTACCTAGATGGGTAACCGCTTGGGAATACCAGGCGTTATAAGCTTGGATGTATGCTTTTTGTAATGGATAATGACTCAGAATTGTTAATCGGTGTACGGAGTTCCATTTCCCATTGGATTTTTATATACACATACACGGAAATACACATGTTTCCGAACGAGGGATGATGGTAATTAAAATTTCTTTTTTGGTATATAATCTAAACGACACACACACACACACACACACACACACACACACACACACACACACACACACACACATATATATATATATATATATGAATTAAGATCAAATACAGATAAAACATGGATGGGAATCTTGTAGGATGATCAGATAAGAAACAAATAAGGGACATTTATCAATCTCACAGGTTTTCACTTTTATTATAAGCGTGAAACATGTTATATCTTTATCTTATATATATATATATATATACATATATATATATATATATATATATATATATATATAATTACCTCAAGTACTTAAGGTTAATGTAAATTTTTGATAAGGCAAAAAACTTAAGAAAATGCAGTAATTATATTTTCATGTTTTATCCATTATAAATGATCTTATATTACAGAACATATTTAATTGCTAATTATAAAACATTAATTTTAAATCCATTTTCCCTCTCTCTCTTTATATATATATATATATATATATATATATATATATATATGGGTGTGTGTGTGTGTGTATGAGTGTGTGTGTGTGTAGGTAGAGAAATAGAAAAAGGAGAGATTTATGCATGATGAATGAAAGAAATATGTAGAAAAGAAAAGAAGTAATGCAAAATTAAAAAAAAAGTAAAGCTATGTAAAATGAATGGAAGTTAAAGAAAAAATTAAAAACAAAAAAGAACGAAAAAAAGACAAAGTAATATAAGGAAAAAATGTCAAAGGAACAGTAATAACCAAGCAAAATAAAATAAAAATGTACAAAATTGCTTCGGGACAGCAGAAACCAAATCAAGGCAAAAGCGCATGCGTAACCGGAACTTTGTCAATTTCCACTTTTGCTTTTTCCTATTTTGTGCTGGCGACAATCCAATATCAACCACTCGCCATGACTGAATACGCATTGATCAAATGACAATTGGAAACAGGAAGTAGTGCATCTGATATTATAGGGATGGGGGTTATTTTTATGATTAGCTGATATGAGACAGCTTAGCACTAATCTCTTACTGGACAGTAAAGGAAATTCCGTGTATGGCTCATAATATACAACAGTTGCGAAAAGATCTTCAAAGGCGGGCTGTTTTCATTAGAGTGTGTAATTTGTAATATGAGTAATTTGTGTGCGCGTACGTGAAACTGTGTGATTTGTGGAGAGCTATTAAGTAATACAATGAAGTGTGTGTGCCGACAGAAATGATAACGCGTGTTGACTAATGGAAAATATAAGACATGAATATTTCAGATATAACTTACTATTTTATCCACTCCAGTACGTTCTTCTTCCTCTCTGTACCTATCCTTATGCAAGTGGTTTGCTTTCAATATAAATTCTGGATTCTTATGGTATCCTTCCTATAATTAATTTAGCCTACCTAGCAGTTCAAACAGTTATTTGCGACGTACTTTATCAAACGATTTTTTCATAATCTATAAAATATAAGTATAGGTATACTTCCTTTTGCATTTGTATTACTCCTTCGATCATTCTGAGCATAAATATTGCATTGCTTGTTCCAGTGCCTTTAATGAAACTGCACTGTTCTTGTTCTGTTTCTAATTTAATTACGTTGCATTTTTTTTTTTTTTTTTTTTTCACGTGGCTCATTATGTTGATTATCTGGTGGGCAGTTATGAAAATAAATTTATTTAGATCTTCATATCGTAATTTTTATTTTTTACAAAAATGCATTGCTGGTATTAAAATCTATTTTTACACTTTCATATTGCCATGACCCCAGTTTAGGGTTTAACTATTTGCCCATAGCTGGGACTCGAACAGATGCAACCAGCCGGGGAACACCAGAAAATTAAGAGGTGGTTCCTACGTAGCCTGATTTTCATCGTTTTGTCGCTACATGAAGATTAGCCAAAGGTACTGCGAGAATGTAGACTTACCAGGTAGGTTACGATCCCCGGAAACGCATGGATTTTAACCCCTCCAGAAAAAATTACCTTGTCTAATGCAACGTGTCACCAAAAATGCATGCTATTTAACCTCTACAAAATAATTACCTGTGTATAGTGCGCATCCCTATTTAATACTTGTACTCAATATATACGGTACTTCTAGCACCTTTGGGAAATGTGCAGTAAACCCTGTTCTCTTTACCATTACAGTGTATATGTACAAGACTTAGAATTTAAATCTGTTTCAGAGCCGAGAATTACGTGCGTTTGCTAATTTCATTAAATATGAAAAGTGAGAGATTGTTTTTCTCCCAAAGCTTAAATATTGGCCAATTAAGACCAATTTGCACTAACCTTCAGAGTATGACTAATGAAAGAAATTAACGACGGATTTTTTTTTCTGTATAAGTGAGAACAACTCTTTAACAGTGTTACTGCATTTCTCTATGTCGGGTGTATGTGACATTCTGGATGTGTCAACTTAAAAGCATTTGTCGTGGTGTGAACACAAGCGTGTGTATATGCACCCATTATTAGGTGAGTATTAAAAGTAAATTTGGAAATGCATATATATATATATATATATATATATATATATATATACACAAATGAGAACAGATAAAATAAAATTCCACTCTTCAGTAGCATTTACTTTAAAGAAATGTGCTCAATACAATATAGCGCAATATATTATTATTATTTTTATAGATTAGAACAAAAACAGGTTGAAATCGCTACACAATAGCTTTCGTGTTTCGGCAACTTTGTGCTTCTTCAGGCGATAATAAGTAAGGAAATTTGGAAAGGAGTAAGCGTAGGAACTGCAACAAAAATATTCAGAGGGTTATTTACCATCACCTGAAGAGGCACAAAATTGTCGAAACACGATGTTTTTGTTCTAATCTATTATAATAATATAATATATATTTTAATGTTATTTATATAGACACAAATATTTAAGTAAATGCTCTGTTTTTATAATAAACGGTATTAACGGCCTGAATATTCGAGCCGACTTTCATAGAAAATATGCGTCCTCCGACAGGAATCGAACCTGTATCCTACACGGAACCGCCATATATCCTGACGTGCTGTACATTTTAGCTACAGAGGAGCGCCTGGTTTGCAAGGACGATTTTATTGCTTTTAAAGTACAATTTTCCTTGATTTCCCTCGAACGATCATATCTGCTCGAAGCGTATCTAAACATAAACAAATTACGCCACACATTACGAAATGGACAAAGTCCGGCATTTATTTTAATATACGTTTTTTATATAGACGCAAATATTTAAGTAAATTCTCTGTTTTATAATATACAGTATTAACGACAGTTACCGGCCTGAATGTACGAGAAACTCGGAGGACGCATATTTTCTATGAAATTTCTCGGACATTCAACCCAGCAAATTTTGTTAATACTGTTTATTATAAAAGAGAGAATTTAGTTAAATATTTGTGTCTATATAAATAACGTATAACAATAAAATATGTTAAAACAATTAACGGATTTATCCATTTATATATATATATATATATATATATATATATATATATATATATATATATATATATATATATTCTTTTTTTTTCTTTTTGTATGTCCCGTGTCTGATCATGACTCTCTTCATTTTCCTGTCGTTTGTAGCTCTTAATCAATTTTGCCTTTTTGTTACCTCTCTCAAACCTTATTCCGCCATCTATTTACTAAAGCTCGCTAGGTAGGTTATGCATTGTTTTCCTCTTTCAATCCTGCCTTCAATGTATCCTGTGAATATCATATTTTTCAATCTGTCTTTCCTCTTTATATACCCTAGAAATTTCAAATGTCTCATGCTGATGTTAAGCATAAGTTAAAAATTTAATATGTTAAAAATCCTACCAGCCTAGCTAGTTACGTGTGGGATACTTCTTCTATGTGCCACTGTGTGATCGTGAACGATTATGGCTCTCCATAATTTCCTTTCCTTTGCAGCTCTTAGTAAAGTTTCCTTTTTTGCTCGCTTAATCCCTGTTACAGCAACAATTTGCACAAACTCTTTAGGTAGCTTATGTCATAAAATTTTCAACTGGTTCTTTTTTATGCTAAGTTTAAGTGTCCTTTTTGTTTCCATTTTCATTATTTTCTCACATGTTCAGTCTAAAGTATTCTCGGCATCCTTCTGTAGAACCAGATTTCTGTTGCTTCGTGTCTCTTCTTTTAATCTTTAAGGAGATTTTCCAGCATGCACTGACATTTAGGATAAATTATATTACGTAACAGTTAAGTACTCTTTTATTTGTTTCTAACGATGTTTTCCTTTTTCTTAATACTTTGCTTAGCTTTTGGATGTCATCTTTACCTATTCCAATGCCTATTCGGATTTCCGTGTCGTACTGTCAATACACTTCCTAGATATTTAAATCTTTGTATTTGTTTGAGTTTGGTATCTCTAATATCTAATTTGCGTGTTCCTTTTGCTAACGACCATGCATTATGTCTTCTTGCAACTACGTTTAGTTATTTCTTCTATAGGAGTTCTTATAGATTCCTTTCTGTGTGTTTAAAAGCTTTCAGGCGAATCTTGAGGCACTTGATGTAGGCCTCCGTGTTAAATCTGAAGCCCTCACTAGCGATCACTCCAAACACTTTCATAATCACCATTAGACACAACTAACTTTTTCCGAATCCTCTGCATTCAGATTGACACCCAAACACACTGAAATATTCATATTAGAACTTCTGGTGCGATTGCCAAGAAGTACAGCATGCCGTTTCTAACACAATTGTTTTACGACAATTTCACAGAGGTACCAACGATGAATTTTTTCAAAGAGGCGATGCGACGAGAAATACAATTGTTCTTTTCAGAGGGGGGCAAGGTAATTTATTTCTCAACATATTTTATCTTAAAAATAATGTGTAGACCCAATTATTTTGGCTCATCCTGTATACAAGATTCTGCTGACAATTCTCCTTAGAGAATTTCTTTCTGGTAAACATTTTCTATCAAAGGACTTTTTCACCGAGGATGGAGACGAAAAATGGACCCAAAACTTGGACACATATCTTAACTTATAATACACTGGCGGCATTTCGTTTGTAAATATGCATTTGCGGATTACCCAAGAAGAGATAAAAATCTCGACTCAGCGCATTCTTTCCTCTGATTCAGTTCCATTTCGTAAATCCCGAAGGACGAAGTCAGGACGCAATCATCTTTACTATTCGATAATGGACTTGCTGTATTGCCCTTGAAATGTACCTTTATAACAAGAGAAAGTGATTGTTTTGTAGAAAATACACCGATAAAAAGAAAACTTCTGAATTTCTGTCTACATTTTTTAGATGAGATAATTTAACTATTTACACTATTTTCATTGTTCGGACTGTTGTCTTAATTTTTATTGTCATATTCAAGATGTGGCAGCCGCTGTACGCTTCGGCCTTCGTCATGTAATATACGCTAGAATTTTGAACCGAAAACCTTATTTCGTCTACCGAGGTACATTGTTCTCATTCCACGTGTCATACCTTTTCTGGATATCTCAGTTATTTCCCTTTAGTAACTCAACTCGTTAATAGTCCGGACAATGTAAATATTGTAAATAAGTCTGCATTTCTGTTAGTAAATTTCTTTTTGTAATTTGATGTAAGCCAAATTTAGAAGTTTCGCGATGGAATAAATCTTACTTACTCAAAATCCACAATTCCATTAAAAGATCAATAGGTGTTTCATTATAACATATGTAATTAGACACTTCAAAATGTCGAAAACTTTTAAAAGACAATCATATGTTTCATGGTCACGAGACCCGTAACCATTAGAGTTGTAGTGGCATCACATGTGGCGTTTCTTTGAGAAGATAGCCTGACCGAGCCAAAGCCTCTCCGGGTCGTTTTTTAATTCAGTTTGTTTTCCTTATCTTTGACCGATTGCCATCCAAGGCTATAATATCCAGTCTATCCTGCTATTTACCCGTAGCTGGTGGTGGGGAGAAGAGATGAATTCATAACATTCTCAAGGGTATTAGCACGTCAGTGAATGTAATGATAACGACTGGAATTCGAACTCGTCTCTCTGATTCCTTAATCCGAGCCGCTATCTATTACTCCAACGTGTCTCCATTATAACATGTATTATCACATGTTTAATTCCCACCAGATTTATATAATTAAATTGAAGAAATGAAAAAAATAAATCTGATATTTATCCGTTATAAAATATTATTCATGTTTGAAATTTGGTTACATTTGAAGAAAATTTGTTTACATTTGAAATAAAACGTAGAAAATCAATTGAAAAATTCCACCACTCTCAGTATACATTCGCATTTTAAATTCTACAAAATATCAACCTATTTATGCAATTTAAACGGAACTTTAGCTCTATTGATTGTTAATTAAATGAAATAGCAATTCTATAATATGGTTGTAACTTTGAAATATAAATAATGGTAACTTTTAAATAGTGTAGCCGAGCAATCGTAAGTTGTAGACATTCTGTGCAAACAATGTTTATAATCAATGTGTAAACAATAACGAAAAGAATTGCGTTAAACGTTTCCTTTCTTCTATTTGGAATGTCCGTTCAGGATGCAGGCGATAATATTTCTCTTCAGTTTTTCGGTATTTATTTCTCGAAATCATTTTTGACACTTACTAACTCTCTTTGTCCTTTTCCTGCTTTCAATATATCGCTTCTTTTTTTATGTGTAATGCTTCTTCAGGATGTGGACGATCATGGTTTTTGTGAGTTTCTTGCTATTTTTTTATTGCTCGAAATCATTTCTGACAATTTACCCTATCACGTTGTAACTCATTATTTCTCTTTGCATCTCTTGACGACATTATTTCCAGTGAATGTTAAATTCAAGCCCTCTTTCTTCATTATGTGCCTCATAAATTTCAAACAGTTTCTTTATGATCGTAAGTATAAGCTTCCTTTTTCCTTAAAATTTCCTCATTGCCTATGTGTGCTGCCCATTATGCCATCAGCATTCGGCTTTAGAACTACGTCTCTGTTGCTTCAAGTTTATTTTTCATTTTTAATGAGATTGTTTCGCATATTTTCTTCCTTTTTTTGCCGTATAGAAGATTAGATATAACATAGGTGTTCAGTACTCTTGAATTTCTATATTTCAATCTCTTATGCTCGAGTTATTGTGCTGGAATGTGTCACGAAAAAATAAATGATTTCGTCTCTTTCTCTCCTGCTGTCGTAGCGACGGGCACAGTCTCCACTTCTGAGACTGAAACTGTCCTCCTTCTCATTCCAGCCCTTTACATAGAGCTTGGTAACTCACCTATGCAAAACACCAACAAGCCAGCTACCAATCACAGTTCCTGTACATGCTCACCCCCACTCGCTTTGGGGGTGTCAAGTTGACCGACCAAATCATTACAGTTATAGGAAAAAAATCAGGTCTTTCACCAAAAAATCAGGGATATCATTATTCATGGAGTAGACATATACATAAGTATATACAATAATAATAATGATATGTCCCAGAAAGGGATATATTTGAAGGAAGTAGCTAACGGGTTTTGGTTACTATAACCAAGTAGAATACGGTAGCAGTAATCGACTGGTACGCGTCGTAGTCGCAGGTAAGAAATGTAGATCAATGGCGTAGTCCAATGGGCGTCGTTATAGACTTAGCTCTCAGACTAAGGCTCTGACTCTCCTACACGTCCGTCGGTATTTATGAAGGACACCAGCCAATCATATTCCAGTGATGGGGAACACAGGTACATGCATATTCCATTATCTCTATCTATAAAAGGCAGGATGTGTGTGTGTGTGTGTGTGTGTGTGTGTGTGTGTGTGTGTGTGTGTGTGTAAGGAATGCACGGCTGCAATTTCCGACGGATTTGCACCAAAATTTACATGCACATACTCCAAGTTAGTGAGAAGGCCAAGACCGGCTTTGCATTTCCCAACTCCCATCGATAGTGGAATTAATCGATTTTTTCATGCTTCTACGGCAGTTTTCATGTAGTTTGCAGCCATTTTCTACTGGCCAGAGTTAGAGCCTATAGCTGGCTGCCACGAATAGGCAGGAAGATTCTATTGGCCAGCGTGAGATCCAACAGCTGACTGACACGAATGTTAACTAGCATGCTAGCATGCAAAAAGAATCGATAGCTGCATTCGTCATAAGTGGGAAAAATTGAAATCTGCATGGCACTTTACTCCAATTGGCTCATTCGCTTGCTTAAACTCAACGTTGATTCTGATTCCGCAAAACTGGGTTTGGATGTGAAAAAGTATTTATTGTTAACATTCTTTTTTCATTCGGTTTTTCCAGTTCCGAGTCCTTTTTAATGCTGATCGTTTTGTGTTCATTTTGTTTAGTTCTTTTTTTGTAACAGATTTAATGTTTAGTATAGAGCTTAGAAAAAATTCGCAGTGTGAGATAGGCAAGAAGTAAGGCATGTAGCAACATCAGCACGGCAAAGGGCACTCCTTTAAAGGCAAAGAAGGGCAAAAATATTTTAAGTCAAGTGATAGCGATTGCTGTATGAGTCGTACGATTTTTGAATCAAGCACGGGCAACGCTGGGCCATGCTACCAATATCAAATAATAATAATAATAATAATAGTTGTCCTCGGATACGTAGAAGACTTTTGCTAAACATTAATCATTTTCAGATTGCAACTCGACTCTATCGTTTCATGAACAGTGCGGCCATTAAAAGTCGATAATTATAACCGCTGCCCGTATTGCTTTGTGATATTGTTTTCCTGTAGTGATGACTTCTTTCTGCAGAGGCTTGATTGCCTGTGGTTCCCAAGCGTGGCCGATTTCCGGCATACCGCTTTATCGTACACCACTTATAATTGGTTTTGATGGACTCTTTGTAGCTGGTCTTCGTGCCATTTGCCATCTACCAACTCTGCATACCACAGGCGTCTTGGCATATCGTGCTCCCCCATGTCGCTAACACGACCGGCCTACCGAATATGGCCTCGATAAAAACAGATTCGATATTACTGATTGTCAACGCTGTCTAAAGCTGACGATGTGATTCTGTCACTGGATTCCAAACATGGGACGAAAACAGTGGATTTATGATTGGGGACTGAAAATGAGATCGCCATTTGAAAACCTTAAATCAATATCAGTATATTCTATAGAGATGGACACATGAGTTTCGATTCTGGAATATTTTAATACTGAAAAACAGACTTGTTTTATCATTTCATCCCAAGCAAGGCGGTAAAGCCACTAAGACAAGGGATTATTGAGCGTGAATAAAATAAGAAAAAAAAATAATTAAGGATTGAAAAAGATAAAAGAAGAGGAATCATGAAGAGAGTAGATAACGATATTTCTTTTTATTGTTTGACTTACAGCCCCATCACATTGAAACACAATCACTGAAGTTAAGCAACGTCAAGCCAGGTCTGTACCTAGATGGGTGACCGCGTTGCAATACCAGGTTCTGTAAAATGTGCAGGTGGTGTAACGAATAATGGCTCGGAATTGCTAATCGGAGAGCCGAGTTCAAATTCCCGTTGATTTCTTTAGTCCTTGGAAAAGGTATGAATCTACCACATCTCCCAAGCTAAATGCTAATTCGTAAGACTTGTATAACTAAACCATTATTATCTCCCCCACCCCCAAAAAATTAAAAAAATTATAATCTAAAAACATTTTCTGTCTTTAAATAACCTGCAAAAGTTTGATAAGCCGTACAGAATGAATGAATGAATAAATCATTGTTTTCATTGTATCCGTCATAAGAAGGTTTTTTTAAAAAGAAAAACTCAAAATAAATATTACTCTTTGTGGTCATTAACAATACAAACTGGCCATAACGTGGCTAAAATTAAAGCATAACGTGGCCTCAGGGTTGCTCCCCGGAAACACATGCAGGGATACCTACCCATGCGCGACAAATACCCCGATATTATGTGACTACTGATCAGAGCAGCCTACCTTATCGCTACCAAAGAGTCCAGGCTCCTTACCGGCAGTGAAATGCAGCAAACAGAAAACTGTCAACTCGGTCCCCACAAGAGTCGCATCAATCAAATCACCAAAACTTTACTTCAGCTATCTTATTAATTAACAGAAGACAGAACATAGTTCCAATTATGTAGTTCAATAAAATTAATCAGGTATCGTTCATATGATGTCATAAGCAACAACTATCAGATGGAACTATCCTAACAAGAAGATGATCAACTTCATCTTTGAGCGCGTAATAGTCAACCAATGGAATCGCGCTTGACAAAATCTATTGAATCACACACACACACATATATATATATATATATATATATACACACACACACACACACACACACACACACACACACATATATATATATATATATATATATGCAAAAACAATGTTCATAGAATTGATCTCATTCAAGACACAAATTTCAGAAAACTCTGTTTGAAACTTGTATTTAGATTTCTACAAAAAAAATTCACTGTCAAAATACACCTCTTCTCTTCTTACAACAATGTGCCGTGTCCATTCAGGACGTTGGCGATAATGGCTTCTCACAGATTAATATAAAATATTCAATATGTTAAGGGAAATCGCTTATGTGGTTTGCGTTGCATGGAAGTACTTAAGAACTTTTTTTGCCGTCTCTAGATAATGTCTCAAATTGACACGCAAAGACAATGGTTTGGTTGATGAAATCTAGTGTTTTGATTGGTTCTAAATTTCTGGTTGAATTTTTATGTGGTGAGCTTCTTCTAGACGACGTAAGCTAATATATTTTTAGATTTGACGAAAATGTCTGATTCTGAGGCGAGCGAAGTATTGAGGTAGGGCATATTTCTCTTCTTTACCGATTTAATTCCTGTGTGAATAAGATATTTCGAAAGCAGGGAAATAATGTCTGTCCAACAGATTTCATGAATCAGTAATTAAAAATATACAATGGATATCAAAATTTATGTTGAAATGATCTTTACTTGGTAAAACAATGGCGATAGAGAAACATAAATCTTCCCTAGTAAAAGGTACGGTTGAATAATGGATAGCGGCTCGGATTGAGGAATTCGAGAGCAGAGATCGAATTCCAGTCAAATCCAATACATTCACTTACCTTTACTTATCCCTGCGAAAGGTATGAATCCTATTTTTCTACCCCCAACTATGGGTAAATAGCAGGACAGACCGGGTTCTATAGCTTTGGATGGCAACTGGTCTACCGCAGAATGTAATGGTAACCTACGGCGGGAAAAAAAATCTGCCTCGTCAGTCATGTATCGAAAGATACATGATCGCCTAAACGTGCATGATGCATGGCACGACTGACTGAAATATTTAACAAATCAAATGATGTTAAATGAGGATTATTTGTATGCCAGTAGCTTTGTTGCATATAAATTTGAATTTTATATGTTAATATCTAGTGACGTGTACTAAAAAGTCCTCTTTCATGTGCTCTGTCCCTTCAGAACGTAGGAAATCACGGCTCTCCACATTTTCTTGTCTCTTGTAGCTCTTGATAAGATTTTTCTTTTTGTTATTTCTCCCAAACCTTGTTCTATCTTCCATTTGCTCAAGCTCATCAAGTACGTTACGCACTGCTTTCCTCTGTCCCTCTTTCCCTCAATCTGCCCTGTGGGTGTCAGATTTTCCAAGCCCTCCTTCCTCAATACGTGCCCCAGAATCTTCAGCTGCCTCTTCCTGATGTTAAGTATAAATTTCCTTTTTGTTTTCCTTTTCTCCAAAACCTCGTCCATGTTATCCTCGGCATAAGTTCTTTAGAACCACATTACTGTTGCTTCAAGTCTCTTCTTCATTGTTGAGGAGATTTTCTAACATTCATTACCATACAGGAGAACAGATATCATGTAACAGATAAATACTATTTCTTTCGTTTCTGACTGAATTTTTCTGTCTCTTAATACTCTGCTTAGCTTTTGGATTGCATCTTTGGTCATCCCAATACCTCTTCGGATGTCAGTGTCGAACCTTCCGTCTTCTGTTTAAATTTTTTAAAGAAAGCAATAAAAGACCAAAAGTATTAGGGAACAACGCTCAGGGAAACACGAGTACATGCCTATCTCAACGACGTTAGAGTGAAAGAGATGTAACCAATCATGATCTGATTTCGAACAGGATTTATCAATTCCTTATTCCAATTATAGTATTTTCCTTGATATTTTCCTTGATTAATCATTTCTTTCGAATAAGTGTCTCCAACATTTTTATTTACCCACTACTAACTCGAACAACACTTAAATGTCCAAAATCTATGTTCTTTTATTTCAAATAAGCCCCTCCTTCCAAGGGCATAAAAACATGCTTGTATCAACTTATCAACTTATTAAAGAGACGGTTTATACTATTGTGTGACAATTTCAAGAATAAAAGAAGGCAGTTCGTAATATATATTGTTATTAAATAGGAATTGGGAACATTATTTTCATTTCCGTTTTGTCTATTTTCTTTGATATCAATCGCAATTTTTTTGTTTCTTTCAGTTGCTTCTTTAGTATTTTGACTAACCTTTTTGCTGATAACCATGCATTCTGTCTTGCAGTTTTCCTTTCTTCACGCTTTCCTTCACTAACTTCTGTAGTTTTCTTTTCGTGTCTGTTATTAACATTGTGTCATCTGCATATCTTATATTGTTAAGATTATACCGATAGAATATGAATTCAGCAGATATACAAAAATAAAAAGGCCTGTAAGACAATGATGTGTCTTCTCACCGGATTTATTCAACCTATACAGCGAGGTGTGCTAATACTACGCTGTTCTATAACGTCAGCCGGAAATGGATTTATTTCCTGTAGTTTACGCCATATTACCGCGAGAGATGTGCGTTAATGTCTGGATTGTACATTGGAATAGCAGAGTTACGCAAACAAATTAAAGTTCTTATTCAATTCTGTCTATTAATCTTTTGCTATTGCTGCTTGTTTAATTAAAATTAATACGACAAAAATTGGTTGAATAAGACTTGGAAAATTTTCATCCAATTTAACTGGAATTATGACCAGCTTCATATACTGTTTAATATATGTATTTAAAAAAAATATTTTGAAAATGATAACTGTCAAATCATAAAACTAATATATTTTTTTATCTACGTTCCTCCAAAGTGGAAAGATTCGCGACATATTGATGGCTTCGTTCTTAATCTAATAAATTCTACCTTAATAAACGCTGCGAGTAAATATTTTCTGTATCAGTGAACAAAATTAGTTGAGATTTATCTATGTCACGCAAAATTTGAACATTCGCCTTCATTTTAAATCATATATATATATTCGTATACATATGTACACATATACATATACACACGCAAATATATATATTTGTGCGTGTATATGTATATTTGTACATATATATACGAATATATATATTTGTATATATATGTATATATTTATATATGCATATGTATATTTCTATTTGTATATATATATATATATATATGTATATGTGTATATATATGTATATGTGTATATATGCATATACGTATATATATATATATGTATATGTGTATATATGTATATGTATATATAAGTGTATGTGTGCGTGTACGATATTATGTAGAATTATCCGAGGAATATCATGTAAATGATGATCAAGACGGAACAGGAAATTCATGTACGTAGACGACATCTTATTCAAAAAGTGATGTTTACATTTAGCAGTTCAGTTTAAGATGTGCATTATAAGAACTAGCGCTTTTAAAATTAAAAAAAATATCTTTTTACAACATAATGGCTACATTCTTTCAAAGCTGACAATGGATATATTAGCCATTTTCGCTTTTACGAGGTACTTTGTCAACGGGATGTAAAATCTGAATTCGTCACTTGGTCTCTTCTTTGTTTAGCAATTACCGAGTGTCAAAGACCAAAAATATTAGGGAACAACGCTCAGGGAAACATGAGTACATGCCTATCTCGACGACGTTAAAGATATGTAACCAATCATGATCTGATTTCGAACAGGATTTATCAATTCTTTATTCCACTTACTGTATTTCCTTGATTAATCATTTCTCTCGAATAAGTGTCCCCAACATTTTTATTTACCCACTACTAACTCGAACAAACAACACTTAAATGGCCAAAATCTATGTTCTTTTATTAAAAATAAACCCCCTCTTCCAAGGGCATAAAAACATCTTGTAGCAACTTATCAAAGAGACAGTTTATACTATTGTGTGACAATTTCAAGAATAAAAAAAGGCAGTTCTTAATATATATTGTTATTAAATAGGAAGTGGGAACATTATTTTCATTTCCGTTTTGTCTATTTTCTTTTATATCAATCGCTAATCTTTCTTTCTTTCAGCTGCTACTTTAATATTTCATCTTGCCTTTTGTTCCTTATGAGGGGAATCTGTGACGCGCACGTACAGACAAACCAAATTCAGGATACCTGTAATTCAGTACCATAGATATGTAAAGTACTTTTTTCAGTAGGTTATTTTAGTAAGTTAGCCATGTACAGCATTTACCCAGTTAGGTAGCCATGTAAAGTATGTTCTCAGTAGGGTAGCCATGTAAAGTATTTTCCCAGTAGGGTAGCCATGTAAGGCATTTTCCCAGTTGGGTAGCCATGTAAAGTATTTTCCCAGTAGGGTAGCTATGTAAGGCATTTCCCAGTAGGGTAGGCATGTAAGGCATTTTCCCAGTTGGGTAGCCATGTAAAGTATTTTCCTAGTATGGTAGGCATGTAAAGCATTTTCCTAGTATGGTAGACATGCAAAGTATTTTCCCAGTAGGTTTGCCATGTAAAGCATTTTTACAGTTGGGTTGGCTCGTAAAGCATTTTTTCAGTAGGATAGCAATGTAAAGTATTTTCCCAATAGGGTATTCATGTAAAGCATTTTCGCACTAGGGTAGACATGGAAAGCATTTTCCCAGTACGGTAGATATGTAAGGCGTTTTCACAGTTAAGTAGATTTTATAAATTTCATTCGACTTCAGTATCCGCTGCTCGGTCAATGAATGTCCAATGTTTCCTTATAGGGAGACAGTTAATAATTTCATTATCCATAATAGTAAAGATGCATTTTATTTGCCGAAATGGAAGGATGAAGGAAAAGGAAAGATGTCCCTTCAAAATGTGCTTGTTCATGGCTCTCCACAATATCTTTTGGAGCTCTTAGTAAATTTTGTTTTTCGCCTTCTCTCCAAATCACTTTTTTGACAACCATTTACACAAGGCTATTCACTGTTTTCCTCTGTTACGCTTGTCTTCAATATGTCTTGTCAGTTTCAAAGCCCTTTATCCTTACTATATGCCCTAGAAATTTCAACTCTTTCTTTCGGATGTTAAGTATAATTGTTCTTTTTGTTTCCGTTTTCTTTAAAACTATGTCATTGCTCATGTGTTCGTTGAGTCCATGATATTCTCAGCATCCTTCTGTAGAATCACATTTCTGTGGTTTCAAGTCTGTTCTTGATATTTGAGGAGATTGTCCAGCATTCATTTGCATATAGGATGGCCGATATGACATAATTGTTAAGTACTCTTTTATTCGCTTTCTTAATATTTTGCTTAGCTTTTGAAAGGCTTTTTTCTATATCCCAATGCGATTTTCGGTATCAGATTTATCGTTCTCTGTTAAAACACTTCCTAGATATTTAAATGTTTGTAGTTGGTTCATTTTGGTGTCTCCAATTTGTAATGTTTGTCCCTGCTTTTCACTGACAGTCATACATACTGAAAACCAAACAAAAAGTGACAAGAAAATAACATACGTTTACATTTTATTAATTCATTTATAAAATTGATTTATTTTTGTTGCTCCTTTAAGATCTGCAAAATATACAATGTGGCTCACGTACTGAAAACTTTTGAGACCATTGGTCGACTGGAAAAACAAAAGACGATTTTCTAGGTTCAACAGAAGGAAATAAATAAACGAGAAATATTGGCACAAAGTTTTTCCCAGGGACTTTGGGAATTCCTACTTATTATGATTCAGGAGTTTTCAAAACTGAATCTAGTTTGATCTCATGGGTCTAACATTTTTACTCCCCCCTCGAGGCTTTTACAATGTCCACGTTTTCTTTATTTCTCACTTGTTGAGAAACAAACAAAAAAGTCATAAAATGCATTTGTCTTTGTAATTTCGTTTTTTTTTTTTTTATTCATTCGTTCATTTTTTCTTTCCTTTTTTCATTCTTTATTTCCTTCATTCTTTCCATATGTCTATTTTCGTATTTGCTCTGGGCTCATTATTTTGATCTCTCATTCGTTCGTACGTTCGTTCGTCTCTGCAATTTTTAGGAAATCTTTATTTGTATATTTTTTTGTTCCCCAAATATGTTATTTAAACTGTGTTTACTAGATTCAGCTTATATTTGTTAATTTACTCTGCTTGTTTTTCATTTGTTCCGCCCTTGTTCTCATCCTTGTTTTAAAGTTTTTGTTTCCGTATGAAAGAAATCGAATGTTATTTTGATAGTAAAATGGTAGAGTTTCAAGTAAAAGTAAAAATCAAACAAAATATGAGTATAAAAATATCTTGGATGTATTCTGTGTTCAAGCTTGAAGATCAGTCACATCAGAATGTTTGAACTGAGATTTTGACGTCTGATTTGAACAGAAGTATTGCGGCATTATTTTGTCATTTATTGAAGGAAAATGGAAGGCGTTTTTATTTTTTTTTTCCTAACAAAAACGAACACATAAAAATATACGAAAGAAAGGGCCTAAACTTCGTATTATGCTTGTAGTCTCCCTATACTTTAAGAACAATGTTCCTAATTCAAAACCACTGATAATTTTTCTACTTCATTTTCAATACTTTGTGTAGTAAAACAATTTTCAATATATTAGTATAGTAAAATTACAGTTTATTTCTGTAAAAAAAAAAAGAACCCATTAGCCATGCATTTGCATTATGCATACGAAGCATAATCACAAAATATCAGGACTGTTGCTATAGTAATGGAACTAAAATAAGCAGAGTGAAGCTGCTTGCTACAGATTGACTTTGACTTCTGTTGCGCATGCATGGTAAGTTATAACGTTCGTACTCGCCTCCGTTGTTTATACGAGTCCATGGAAGGAAAGTGTGTAGAGTGTGGTCGTCTCACCACACCACAGAGATTCCGTCAGTGATCATTGCTTGTGCAGTTTTTGGTCAAACACAACATTCCCCGGTAAGACAACCACCTATATATCTTCCCCTTGTGACTTTTTTAACTTCAAAAATAAAATCCCACTTGAAAGGAACAAGAGTTTAAGATGTCGAGGAAATCCAAGCAAATGCAACAGGGAACCTGCTCGCTATCTCCCCCCCACCGAAAAAAGGAGTCCCAGAAGTGCTTCCATCACTGGAAACGACGCTGAATAAAGTGTGTGGATTCAAAAGTGTACTAATCCGAAGGAGATTAAATGCCGAATTGATATGCATTATAGTTTTCTTTTTATAGCATCATATCCGATACTTTTTTTATCAAACCTCGTATATATGATTATTTCGATGTGAAACTCGATGCGTGCAGATTGATCAGATAAATCCCTTGAACTTAATTTATCATTCCTTTATTTAATATTATAGTTCTAGTTCCCTTGGCTTACCGCTACGATCACCGAAGTTAAGCAACGTCGAGCCTGGTCAGTATCTAGATGACCAACTACTTGGGAATAACAGGTGCTGTAACCGGGTATGTTCGGGTGGTTTAATGAATAACGGCTTCGAGTTTTTAATCGGAGAACCGAATTATAATTTCCAGTCGCTTTCGTTTTAGTTACTAAAGCGCAAATAATCTCAAGCCATTAATATTGCTGTAATTCCTGACTACTGAAAATTCCATATTGGTTCGTTGATGTAGTTTAGTGGCATATCAACGTCTAGTGGTTATTTAATGCCGAAATCTAAATATTTTGGACACAATTTTAGGGATTCAACTTAATATATACTATAAATTGGGTATTGTTAATAATTTTATTACAAATGGGTATTGTTGGCAATTTTACTATAAATATGCATTGTTAGAATTTTAAAAAATACGAAAATGTGTTTTTATACTTTCATAATGTTTTGGTTTTGTTTGAGGGTTCACTATTTGCCCATGGCAGAAACCCTAACAGGTGCTACAACCCGGGTCAGAGGGGATCTCGGAACGACAACAGTTAAGAGGGGGTCCTATGCCTCTCAAGATCTCGCATCGGGGGCCGTGCTGTTGGATGTAGTTTATAGTCATACCCAAGATTCAATATTGAATTTCAATGCATTTCTCTAGTAATAATTAACAAGGCATTTAGATTATTGATATGAGACTTATTCTACATAAGATATACATTGTTTATAATGATGTTCACTCCGTACAAAGCCCAAGAAGCACTCGAGGTAGAGTGTTACTGAATCACTGTTTATAGAAATATGTGGGAAACTTAACGGTTGATCCTAGTCGTAAACATGTCAAGCATGTAGTAATTCCATAAAGCAGTGGTTAGTGGAAAGAATCTGCTTAAGTAGGACTTACATCTCACCGGTGAAATACGAAGAGAATGGGGGTGATTCGCTACAATGTATCTGGCATGGTGGGTCTTAGCTCTGAAGATTAGAACAAGTAGACCTCAATTTCTAACCTCTAACAATATATCTTTTCTTATTTTCAATGTAATTCTATAGTAAGAAAATATAACACTTAATTTTCATTAAACATACAATAACACTCTTTTATCAGTAATATTTATATTTATTTCGGATCAATAACAAGACTTTTTTTCCTGATTTTCAGTGAATATCTATACGAAGTTTATTAACAGTTCGTTGTCACTTTACATAGAATAAATCCGTTCTATTGCTGACTTGCATTAATTCCCAACAAGTGACAATTCTTTGTTTGTGTTTTAATACATAATACATAGATTAATTGCCCAAACATGCGAACACAAGTTTTAAATAAACTTAAAAAATTCAGTTTAATTGTTCTAGTGATTTTCCAGGCGTAGCTCAGATGTGGCACAAACCCGAAAGTATGGAGCACCTAGTGAGGATCAAACTCACTTTTCAGTCTTAACTGATCAAGCGAGACAAGCTTGATAACCATGACACCACGCCGAGTCCCCCCCAGTTTAATATACTAGCAAAGAAGTAGCTGAGTAGTGATAAATTCATCTACAAAAGGTAAAACAGTAATAATGACTGCATTTGAGCGCCGATTGCATTAAAACCAATGGACAAAACACGGTTCAAATATAGTGATTTTCCAAGCGTAGCTTAGATGTGGCATAAGGTCGAAAGTATGGGGCACCCAGTGAGGAGAGAACTCACTATTCAGTCGTAATTGTTCTAGCGAGACAAGCTTGGGAAGTATTACACCGCCTCGGGGTGCCTAAAAATGATTGTCTAAGCACGGCTTAGATGTGGCACAAGGCCGAAAGCATGGGGCACCCAGTGAGGAGTGAACTCACTACTCAGTTGTAACTGTTCGAGCTTGACAAGCTCGCTAACCATTACACCACGTCGAGGTTCCCTAGTGATTTTCCAAGCCCGACTTAGATGTGGCACAAGGCCGAAAGTATGGGGCTTTATTTTCCTAGCGCAGCTTGGATGTGGCACAAGGTCGAAAGTGAGGGGCACCCAGTGAGGATCGAACTCACTACTAATTCGTAATTGTTTTAGCGAGACAAGCTTGCTAACCATTACACCACCTCGAGGCACCCAACACGGTTCAAATATACTGGGTGTCCACAAAGTCTTTAGACAATTAACAAAAGGTCATTACGAAAAACTTAGAAGAGGTAGCAAATAAATTTTTGTTGCGTGTTACTAGTTCTTAAAAGGATATTAATAGTTGTTATTCATTAATCTTTTAACGATATTAATAGTTTTAATGAGGAGGCACGGTGGAGTAATAGATAGCGACTAGGATAGAAGAATCGGAGAGTTCGAATTCCATACGAATCCCTTACATTCACTTATGTGCTAATACCATTGGGAGAACAATGAATCCTCTTCTTCTCCTACCAGCTAAGGGTAAATAGCAGGACAAACCGGGTTCTATAGCCTGCGATGGTAGCTGGTTTACTGCAGAAAGAAATGGCAATCTACTGCGGGAAAAAATCCTCCTCGTCAGTCATATATCTGAATAGTTTAATTAATCTTATGTTTTTTTTTATGCTTCAGACCGCAATTACTGAAATTGATTATCACTTAGATATCCGTGCAACGAATGAGTCCCATATATAAATTAATTAACTATTCGTATATAAACATCAATATTTACTTCATATTTTGTGAACATTTCAACAGTATCTAGTTTTCGCTGTAACTTTTATATATTTTACTATTTAATTATTTTGTGGACGCCTTGAATTGTGGGGAAAAACGTGCGGTAAAATTTAAATTGTTATTTTCCACCAATCATGGCAACAAATAATATGGAACCAAATCCAGAAACTACGGCGGGAGAGAAAGAAACAGAATACTAGAACCTCGCCGAAGAAATGACACAGTAAAAGATCATGATAACTGGAATACTAGAGTAAGCATCTTACTGTTTCTTGAAGGTAATTTCGGATTCTGTGGAGATTCAAGAAGAGTCCTATCTTATCCAGACCGCAACAATCAATTGATTTTTATTATATATATATATATATATATATAACGCTGCTCCATCACTGACATATACATCAATTCCAAAACTATGAATAATTCATTTTCCCTGATTTTCAAGTTTAATTTGAATATACAGGATGTCCCCTCATAATTGACATCTTTTTGTAGTTTAACAATATGAGGTCTAATTATATATTCAAAATACATAGATTCATTAAGATTTATACATCATTTTATATTCCGTTTATGTCAATTTAGAATATCAATTAAATCTGAATCCTAATTTTATGTTATATAAAGATAGTGAAATGTAGTGGTACAAAATGTCTCATTACTTGATTTATTTACATTCTTCGGGCAGTTCTCATTGCCATATTCAAAACGTTTCTTCAGGTTAGTTGGAATTTCGGATCAAACCCTTTATTTCTTCCACCGTGGTAGATTGTTTTAGTTCCACGTAACATGTCTCAGTTATTTCTCTTTAACTCAACTATCCAAGTTTGGGTTCAACACTGCTCTCGTTTAGTATTGAACTCACAACTCTTTGGCTCTAGTCACTGGATCTAACCAACGTCTTTATCTACTGGGCCATTTATCCTCAATACTAGGCCAGAGTAGTGGTGAACCAAAACTTACAGAGTTGAGTTAAAGGGAAATAACTGAGACTATGTGAGGTTATGTGAAAGGACAGGTCTATATCCCTCTTCTTCCTGCATGCCTAGAGTAACTTAAGCAGAAAATCAGTGAGGCGCTGGGGAATGTTACGCAAGACGTGCTACAGCGTGTTTGGCAGGAGCTGAACGACTGACGTGACTTAAGTCGTGTTGCAGGTGGTGCGCCTATGGAACATTTTTGAGGGTTTCTGAAATCCGTTATAAAATCTATATCCCTTAAATATCTTGTCCAAATTTCGATAAATCGTTTATTGTTGAACATGAAGCTGTTTAATTTTGTTTGCCTAAGACATGTAGTTACTCAGATATTCACATTATAAATGATGTCAATTTTTTGGTACACCCTATATATATATATATATATATATATATATATATATATATGAAGAAAAATATACTGAAAAAACAAACAAAAAACAACTATGTCACTTAAATGTTTGAAAAAGACGATGGACATAAAAGCAATACCAATCCAAACTGATAACTGAAATCTTTTATAAGATCAGCGTTCCGTTTAAATATGATCACGTCGTCGTCACGTGGGCGATGTTGTGAAAACGTATTCCTAAAATTTGAGTATTTTGAATGAAAAACGAAAAGAATTCTATTTTGATCTAAAACTTATATGTACGTTTGTCGGGCATTAATTTTGCTAGAAAAGGGGAAATATTAAAGAAGCCAGGTCTAGTGTTCACCGTGCGCGAAATAGATATTATGCCTGCTTCATCGTCTTTTTCATGTTGAATTGTATATGGTCTATGTTAGTTGTGTTTTATGAATATGTCCTGAAGATGGTCTATTAGACCGAAACGTCCGACGTTGATATTAAACATTAAAGTGGCATAGTCGCATGTTAGGATTTTTGTTTGTTTTTTCAGTATATTTTTCTTCATACTGTCGGATCTATATCCATATATTTGCTTACACACACACACACACACATACACACACACACACACACACACACATATATATATATATATATATATATATGATAACTCTGTTTCGTCAATAACATTTACATTAATCTCAGAAAGAATCCTCCTGAGTTTTTAACCCCACCCCTCACCAGAAAACCCTGATGCGGAAGCAGTGTAGTCGCCGATGATTCGATCATACAGAGGGAATATTGAGTTACATAGTACCGGTAGCGATCGTAGAGTGGCATGACATAAAATAATAATAATAATAATAATAATAAAATGATTGACGTAACTTTTGCAATATATTTCAAGTTAAGTGAAGAGCGCGATTTAAGAAAAGAAAAAGTAAAGTAAAAAACAGTGTTTGGCAATGTTAAACGATATTTCGACAGTATGTCTGTCTTCTTCAAGTTATATTTAAAAAAAAAAATTCTAAAAATATATAAATCTACAAAAAATTAGGAGTCTATGTACAAAGATTGCTTGTAATGAAAAAAAAACAACAACAAAAAAAAAAACGGTTGTACTGGTAAGGAACGTGTCAAAATGAATGAAACGCCGTCAGCGTCAGGCATGCAACTTAAACGTGCGTCATATGAATATTTGATAAGTTACTAAGAGAAATTAATCAAACAGATTAGTATAAATCTTATGGAACTCTCCTGTTATTCTGTTAATTCTCCAGGGGCGTAATTTGCATACGTAACTGTCCTCATGCCTTTTAAGGGTTGCAAGGTCGGTAGATTTTGAATATTTTTTTAAGATGCTTGTCGAAATTACAGTCGTTCGTAATAAAATGTTCTGCAAGCGCCATTGTTATTACATTGTTGTGTCTGACATATCTGTGGCCATTGAATCTTTTATTTAATTTTTCTGTTGTGCAACCCACACAAATCAAGTCATTTTTGGTACATTGGCGGTGTATATTAAATGGTAATCAGTACAATTGATACCCCTCTACTACTACTACTACTACTACTAATAATAATAATAATTATTATTTTTATTATTATTATTTAAACAAATAATAAATTAAGTAGAAATCTAAAAAAGAAAAAAACGTTGCATATGAAGACATTAAATAATTCTAGTTATGGTTGGGCCCTGTACTTAGAAAAGGTTTTGATTGGCTCATTGAAGGAATCCCTGGCAGCCCATGTCTTAAAAAGAAACACAAAAAGAAAATGTTCTCACAAGTAAAGCTCACACTTTACAAAGGGCTTTATAGGTGTAAAATGTGTGAGATCTGAGTTATAAAATGTTATAATGCCATTTCAGAACCTCGGTCTTAGGTTGTGACTCAAAAGAAAATGAATATACAGTAAACATCAAAATAAATAATAATAATAATAATAATAATAATAATAATAAATATTTAAATTTTGGTAATAAGTATTAAATAGTTATTATTAAATAATAAATTAAACACGGGAACAATAATAAACTGCAATTAAAAGTATGGGAAATAGATAGCAAACAAATATAAATCCCACCGTCTATATTTCTTTCAATTTTATCAACCATTGTAAGATGGAGGTCAATCGAGGACTACTTCCATGACTATTGTGACCGAGTTAAAAAGTAGACATAAAAACTACGTGATGCATAATAACATAAAATACAATGTTTTATGGTATTATATGGAAAATGTATTCGACCAGACAATTCTAATCTATTTTTCGTCGCTGTCGTCAATATTTTATGTTCCTCTGATCAAAACTAGATGAAATCGCCCCAAGAATATTTCTGCTGATAATATTTTTTTATCGTAAGAAAATGTCTAACTTCGCGCCAAGTTATTTACAGGCATCTCATAGCACATCAATGAACTCTAGACTTTTTGATCGTCATCTCAGAATAGATGGGTCATTCAAAGAAAAGCAGGTCGAAAAACAACGCCTCTATGCGCCCTGCCCTCATATACACCCGTGAACAAAGACAGGCAGATATATTCAACGAAAGTATATTCCCTGGTCCCGCCAAGTCAAACCTTCATGGCAAGAACACGCCATGCCACTTACATAGTAAACAGACCACCTACATTCTTTCCGTATTCCCTCAGCGAGAAGTAAGTTCCACTCGAGCAGCTTCGTCTCGCGAACTACTTCCTTGTGGAACCGACTGCCAACAGGATCTTTCCCCGATCAATATAATCTTAACGTGTTCAAGGATAGGATTAACCATTATCATCCGCTCCTATACACAGAAATGGCCTCCTAACGTAACCATCTACCTTTTAGATGCAGAGCTTGACCGAATTTTTTCATCTTTCTACCGCTTGTGTTTTTTTTTTATCGTGATCACCGCGCCTTGTAAAAAGAGAACCTTACTCTCTCTCTCTCTCTCTCTCTATATATATATATATATAGTCTTAAGATGTGCTATATTTATGGGATAAAGTGCTCAATATCAGAGATAGAGCGTGTGTAAATATAAAAGTGATCAACGCGCCTTGTAAAAAGAGAACCTTCCTGGTTAAGGCAGTGGAGAACTTTCAGAGGAAAATTAGCAGGAGATAACTGATAACTGACATCCATCAAACATGGCACGTGGAACTAGAACAGTCTACCCCAGTGATCGAAATAAAGGGTTCAGTTCGAAATTCCAACCACCTGAAGAAGGCCGGAGCGTACAACGGCCGAAACGTTGTGACAAATATGGCGACAAAGATGAGGACAATAGTCCGACTAATGTAAATACTATATATATATAAGTGCTCAATATCAGAGATAGAGCGTGTGTAAATATAAAAGTGAACATAGAAGTCAACACTTTGAGGCAACAGTCTGTTTCATGCTAGATGCAATCGTCAGGCCATATATATATATATATATATATATATATATATATATATATATGGGTAATGGAATGACAAAATGGAAAAATTAAGTCTTATGTTAGGGAATAGAATACAGTGTCGTTTAAAATTTTATACCGAGAAACTCAGAAGACATACGGACTCTTAACTTTAAATTATTAGCATCCGAAGCATTTAGATGCAGAGTTTGATCGAATTCTTTCAACTTTCTACCGCTTGTGTTTTTTTATCGTTGTTGCTATATATTTGTTGTATTGCGTCTTTCCCTCCTGCGCACACACACACACACACACACACACACACACACACATATATATATATATATATATATATATATATATGATTGGATATGATGAGGCAAAGTGAAAAATCTTATAAACGAGGTATTTTTTTTTACAGTGTCATCTTTTACAAGGCGCAGAGGTCACTCGAGATAGAGGGTTAGTTAGGAAGCCATTTGTGCGTATAGGAATGGAAGATAACGGTTAACCCTAGCCTTGAATAGTTTAATATTGTAGGGATCGGGGAAACATTGTCGGTTCCACAGGACAGTGGTTCGCAGGAAGAAGCTGCTCGAGGGGAACTTAATTCTTACCGATGGAATATGGAGGGAATGTGGGTAGTTTGCTACTATGTAAGTGGCATGGCATGTTCTTACCATGACGGTTTACCTTGGTGGGACCAGGGAATGTAGTTCATCTGAGCACTTTCCATGGAAGTAGCGGTAGAACCACGAGAAGCTTGCCACATCTCGCCTATGAGAGAGGATGTTGAAGACTGGAGAATAATTCATCGTCCACAAAGGCTCGGAGACGCTTTTGAGCTCTATTAAGGCTGGAGAATGAGGTTTTGGCAGCTCCTGCTCAGATATGACAACAACACTCCATTTTTAACTCGATCTGGCTCTTGTAAATGTCAGGTTCTTACTGGAGCGGTACAGGTAGCCGGCTGTTTTACCTGCATCCTTAGCAATGGATCGTATGTACGAGTTCCACTTGAGGTTAGGTGTGAGTTTGAGGTCTAACAGTCTTCCAAGGCATGGTACTTCCCTGGGGGGGGAGCTCCGTTCACTTTCATTGGTGGTAGTTCGGGGTCAGATGGGAGATGATGGAATTAACTAGATTGGTCTTCGAAGCATTTATTGTAACCAGCCAGTTTTTACACCATTGCATAGTTTGTATTTCGCCGACGCCTGTTGTTCACGTCTGCTTCAGGTCGGAATGAAAGACAAAACCGTGTAAGAAAAATGCGTTGCGATTTTATTTCAGCTTAGAGAGGCAATAAATTAAATTACCTTATCAGATCCGACGATGAGAAAACAGAAAGTGTTTGTTTATTACACATATTAGAGTTATTGGCGCCGATCTCTTAAAGAAACTAAGTTGCCATGCAGTGTTGATTTGTCTGTTTACTCATAAATATATACGCGCGCACACAACACACACACACACACACACACACACATATATATATATATATATAGAGAGAGAGATAGATAGATAGATAGATAGATAGATAGATAGATAGATAGATTCATTCATTAAAAACGACTGACAAAGTGCTGTAGTTAAGTTTTTTGTTTAATTTTTTTCTTATTTTCTGGACATAAATTATATAGAAATTGTCCAAATGTTCTGTACGACCGAGCGCTTTCGGCAATACATTTATCCATTATCAGAGACTATTCTATTTTTATTTTCAACTGAATTTGTAGATTGTTTTACGTATATATCTAGAGTTACAGGAATGTTTTATTTTCTAAACACGGCCAGCACATTGTGGCCGTGTTCATAGTTGATATTATTGTGTGTTGGCGTTTACTTTTTTTTTTTTATTAATAATGCTTCCATTATTTTTAGCCCTTTTTTACATGTGGATAAGGCTATTATAGTTGTATTATCAAGGGCAAAAACAAAAAGGAAACTTATACTTCAAAAGAGACAGTTGAACTTTCTAGATCACATAACGAGGAAAGAGAACTGAGAAAATCTGATACTCACAAGAGAATTGATGGCCAGAGAGACAGAAGAAAACACCGCATAACATAGTGAGCTTCAGGAGAAATAAAAAACAGAAAGACAAAATTTATTAAGCGCTACAAAGGACCGGAAATTGTGGAGGGCCATGATTATCTGCCTTCTGAGGAGATACGGCACATAAAGAAGGAGGTAGAACAATATTTTTTCTTTCTCACAACACTGTTCCTCTTTCTTTCTATACTTCCACTTACCTTTTCTTTCTTATAACATTCTTTCTTTTTATTAATTCTGCTCTTTCACTAATTCTTTCTTTCTTTCTTTCTTTCTTTCTTTCTTTCTTTCTTTCTTTCTTTCATTCTTTCTTTTAACTCTCCTCTTTCATTGATTCCTCGTCCTTTCTTTCTTTCTTTCTTTCTTTCTTTTAACTCTCTTCTTTCATTGATTCCTCGTCCTTTCTTTCTTTCTTTCTTTTAACTCTCCTCTTTCATTGATTCCTCGTCCTTTCTTTCTTTCTTTCTTTCTTTCTTTTAACTCTACTCTTTCATTGATTCCTCGTACTTTCTTTCTTTCTTTCTTTCTTTCTTTTAACTCTCCTCTTTCATTGATTCCTCGTCCTTTCTTTATTTCTTTCTTTCTTTCTTTTAACTCTCCTCTTTCATTGATTCCTCGTCCTTTCTTTCTTTCTTTTAACTCTCCTCTTTCATTGATTCCTCGTCCTTTCTTTCTTTCTTTCTTTTAATTCTCCGCTTTCATTGATTCCTCGTCCTTTCTTTATTTCTATCTTTCTTTCTTTCTTTCTTTCTTTTAACTCTCCTCTTTCATAGATTCCTCGTCCTTTCTTTATTTCTTTCTTTCTTTCTTTTAACTCTCCTCTTTCATTGATTCCTCGTCCTTTCTTTCTTTCTTTCTTTCTTTCTTTCTTTTAACTCTCCTCTTTCATTGATTCCTCGTCCTTTCTTTCTTTCTTTCTTTCTTTTAACTCTCCTCTTTCATTGATTCCTCGTCCTTTCTTTATTTCTTTCTTTCTTTTAACTCTCCTCTTTCATTGATTCCTCGTCCTTTCTTTCTTTCTTTCTTTCTTTCTTTCTTTCTTTCTTTCTTTCTTTCTTTTCTTTTCTCTCCTCTTTCATTGATTCCTCGTCCTTTCTTTATTTCTTTCTTTCTTTCTTTCTTTCTTTCTTTTAACGCTCCTCTTTCATTGATTCCTCGTCCTTTCTTTATTTCTTTCTTTCTTTCTTTTAACTCTCCTCTTTCATTGATTCCTCGTCCTTTCTTTCTTTCTTTCTTTCTTTTAACTCTCCTCTTTCATTGATTCCTCGTCCTTTCTTTCTTTCTTTCTTTTAACTCTCCTCTTTCATTGATTCCTCGTCCTTTCTTTCTTTCTTTCTTTTAACTCTCCTCTTTCATTGATTCCTCGTCCTTTCTTTCTTTCTTTCTTTCTTTCTTTCTTTCTTTCTTTCTTTCTTTCTTTCTTTCTTTCTTTCTTTCTTTCTTTTAACTCTCCTGTTTCATTGATTCCTCGTATTTCCTTCCTTTCTTTCCTTCTTTCTTTCTTTCTTTCTTTCAACTCTCCTCTTTCATTGATTCCTCGTCCTTTCTTTCTTTCTTTCTTTCTTTCTTTCAACTCTCCTCTTTCATTGATTCCTCGTCCTTTCTTTCTTTCTTTCTTTCTTTCTTTCTTTCTTTCTTTCTTTCTTTCTTTTAACTCTCCTCTTTCATTGATTCCTCGTCCTTTCTTTATTTCTTTCTTTCTTTCTTTTAACTCTCCTCTTTCAATGATTCCTCGTCCTTTCTTTCTTTCTTTCTTTCTTTTAACTCTCCTCTTTCATTTGATTCCTCGTCCTTTTTCTTTATTTTTCTTTCTTTTCTTTTTTAACTCTCCTCTTTCATTGATTCCTCGTCCTTTCTTTCTTTCTTTCTTTTTTTTTAACTCTCCTCTTTCATTGATTCCTCGTCCTTTCTTTCTTTCTTTCTTTTAACTCTCCTCTTTCATTGATTCCTCGTCCTTTCTTTCTTTCTTTCTTTCTTTTTTCTTTCTTTCTTTCTTTCTTTCTTTCTTTCAACTCTCCTCTTTCATTGATTCCTCGTCCTTTTTCTTTTCTTTCTTTCTTTCTTTCTTTTAACTCTCCTCTTTCATTGATTCCTCGTCCTTTCTTTCTTTCTTTATTTCTTTCAACTCTCCTCTTTAGTTGATTCCTCGTCCTTTATTTCTTTCTTTCTTTCTTTCTTTTAACTCTCCTCTTTCATTGATTCCTCGTCCTTTATTTCTTTCTTTCTTTCTTTCTTTCTTTTAACTCTCCTCTTTCATTGATTCCTCGTCCTTTCTTTCTTTCTTTCTTTCTTTCTTTCTTTCTTTCTTTCTTTTAACTCTCCTCTTTCATTGATTCCTCGTCCTTTTTTTTTCTTTCTTTCTTTCTTTCTTTCTTTCTTTCAACTCTCCTCTTTTTGATTGATTCCTCGTCCTTTTTCTTTCTTTCTTTCTTTCTTTCTTTTTTTTTTACCTCTCCTCTTTCATTGATTCCTCGTCCTTTCTTTTCTTTTCTTTTTCTTTCAACTCTCCTCTTTCTTCATTTTGATTCCTCGTCCTTTCTTTCTTTTCTTTCTTTCTTTCTTTCTTTCTTTCTTTCTTTCTTTCTTTTAACTCTCCTCTTTCATTGATTCCCCGTCCTTTTTTCTTTTTCTTTCTTTCTTTCTTTTAACTCTCCTCTTTCATTGATTCCTCGTCCTTTCTTTCTTTCTTTTCTTTCTTTCTTTTCTTTCTTTCTTTCTTTCTTTTTTAAGTCTCCTCTTTCATTGATTCCTCGTCCTTTCTTTCTTTCTTTCTTTCATTCTTTCTTTTAACTCTCCTCTTTCATTGATTCCTCGTCCTTTCTTTCTTTCTTTCTTTCAACTCTCCTCTTTCATTGATTCCTCGTCCTTTCTTTCTTTCTTTCTTTCTTTTAACTCTCCTCTTTCATTGATTCCTCGTCCTTTCTTTCTTTCTTTCTTTCTTTCTTTTAACTCTCCTCTTTCATTGATTCCTCGTCCTTTCTTTCTTTCTTTCTTTCTTTCTTTCTTTCTTTCTTTCTTTCAACTCTCCTCTTTCATTGATTCTTCGTCCTTTCTTTCTTTCTTTCTTTCTTTCTTTCTTTCTTTCTTTCTTTCTTTTTACTCTCCTCTTTCATTGATTCCTCGTCCTTTCTTTCTTTCTTTCTTTCTTTTAACTCTTCTCTTTCATTGATTCCCCGTCCTTTCTTTAATTCTTTCTTTCTTTCTTTCTTTCTTTCTTTCTTTCTTTCTTTTAACTCTCCTCTTTCATTGATTCCTCGTCCTTTCTTTCTTTCTTTCTTTCTTTCTTTTAACTCTCCTCTTTCATTGATTCCTCGTCCTTACTTAATTTCTTTCTTTCTTTCTTTCTTTCTTTCTTTCTTTCTTTCTTTCTTTCTTTTAACTCTCCTCTTTCATTGATTCCTCGTCCTTTCTTTCTTTCTTTTCTTTTCTTTTAACTCTCCTCTTTCATTGATTCCTCGTCCTTTCTTTTTCTTTCTTTTCTTTCTTTCTTTTAACTCTCCTCTTTCATTGATTCCTCGTCCTTTCTTTCTTTCTTTCTTTCTTTCTTTTAACTCTCCTCTTTCATTGATTCCTCGTCCTTTCTTTCTTTTCTTTCTTTCTTTCTTTTAACTCTCCTCTTTCATTGATTCCTCGTCCTTTCTTTCTTTCTTTCTTTCTTTTCTTTCTTTCAACTCTCCTCTTTCATTGATTCCTCGTCCTTTCTTTCTTTCTTTCTTTCTTTCTTTCTTTTAACTCTCCTCTTTCATTGATTCCTCGTCCTTTTTTTCCCTTTCTTTTAGCTCACCGCTCTCACTGGTTCTTCATTCGTTCTTTCTTGTAAATCTCTTTCATTGATTTTTTTTTTCATTCTTTCTTTCTTGTAACTAAACACTTTCAACAATTTTTTTAATTTAATCAATTTTTCATTAATTCATTCTTTTATTCATACTTTCATTCTTTTATTTATTCATTTTTTATTCGTTCTTTCGTTCTTCCATTCTTTCATTCTTTTTTTTTTTTAACTATTCTCTTTCCTTGTTTCTTTCATTCTTGTAACTCTCCTCTTTCATCTACCCATTCTTTATTTTTTCTTTCTGAGCTTCTTTTAAACAGACATTTGTTCTTGAATAAATATCATCGTGACATACTGGAAGGGGAATCGCTCAAAAAATATACCATATGACACAGGAAGGGCACAGAATTATTCTATCTAAGAGCGATTACGATATGCCTAACTAAAAAAGTAACCCAGATCCTGCAAAGATACCTGATGGCCCCAAATGTCTTTGAATAAAGCAGGATTAGAATGGAAAAGATAGGAAAAGGGAATAATATTGAAAATTTAAAATAAAATTTCTCCTAAGGTGGCAAAGACTTAGAAAAGTGATGAAAAATCCGGGCTTGTCCTATCTATCTATCTATCTATCTATCTATCTATCTCAGTCTGTTCATATCTATCTATCTATCTATCTATCTATCTATCTATCCCAACCTGTTCATATCTATCTATCTATCTATCTATCTATCTATCTATCTATCTATCTATCTATCTCAGTCTGTTCATATCTATCTATCTATCTATCTATCTATCTATCTATCTATCTATCTATCTATCTCAGTCTGTTCATATCTATCTATCTATCTATCTATCTATCTATCTATCTATCTATCCCAACCTGTTCATATCTATCTATCTATCTATCTATCTATCTATCTATCTATCTATCTATCTATCTATATATATATAATGTGTATTTGTCATCTTCATCAACCTCTTGCATAAATAAAATATGGGAGAAATTCTCTACCCCGAAATAGAACAATTCCTGTAGATTTTTGAAAGTGCTCAATATTTAGTCTGACGAGCAATATTCGCAAAAACTTTCGCAAGCTTCCGCGGTTTCACCTCTCAGAGTTTCTGAAGCTTGTTTGTTTGGTTATTATCTGTTTATATTTCTGAGATGTGGTATTATCTATACTATTTCATTTATTCGGACTATTGTCCTCATCTTTGTCGCCATATTTATCACAACGCTTCGGCTGCTGTACGCTCCGGCGTTCTTCGGGTGGTTGGAATGTAGAATTGAACCCTTTATTTTGCTCGCTGGGGTAGACTGTTCTAGTTCCACGTACCATGTCAAATGGATGTCAGTTATCAGTTATCTACTGTTAATTCACCTCTCCAAGATTTCCACTGCCTTAACCAGGTATTGAACTCACAACTCTTTGGGTCCTGTCACTGGATCTAACCACCGCCTTTATCCATTGTGTCCTTAAGGATACATAGAACAGTGGATTGTTTGGTTATATTCTTATATCTTCCCTCACTATATGTAAAATACCGCTTCCGTTGTGCTTAATGTCTCCAAACAAAACATAATGCCTATCCGGTTCTTATTTAATTTTTCACCATCGCAGAGACATCTTTATTTCTCTCTCTCAATCTTTAATTCCCGGGTCCCATTGCGTGTTTACCTTCCGTCATAACCTCATATCTGTTGTTTAGCAAGTTCCTGGGGTCATTATACATTATTATCGCTTATTTCTCCTTCAAACATAACCTGCAAAACTTTGACCCTTTTTCCATAACACTATTTTCAGGCTTATTTCCCATTTGACCGCTGACATTATATATATATATATATATATATATACATATATATATATATATATATGTTTGTGTGTGTATGTGTGTGAATAATATATGGAAATTTTGAAAGATATTGGGAAAATTGTCGACTCATTCTACTGCTCAGTGAAGTATGATGTAAAGTCAAAAATTATTCCCTCTCTTGTCTTAAGATAGTGATTTTCCAAGCGTAGTTTAGATGTGGCACAAGGCCGAAAGTATAGGGCACCCAGTGAGGATCGAACTCGCTATTTAGTCGTAACTGTTCTAGCGAGACAAGCTTGCTAACCATTACACCGCATCGGGATGCCCCACTCTTGTCTTAAGATGTGTTATGGCGAAAGTGTGGATAGTTTTTTTTTTATTTACCCTCGTTCATAACTTCTCTCATGCTTTATTCGACAAGAATCAGATTAGACCAAAAATGGGGTACTGATGTCACATCTGGACTGGAGTTATTCAATCCTTACTTTCTTGGCTTGATAGACTTTAAAGTGGTTTTTGTAGGAGATGACCCATTTTCAACTCTATATCGCATAATTCTCACAGGTGCAGTGTTACGAGCCTAATACTACTCTCTATCCATCCGATCCATTGATAAAGATTCTGTCGGATTCGTTGTGCCGCTCCAGTAGCTGTCTGACTTCCGCTGCTATAATCTCTATTTACAAGAACCAGATCGGACCAAAATATTGCTCCCATATCTGAGATAGATCTGCCCAATCTTCCTTTGTCTGTCTTAATAGGGCTCAAAAGCATCTACGCGGTCTTGTGTGTGTCAATTATTTTCCACATTACAAACATATTCTCACAGAGGAAACATTGCGAGCGTCTCGCTGCTCTATCGCTATTTCGGTGGTATTTCTTCTGACGTGCTACATTCATTAGTCCCACCAGCGCTGACCTTTAAAACTGGGTCCCGCCACCTCTGACCTTTAAAACTGGGACCCACCACCTCTGACATTTAAAACTGGGACCCACCTCCTCTTACATTTAAAACTGGGACCTACCATTTCTGACATTTAAAACTGGGACCCACCACCTCTGACATTTATGACTGGGACCCACCACCACTGACATTTATGACTGGGACCCACCACCTCTGACATTTAAAACTGGGACCCGCCACCTCTGACATTTATGACTGGGACCCACCACCTCTGACATTTATGACTGGGACCCGCCACCTCTGACATTTAAAACTGGGACCCGCCACCTCTGACATTTATGACTGGGACCCACCACCTCTGACATTTATGACTGGGACCCGCCACCTCTGACATTTAAAACTGGGACCCGCCACTTCTGACATTTAAAACTGGGACCCGCCACCTCTGACATTTATGACTGGGACCCACCACCACTGACATTTATGACTGGGACCCACCACCTCTGACATTTAAAACTGGGACCCGCCACCTCTGACATTTATGACTGGGACCCACCACCACTGACATTTATGACTGGGACCCGCCACCTCTGGACATTTAAAACTGGGACCCGCCACCTCTGACATTTATGACTGGGACCCACCACCACTGACATTTATGACTGGGACCCGCCACCTCTGACATTTAAAACTGGGACCCGCCACCTCTGACATTTATGACTGGGACCCACCACCACTGACATTTAAAACTGGGACCCGCCACCTCTGACATTTATGACTGGGACCCACCACCTCTGACATTTATGACTGGGACCCGCCACCTCTGACATTTAAAACTGGGACCCGCCACCTCTGACATTTATGACTGGGACCCACCACCACTGACATTTATGACTGGGACCCGCCACCTCTGACATTTAAAACTGGGACCCGCCACCTCTGACATTTATGACTGGGACCCACCACCACTGACATTTATGACAGGGACCCGCCACCTCTGACATTTATGACTGGGACCCACCACCTCTGACATTTATGACTGGGACCCGCCACCTCTGACATTTATGACTGGGACCCACCACCACTGACATTTAAAACTGGGACCCGCCACCTCTGACATTTATGACTGGGACCCACCACCTCTGACATTTATGACTGGGACCCGCCACCTCTGACATTTAAAACTGGGACCCGCCACCTCTGACATTTATGACTGGGACCCGCCACCTCTGACATTTATGACTGGGACCCACCACCTCTGACATTTATGACTGGGACCCGTCACCTCTGACATTTAAAACTGGGACCCGCCACTTCTGACATTTAAAACTGGGACCCGCCACCTCTGACATTTATGACTGGGACCCACCACCACTGACATCTATGACTGGGACCCGCCACCTCTGACATTTAAAACTGGGACCCGTCACCTCTGACATTTATGACTGGGACCCACCACCACTGACATTTATGACTGGGACCCGCCACCTCTGACATTTAAAACTGGGACCCGCCACCTCTGACATTTATGACTGGGACCCACCACCACTGACATTTATGACTGTGACCCGCCACCTCTGACATTTAAAACTGGGACCCGCCACCTCTGACATTTATGACTGGGACCCGCCACCTCTGACATTTATGACTGGGACCCACCACCACTGACATTTATGACTGGGACCCGCCACCACTGACATTTATGACTGGGACCCACCACCTCTGACATTTATGACTGGGACCCACCACCACTGACATTTCTGACTGGGACTCGCCACCTCTGACATTTCAAACTGGGACCCGCCACCTCTGACATTTATGACTGGGACCCACCACCACTGACATTTATGACTGGGACCCGCCACTGACATTTCTGACATTTAAAACTGGGACCCACCACCTCTGACATTTAAAACTGGGACCTGCCACCTCTGACATTTATGACTGGGACCCACCACCACTGACATTTATGACTGGGACCCGCCACCTCTGACATTTAAAACTGGGACCCGCCACCTCTGACATTTATGACTGGGACCCACCACCTCTGACATTTATGACTGGGACCCGCCACCTCTGACATTTAAAACTGGGACCCGCCACCTCTGACATTTATGACTGGGACCCGCCACCTCTGACATTTATGACTGGGACCCACCACCTTCTGACATTTATGACTGGGGACCCTGACATTAAAACTGGGACCCGCCACCTCTGACCTCTGACATTTAAAACTGGGACCCGCCACTTGACTGGGACCCACCATTTAAACTGGGACCCGCCACCTCTGACATTTATGACTGGGACCCACCACCACTGACATTTATGACTGGGACCCACCACCTCTGACATTTAAAACTGGGACCCGCCACCTCTGACATTTATGACTGGGACCCACCACCACTGACATTTATGACTGGGACCCGCCACCTCTGACATTTAAAACTGGGACCCGCCACCTCTGACATTTATGACTGGGACCTGCCACCTCTGACATTTAAAACTGGGACCCTGCCACCTCTGACATTTATGACTGGGACCCTGGGACCCACCACACCACTGACATTTATGACTGGGACCCACCACCTCTGACATTTATGACTGGGACCCACCACATCTGACATTTATGACTGGGACCCGCCACCTCTGACATTTAAAACTGGGGCCACACCATTTTATGACCTGGGACCCACCACCACTGACATTTATGACTTCTGACATTTAAAAACTGGGACCCGCCACCTCTGACATTTATGACTGGGACCCACCACCACTGACATTTATGACTGGGACCCGCCACCTCTGACATTTATGACTGGGACCCACCACCTCTGACATTTATGACTGGGACCCGCCACCTCTGACATTTATGACTGGGACCCACCACCACTGACATTTAAAACTGGGACCCGCCACCTCTGACATTTAAAACTGGGACCCGCCACCTCTGACATTTATGACTGGGACCCACCACCACTGACATTTATGACTGGGACCCGCCACCTCTGACATTTAACTGGGAACCTGGGACCCACCACCTCTGACATTTATGACTGGGACCCACCACCACTGACATTTATGACTGGGACCCGCCACCTCTGACATTTAAAACTGGGACCCGCCACCTCTGACATTTATGACTGGGACCCACCACCACTGACATTTATGACTGGGACCCGCCACCTCTGACATTTAAAACTGGGACCCGCCACCACTGACATTTATGACTGGGACCCACCACCTCTGACATTTATGACTGGGACCCACCACCACTGACATTTATGACTGGGACCCGCCACCTCTGACATTTAAAACTGGGACCCGCCACTTCTGACATTTAAAACTGGGACCCGCCACCTCTGACATTTAAAACTGGGACCCACCATACCACATAAAAAGGGTGAATCATCACCATTCCCTTCGTATTGCCACGGTAAGCAGTAAGTTTCATTCGGATAGCTTCTTCCCAAGATCTACTGCTTTGTGAGGCAGACATCCAGCATGATGTTTTCCTAATCACTACAATCATGACTTCTTCAAGTCTAGGGTTAATCGTTATTTTCCTCTATAGTCCCATGCACTTCACTTCTTGCTCTTTCTGACACACATACAACACCACACTGAGTGGCTCTTGAACTTTGTATTGGGTGACCTTCTATAAAAATATTCCATGGCAAGTATTCAGATGGACATTCTTTAGTTCCACCACTTCAGACCTTTACAGCCAGGACTTATACACGGAATCGAATCACCCACATTTCCCCCGTATTCCAATTTTAAAGGTGATATTCCACTCAGACAACTTTTACTCGAGAAATGCTACTTTATCCAACAATCTTCCTTGAACACTACAATCTTAGCTTCTTCAAATCAAGGGTCAATCGATATGTATGCTTTTCATCCTCATAATCTCCTACTTCCTCTTACACACGTCATTCGGTAACTATCTAGGATCTGTGGACCTTGAGGCTTGTATTAGTAGACCTTTAGTAAAAAAAAAAAAAAAAAAAATTAAAAACATTAGAAACGACTGGAACTATTTGACATTAATTTTAATTTTATTTAGTTTTATGTTTATGTTCGCCAACGTCCTGAAAGGACACGACACATAAAAGAAGAATCAGCTTGTGATGTTGTAACGATGCACATCACATGATTTTGGAATTGTTTCAATTTAAGCTGAACGTTTTTGAGCACACAGTCTGAACCATATAGAACAACTGCAAGAAAGCATGTGTTATATACCGTACCTATGAACACTAAAGGATATGTCCCAATCTTCATAAATACGTTGGGCACTATAGTAAGTGGGGATAATATGCTAAGTAGTTCATCACTAGCAGTGGTTTACCTACTTCGCGCCGCTGGCGAGTATTGTATTTTATTGATGTTATAAAGTTTACCATTTCATTTCCAACTTCCGATTTGGTTATTTCCTCATTCAGTAACCTTTTCTAGGTTACAACAATATTGTAAAGTCGTTTTTAGTGCGGATTCGTACTCTTGTTGATTTCAGCATACCTTATATTCCCCAAAATGCTTATTCAGGGATTTACTGCAACTTGTTGATTGTTCTTGCAAGATAGATTGTGACCAAGTCACTAGATCAATTTTTGTTACGTTTATTTCAATGTCGTTGTACTTTGCATGTTGTTATTGAAACAATTTTCTTGTGGTTTAATTCAATGTCTATTTGTTTTGCATTATAGGGAAAACTGCTCAAAAATATAACTCAAGGAGTAAAAAAGTACAAAAATTATTTGATGACAAAAATGTAAACAGTACCATTTGTTTAATACGCCTAACCTGTGTCCATTAAAATTTGAAAAGTTTGAAAAAAATACATAAAAATACCACATATTTGGGGCTTCGATAAAACGATTGGAAGATATTTCCATCTAACACCGGACGATGGCAGCAGGTGTTGGCACAAGACGAAAACCGGATATTTTTTTTTTTTAAATATAATAATGAATATTTAATAATTATATTTCTGAATTTTAAATTTCGGAAATTAAATTTGAGATGGAAATTTAATTAAGAAGAAATATCAAGAAGCGTTAGAACGCTTCTAGATTTAATCTCATATTTTTAAGTACATATGTTGCATAAATAAAACACGATTTCGCATAAACAGTAAAAAACGACAAAAAAATGCTCCAAGCATTAAATATAAAAAAAAACCCCAAAACAAACAGCCTACTGTTATTTAAATTTTATCAAAATCAGAAACACGAATAATAAATAGTTTTCTGAAAAATAAAGGCACAAAAAATAGTGAGTCATGAAGAGTCGATATGTTAAATACCTGTCATGAGGTGTAAAGACGCGATATTTAAAAAAAAAAAAGAAGTAAAACGGACATAACACACAAAAAATAATGAATATATAGGGTCAGAATATTATCAGGAGAAGCCCTTGAATGACAACTTACAAAAACGAAAGGACATAGACATAATTTATATTCAAATTTCACTGGAAATAAGTAAAATGATAGAAAATATAAATAAAATAAACAAAAGATACTTAACAAAGAACCTTCCTTGGCCTTCAACCTAACTTGAATCTATCTATCTATCTATCTATCTATCTATCTATCTATCTATCTATCTATCTATCTATGACAGTGTGTGTTCATATCTATCTATCTATCTATCTATATATATATATATATATATATATATATATATATGTATGTATGTATATAAACAGTGCATTTACTGCATAACTGTGCCTATATAAATATAAATAATGTAAAATAATAAAATAATTGCCGGACTTTGGAAGGAAGATTTTTTTTACTTAACTTATGTATATATATATATATATATATATATATATATATAAGTTAAAAAAAAATTTTTTTTTACTTATGTATATATATATATATATATATATATATATATATAAGTTAAGTAAAAAAATCTTTCCTTCCAAAGTCCGACAATTATTTTATTATATTTCATTTACATTATTTGGAAGGAAGATATTTTTTTTACTTAACTTATATATATATATATATATATATATATATATATATATATATATATATATATATAAGTAAAACAAAACTTCCTTCCAAAGTCCGACAATTATTTTATTATATCTTATTATTTTACATTATTTATATAGACACAATTATTTAAGTAAATGCACTGTTAATAATAAACAGTATTTACAGCACTTATCGGCCTGAACGACCGTGAAATTATTATAGAAAATATGGGTCCTCCGATAGAAATCGAACCTGTATCCTACTTGGAGCAAATATAATCATCCGAGGGAAACCATGGAAAAATTGTAGTTTAAAAGCAGTAAAATCGACCTTGTTAACCAGACGCCCCTCTATAGCTAAACTGCTATAGTACGTCATGCTACATGGCTGTTCCGTGTAGGATAGAGGTTCAATTCCTGTCGGAGGACGCATATTTTCTATGAAAATTTCTCGGACGTTCAAGCTGGTAAATGGTGTTAATACTGTTTATTATTAACAGAGCGTTTACTTTACTTTAGCTGATTTTATTATATATACAAAACAAATATAAATTTAAAATTCTCGGCGTACCCTCTTCTTCATACGCATGTGTAGTCGCATTAACGTAACATGACTTTCGTCCGATGAAGTGCTAAAGAACGAAACACGTCACGAGAAAACGTTTTCCATTTTGTTATGGGTTTTCTCCTAAAATTGGTCTTGATATATATATATATATATATATATATATATATATATATATATATATATATATATATATATATATATATATAAGTGCAGGTATGCAGAAAATAGAAAAGAACACGTTGGGTGCATAATCCGGAGTCCCTTAGTATTTTTGTTTTTATTTTTAAGAAGACAGTGCCCCATACAGAAATAGAGCTTTATTATAATATTTTTGTTTAAAAAATATGATTCCTTCGTTACATAAGAGTTCTGGACATGAGAACTCTTATGTAGCGAAGGAATCATATTTTAAACAAAAAATAATATAATATATATATATATATATATATATATATATATATATTAGGCAGCATATGATTTACATACAAGAATTAATCACACATAGAATTAATCAGAAGTATCAATGCGATTATTGGCGACATCCGTCACTAGAAAACATAATATATGCATTAAAATCCTGTTCATCCATAGTGCGAGTTTTGATCCTTGAAGAAAAACTTGTTGTCTGTAGTTTTTCAGTTAAAATGCTAGTACTTACGGACGGTCTTCCATCCATCATCAGGCATGTGTTTTTTTTCTTATAAAATCAAAAACTTGAGACGATATATCTGTATGTGGACCGAAAGATGTTTTTTGAATATCTGCTATTATTGACGGTTGTAAGATCTCGGAACGTGCAAAGACGCAACGCTAAGTTTTTCAAAATTTTTAAGTGAGAATTTTATTTAAATATTTCTTGTGATGTGTTGAACATCGAATAAACTGAAAAACTACAGACAACAAGTTTTTCTTCAAGGATCAAAACTCGCACTATGGATGAACAGGATTTTAATGCATATATTATGTTTTCTAGTGACGGATGTCGCCAATAATCGCATTGATACTTCTGATTAATTCTATGTGTGATTAATTCTTGTATATATATATATATATATATGTATATATTGTTTTCCAATTTCTTGATGTTACCCACCTGGGAAGACGATTACACTGTGCGGAACTATTGGAAATTACCCGAAAATATTTCTGTTTGATGAAGCGTTGAGGTGGTTTTAAAAGAGTAGCTTAGATGTGGCACAAGGCCAAAAGTATGGGGCACTGAGTAAGGATCGAATTTACTATTCAGTCGTAAATGATCGAGCGAAACAAACTTGTTAACCATTACACGACGTAGAAATACCTAAATATGATAGCTTTGAAGCGTAGTTTAGATGTAGCACAAGACCGAATGTAATGGGCACCCAGTGAGGATCGAACTCAATACTCGATCTTAATTGATCTAGCGAGACAAGCATCGTAACCATTACAGGGAGTTGATTTGTCGTGATCCAAGTGTTGTGAGTGAAATTGGATAGATGGAACTTTTCGGAAGCCGTCAATGGTTGTGATCGCACGCAGTCACAAGTCATCGTGACCGATGCTTTCAAAGTACTGGCCTTGTTTAAAACTGATGATCATGGCAGATTATGCGCTCTCTCCCATATAAAAACTGCAGCTAAGATGCGCTCTGCATTGTTGCAATATAAACCAAAGATGGGTTCTGTGGGTGTTGAACATATACAAATGTGCCTGAGCAGACGTATATAATAGAACCTGGCTAGCTGCCCTAGCCGATGGGTGTGTTAGAAGTAGCCGGTCATTATTTATGTAGATATATATATATATATTTATGCGTGGTTAGAAAGAGAGAATGACAAGAGAAATAGAATGTAAACGTCAGTTCACAGAATAAAGAAAAGCGAGCGCTTTGTAATAGGAAAGCTTTCAAAATCAATAAGGGTTGAGAGGATGTGACGCAAGAGAAAATATTAAAGATATCACGAACGTGTGAGAGAGCGGAAGTCTCATGTCGTGTCTAAATCGATACGAACACAAGTTTAAGAAGATTCCGGCAGATAAATAGATACGGAGACCGATAGCTGAGTGAAAAATCGCTTTTGAAAGTTCTCCGCAGTAATTTAATGAATGAGAGTAAGATAACGAGAAATAAAAAAAAAGAAAAGAAAGATAGGATTGGCTATTAAGACAAGTAAACATTTACAGACAGTGGCTTGTTGTAAAGGTTTAACATTGCATAATTCGTTATTGTATCGCTCAATTCAATTCCGTTCTGTCTATTTTTCTAAACCGACTGACGCCATGTTGTTTAATTCCGTTTTTCTGTAACGCAACAACGGTGACAGAAAACTCTCTGATGTACGAATGAAGAAACGCATGCATTCTCTCGCGCTCACACACAGTCATCATTTGTTTAATCATATTTACACTATCAGAAGCACTACTGTATCTTAGCACAGGAAATATATAAAAAAATGTCTACAAAAATACATTCACATTCTTTAAAAACTTGTACAGAAGAACCCCCCTGTGTGTACTTACAATGATATTTTATTCAGAATGATATTAAATAAGACACGTTATTTAAAACCCAAAACAAAGAGATCTGTTCAAATGAAATGGTGCAGAAGTGCACTTTAAAAAGAAGAAAAACATTGATCCTATTGTTTATTGCACCGTAAGCAAAGTTCACAATGATTTTATTTTGTAATATCTTTTATTGAGAGGACGTTCAGTGAGTCTTTTCTTGATGTTAGGCTACACATGATTGGCTGCCGTGGCTGGAAAAAGCAAACGGTTAATTAACACTAACAGACGACACATAGAAGGAGACTATATATTTTGAACAGCTCAGAGCATCTCATATAATCTCTCAAGGAGAGGCAAAGATCGAGCCATAATATTTGATGCTATGCAAAGAGATATATCCAACAGGCGTCAGGTTAGGTGAAAAGATAGATCAACCAGGTTGAAACAAAGCGAAGGACTAGATCCACCAGGGGTGAAGCGAGGCAAAGGGAAGGATCATCCAGCTGTAAAGAGACACGAAGGGCTAGATTCTCCACGTGTGAGGCTAGGCAAAAAGACAGATCCTCCAGATGTGAGGGAAGAAAAAGAGACAGATCCGCCAGACAAAATGATAGATCCACCAAAGAAAATAGATAGATCCACCAAGTGGAAGGCTAGGCAACGAGATAGATCCATCAGGTGAGAGGCATGGAAATAAGGCGATAGTGAAGCTGGCCAAACAGATGGGTCCGGCAGGTGTGAGGCTAGGCAAAGTGATAGATCTGTCAGGCGTGAGGCTAGGCAACGAGATAGGCCCGCCAGGTATGGGGCTAGGCAAAGAGATAGGCCCGCCAGGTATGGGGCTAGGCAAAGAGATAGGCCCGCCAGGTGTGGGGCTAGGCAAAGAGATAGGTCCGCCAGGCGTGAGGCTAGGCAAATAGATCAACTAGGTGTGAGACTAGGCAAAGTGATTGATCTGATAAGCGTGGGGCTAGGCAAAGTGATAGATCAGCCAACCGTGAGGCTAGGCAAAGAGATAGATGCACCAGGTGTGAGGCAAGTTAAAGAGATAGATCCGCCAGGCGTGAGGCTAGACAAAGAGATAGATCTGTCAGGCTAGTCAAAGAGATAGGTCAACCAGGTTTGAGATTCGGCAAAGTGATAGTTCCAACAGGCGTGAAGCTAGGCAATGTGATAGATCAGCCAGGCGTGAGGCTAGGCAAAAAACGATAGATCCACAAGGCGTGAGGCTTGGCAAAGTGATAGATCCGCTAGGCGTGAGGTTAGGCAAAGATATAGATTCACCAGGCGTGAGGCTAGGCAAAGAGATAGATCTGCCAGGCGTGAGATTCGGCAAAGAGATAGATCCAACAGGCGTGAAGCTAGGCAATGTGATAGATCAGCCAACCGTGAGGTTAGTCATAAAAAGGATAGATCCACAAGGCGTGAGGCTTGGCAAAGTGATAGACCCGCTAGGTGTGAGGTTAGGCAAAGATATGGATTCACCAAAGAGATAGATTCGCCAGGCGTGAGGCTAGGCCAAGAGATAGGTCCGGCAGGTGTGGGGCTAGGCAAAGAGATAGGCCCACCAGGCATGAGGCTAGGCAAAGAGATGGATCCGCCAGATGTGAAGCGACGCGAATGGCTAGCTCCAACAGATGTAAGTATAGCCAAAGAGACAGATCCACCAGTTTTGAGTCTGAGCAAAGCGATAGATCTGCCAGGTGCGAGCAGAGTTCGAATTCCAGTTGTTCGTTACATTCACTTTGGCGCAAATACTCTTGGAAAAAGAATGAACCTATCTCTTCTCCCCACCAGAAAAACTAGTAGAGCAGACTGATCTTTTCAGTCTTGGTTAGCAATCTAGAAGAAGAAAACTCTGAATTCTCAAATCCGGGTAGATGGAAAAACATTTCAGTGATAGTCATACTTGTTTAACTAGCTATCTGTAAATATAAAGACAGATTCACCCGGTACAAATCCCGTAGGCCACTCGAGGTACAAGGTTACGTTAAGTGGTAGTTTATATGGATAGAAGGTGAAAATAATGGTTGACTCGAGATTTGAACAGGTTAAGATTGTAGTGATCGGGGAAACATCCTCTTGGGAGTCTTTCCCATAGGGCAGTGGTACGTGGCAAGAAAGCTGTCTGAGTGGAACTTACCTCTTGCCGATGGAATACGGAACGAATAAGCGTGCTTTGTTAATATGTAAGTGGCATGGTGGGTCTTAGCCGCGAATGTCAGACCGGGTGGAACCAGGAAATGAAGTTCGTCCGAGCACTTTCCATGGTAGTAGCGATAGAGTAGTGAGAGACTTGCCACATCCCGCCCGTGAGAGAGAGATATTCGAGTATGAAAAATAATTCTTCTCCAACAAGGACTCTGTGATGATTTTGGACTCTTATCGAGATTGGAAAGTGAGGGTCGGACAGCACCTGCCTAAATATGGCAATACTACTCCATTTTTTGGCAGATATAGCTCTTATAAATATATAGACTCTAGAATAGGACCACTCTGAATTCAAAACCCGAGGAAGGTCGTTTGGGGTCATTGTGGAACTATGTATACCAGTTCTCTATATATAATCCACTGTGCGAGTAGTGTGGCTGTACCTCATACGTCGAATATATATATATAAATTTAAATCCCTAAACTATTTGTTTAAAAAAATTAAATATTTAAATTGATAGCAAACATTAAATTTTTTAGACATTTAAATTTCTATCAAGCATTAAAATCTATTCTTTACATAAATTGCTAAAACCCAATTACAGCCTCTTTCTCTTCTTACTTTTTTCTTTTTCTTTTCTCCCTACTCCCCTCCCATTTCTATATATCACTTCCGTTAAGTTAACCATCTAAAGAGGTCAAGGTCTGGTCACTCCTCCTCCCCCAATATAAAGTATACTTGAGAGAGATATGAAATTAATCCCTCCCTATACTCTACCATGTCTCTTTAACTACCCCTTTTACACTCTCTGTTAAATTACAAAAACTTACACTACCCATCAATTTTAATTTCATTTTTCGTTTCATTTCATTTTTGGAAGTGTTATCTGATGATCCGGCGTCCTTTTAAAAGGGCTCTGGTGAAATAAATTATTATAATGGTACCTTAAAGTGGTCTGTTTTTCTTTTAAATATTAGCTCTAGATTTACATTGAGCTCTCAGGATTTCATCCTCCTTGGGATTACCCATACGGATTACCAAGTATATATATATATATATATATATATATATATATATATATATATATATATATATATATATATATAGTAGTGGGTAGTGGCTCGGACTGAGGGCTAGGAGTTCGAATTCCAGTTGAATCCATTACATTCACTTACGTGCAAATACTCTTGGGAAGTTATAAATCCTTCATACGTCGAATACGACGGGAGAGTCACACACACACACACACACACACACACACACACACACACACACACACATACATATATATATATATATGTAATTAAACAGTATTAATTACGAGTACTGGCCTGAATGTTCGAGGAATTTCGTAGAAATTATGCGTTCTCCGGCGGCAATTAAGACTGGCGTGCTATAACCGCTTATAAAACTTTCGGTTAAGTAACGCTTTAATTAATACTTTTAAACACACACATTCACCGATCTTTCTCGATCTATCATATCTGCTCTGTATTCGTATCCTAACGTAAACGACAAATATTTAATATATTTTTCTGTTTATATGTTATTCAGACTGGCAAATGTAATTAATACTGTTTACTTAAATAAGTGTATACATAAAAAATAAGGTTTTTGGAGGTGGAGTGGACGAAGATTGTCTATAATTTTTTTACGCAGCCGCAGTACTTCAGTCATAGATATCGCTGTTTCTATATATGAAGTTATACATTTTAATGGAGTTTAATTCTTCTTCTTTCCAAATGCTGAAAGTTTATGAAAAGTGAATTCGCAGTTATCTGTGACTTAAATGGATTTGTGGTCTCGGAGGTCAATCTCGCTTAAGTGCGTGAAAATCGATAATTCCCATTGATTTTGCGAGAATGACAACCGTGACCAAAAATCCAAGTAAATTTAATAAACAAATTTGTTCAATTATGAAAGACATTATGGTATTAGAAAGAATACGAATTAAAGAATAGTCTTATGGAAAAATTATTATCATTCAATATGAAGATGACAAATAAATAACGATAGTTTATAAAGGAGATAATGGTGAAGGTGAGAAACTGAAATAACACTTAGGTGGCGTAGCAAAGAAAAGCGAGAAGAAGGGACTATTAAAAGTAGGAAGTCAGAATTCATGTTTGTCAGAAAAAGAAGCATTCCAAGATGTGGACTAAATTTTCGATCATTGGTCTCTACGTCTTCCTATCGTTTGTGGCCCTTAGCAACGTTTTGACAAGGCTCAAATTCAGTATAGGTGATGTAGGCACATAGATTAGTTATAACAAATCGAGCAAGGGCAAACCCGAGGCTGTGCAATGGTTAACAAGCTTGTCTCGATAGAACAATTACGACTGAGTAATGAGTTTGATCCTCACTGGGTGCTCCATACGCTCGGACGTGTCACATCTAAGCTACGCTTAGAAAATCACTATTTGCGCACCTCGAGATGGTGTAATAGTTAGCAAGCTTGTCTCGCTAGAACAATTACGACTGTGTAGTGAGTTCGATTCTCACTGGGTGCCCATACTTTCGGCCATGTGCCATATCTAAGCTACGCTTGGAAAATAACTATAACAAATCTGGCAAAGGAGATACGGAAATTGAACAAAGAATAGCCTGCACGAGATTTATTTTCGACAAACAACGTAAATTGCCACAAAAACAAAACATTAACTTGAAAACTCGTGTCTTGTTCTTAAACAGCTTCATCAGTTCTAGACTTCCATATGGATGTCTTGTATGGCGCCAAACGCGTTCAGAAATATCTAAACAGTCAGCTGTATAAACCGCTTACTTAGATCAATGGTTAAGAAAATTTTTAGCGAGTGAAGCGTGTGGGTCTTAGTAAAGACAATCCTTCTTCGATTGGTAGAATGATTTGTTTGATTAAAGACATATCAACACGTTATGGGTCATTTAATGCCGCAATTTAATTTCCCGGGGAACTTTGAAGTAATAAATACTTATATTGCTGTTGGGCTGAAATAAGGCGACGAACACTTAGATATAAAATATATATAAATATCTTTATTGTTTAAGTTACGGCGAATGCGTAGAGTGTGGGAGAATCACAGAGGTTTGGACTGCGCACACAAGAATTAACAGAGAGAAATCTTCGGTGAACCTCTAACCAAGAATCGGACCGGTTGAATAACGTTTTGACACCTACGCAACTTCACGTGCCCACGCCTTCTTCCGGTATGTCGCCTACGCAACTTCGTGTGGCCAAGCCTCTTCCGGTATGCACCCACGCAACACGAATTTCTTTACGCTCAGAACACATGTGTGCCCAGTTTATTTTACCCACCGGATGCGTTTCCTGTCTATGCTATCACCAGTTCAGATTGACGCTTACACATTGATGCAGCGGAAGTAATGCCAAAAAGTCTTTCCTCAATCGATATCCAACAAATATATGTGTTATTCTGCTTTCACAGTTGAATAAATGATAGACGATACTTGGCTTTTGTGCATATACATGTTTGTGTGGACATAATTACTAGAGGCTGTGGTATGTATGTTTTATGTTGTAGTTTTGTTGAAGTTATATTTTAGAATGCAGAGATATTATATGGACTAATGTCATGAAAGATTTCTTTCATGTTGGTTGTTTTAATTCGTTTTTCCGGCACATCAACCTCTATGGGTTATTTAATGCCGAAATCTAAATATATTGTACGCAATTTTATGCTTTCAACTATAGATATTGTGTACATAATGAATAAAGGTATGATTTCAGAATAAAGGTATGATTTTTTTTAAATATATATTTTGCAGGTCATAAAATGTATTGTTGGTAATTTTACTATAAAAACGTATTTTTATATTTTTTTTTAGTGATGCATTGTCATTTTGCTATAAAGAGTGTACTGTTGGTCATTTTATTATAAAAATGTATTGTTGATTTTTGTTTGAGTGTTCACTGTTTGCTCATAGTTGGAAGCCTGACAGGGTAAGGATAGAGTTGGGAACAGCAGCAATTAAGAGGTAGTTCCATGCTCCTCAAAATCCCCCGTTGAAAGGCCTTGCCGCCGGATGTAGTACTTTATCGCCTTACCAAGAGCAGCCAACACACACACACACACACACACACACACACACACACACACACACACATATATATATATATATATATATATATATATATATATAAACCATAAAACATTAGGCAGCATATAATTTATATACAAAGAAATAATCACGCATAGAATCAATGAGCAATACTAATGCTATTATTGGCGATTGATTCTATGCGTGATTATTGCTTTGTATATATATGTATATATATGTAGAGAGAGAGAGAGAAAGATAGAGAGAGAGACAGAGACAGAGACAGACAGACAATCATACAGACAGACTGACAGATAGACAGATAAAGAAAATGTTCTAAGTTAAACAATTTCTCGTTCAATCGGCAACTTTATAACGCATCCTGTGGGTAAAATAAACATGGTACATAGGTGTTCTGAGCGGAAGAAAATTCATTGTGCATAGGAACAAGAAATTCTGCTTATTTCTTTGTCACTTAACGTGTACGTTACGCGCTGCCATTACCTCACATAAACAATAGACCATTCCTGACTGCGAGGATAGATGGAAGAAAAGATATATCAACGGGATTGTTTGGTCTTAGGGAAATGAAGAAATAAAGAACAAGGTAAGAAAGAAAGAAAGAACTTATGTGCTCATCGTCTGCTTCAGCGAAAAGGAAGAAAACCTCAATTTTGAATTTTTGATTTGTACCCTCTTACTTCATTACATAATGACCTACATTCATATTTATCTATTGCTAGTTATATATATGTTAAATTTGTTAAACTCAAATATTTAACGAAACGGGAATTTCTGTGGATATTTTAGTCGTGAGACACGCAATAAACTCATTCCGTCGTGAGTTTAAAAACTAGGATTCATTAGAAAATACAAACAGGAAAACCGTGAAAATTTTCAAGGTTATATTTAATAATAATAATAATAATAATAATAATAATAATAATAAGGTACGGTCTTTGTCCGATCTCACGCCGATACTAATGACTCATCTTTTATACATTTGGCGTTAGAAAAAAATAAAATCTTACGAGCTTTTAAAAGAAATTGAGTTGAAAAGATTAGAAATTGATTAATAGAACTAATAATCGTAAAATAAGGATTTTATCAAAAAATGTCTCAAGCGTGACTCAGGGAAACAGAAGACAGTAAGTTGCGTAAATTCATGGTCGCCCACATCTTCATGGTAAAAGAATGAAAATAATTTAGAATACAGGTCAAAAGAGCAGTAGATAAAAAGAGGCTGACATTGATGAAATGCATATTGCCATTAGTTTTAATGGCGATTTCAGATTGTCTCCAACAACGCACGATAATATTTCCTTTTTCGAACAATTAGATCGTTAAAATTACCACTGGACACAAGAGTAGATGTTGTCGGATAATAGCGGAGAGAAGTGATAATTTCGGATAAAAAAGCGAGTTTGAATAAACAATAAACATTTCGGTCTGAATTACTGGGACGAAAACATACTCTAAATTCATCATCATCGTTGTTATGATCACTGCATTTCGGTTAACATACTCTCCGGCCTTCTCCAAGTGTCTGTGGATCGAGGTAAAAATCAAGATATTTTGAACTGAAAGGAACAGAGATAGAATGTCCTTGTTTCACTGTCAATGTCTAAGGATATCTCATCTTATTTTTAGTATTGCTCAGTGATTGATAGGAAAGCATACTCCAAGTCTGAGTTCAGTATGACTCGGCCAAGAGATTACAGTTATTAATCCCCCAAATTCATGAAACAAAGCTTTAGTTCGTTGTCTCGTGGGCAACTGAAGAAGAACAGAAGGCATAACGTTCGAAACGTTGTGCATAGGAACAGAACATTGCGCCTGTAATAGAGCGTCTGTTATTCATTTCTTACCATTTAAGAACGACCATCTCATCTGACTTTTTACTTCTCAATCACCTGTGAAGTGTTCTCGTCTGACATCAACACTGACATATTGCTTGAGGGGAAACAGTTTTGCAGTGTGGAAATTCACACTGATTTATTTATTTCTTTATTTCGTCATTTGTATGATGGTGTTATTTTCTTTTGTTCTCTGTAACATTATTTGAAGATCAAGACCTTTTATCTCGCAGACAGCATGAACAATGATCCAGGAAATAATTTATTATTTACAAATGCTTATACTGAAATTCACAGACGTACCATGTGCAGGCATACATTATCACAGTCTGCTCATATCTATCTATCTATCTATCTATCTATCTATCTATCTATCTATCTATCTCAGTCTGTTCATATCTACCTAGCTATTTATTGTAAAACTTGCGATATACAACATACAAAGTTCATTTCTATGTTCGCAAAAACACTATATATATATATATATATATACGTGCGTGTGTGTGTGTGTGTGCGTGTGTGTGTGTGTGTATATAATGTATATTTGGACAGCAATCTTTCTTTCGTGGGCTATGACAGACAAGGGAAATTTGACGATAATTTTATTGAATTTTTCTAGTATTCTTAAATTTTTCCGTGTGGCGGGAGTAAGGGAAAGTAAAAATAATCCGTAGTATATATTGTACCCAGCGCTTTCAGCCAATTCTTTAGATATTTTTAAGGGTTTTGTTGTCGATTGTTATTAATTCTTTTCAAAGATTGTCTTTTAATATGTTTTGTGTGATGTTTTTGTATGATAGTAGCGTTTATTCCGAGCCATGCGAAAGGAACGTGGCTGTAATTCAAGTGGCGTCCTCCTGTTTTTTTTCTGTTTTTTTTTTTTTTTAAAAAAAACAAAACAAAAAAAAACCCAACCATTATGACATTTCCTTTGTTAAATAGAGGAAGATTGATACTAGCTTCCAGATGTTTTATATAAAGTGTTTTCTCTTTCGGTTACGGGATTTATGAAGGGAAATCGTGTTATCAACCAGAATTTTACCTTATAGGTTTTTGTAGATTGTGGATGAGTAAATACATTTTTATGCCACTTTTATCAGATAGGTAAACACACACACACACACACACACACACACACACACACACACACACACACACACACACACACATATATATATATATATATATAAATACATTGAACAATAAAAAATATTAAAAAATTAAAATCTTCAGACACACTGGGTGGTATATTAATATTCCTTCGTTTTTATTATTATTTCATATAGATTCCTCGACTAGTTTCGGTCAACATGACCATCATCAGGAGAAAGATAATCTTCTGCTTGCTGGTAGAAGTGAACTACAGAAATGAATGTCTTGGTGGAGAGAATGAGCTTTTGTCTCTAGTTTTCATTTGTTTTTTTTTATTTTTTTAATATGAATTTTGGTCAGTCTTTGTGTTTGTCAAACAGTCTCTTTTAAGTTGTTATTTAAGATAAGAGCTGGATGGATTCTTGCTGCTCTGGATTCCCTTGGTCATTTTGACAGTTTTATTGGTTCCTGGATAGGAGATGTGTCTCTGTTAAGTGTGTGTGTGTTATTTGGTTCTTAGGGAGTGAATGAGTATGATGTGTGTAATCGTGTATATTACTATGGGTGTGTGCTATCATTTGGCTCATTAGGGAGTGAGTGAGAATGATGTGTGTAAGTGTGTATATTTGTGTGTGTGTGTGTGTATAAGTGTGAGGCCTCAACACCTCCGTAAGCATGTCTGTCTTGTGTGGGTGAGAAATGTGGGGAGGTTTTGATTTGTAGGGTTATATATTAATACTATCTATATTGTTAAATTTATGGTTAAGCCCCGCTGATAGTGCGTTTTTTAAACGTTGTATCCACTTATTTTCATGGAACTTTAAAATCTTTCTAATGTTAATTTTCTTTATCTGATTATATATATATATATATATATATATATATATATATATATATATATATATATATATATATATGTATATGAATGCAAGGTAGGTATAGATGGAATAAAATTCCAGTAACCGAAAACAGTATTTAAAAAATGCTCAATACAAAGTAGGGCGAATAATATTTATTTAAAAAATATAACATAAGTATGTATAACATCACTACTAAAATAGTCATTTTGTTTCAACACTTCTGGCGTCTTGTCAAGTGATCGTGTTGACTGTAAAATAAAAAGTTTTTAAAGAGTATTTTATAATCAACATCGTTACTTGACAAGACATCAGAAGTGTTGAAACGAAACAGTTATTTTTGTAGTGATGTTATAACATATTTACGTTATAATTTTAAATAATATATATATATATATATATATATATATATATATATATATCACGGAGACTCAACTGCTGCCTATTGGACCACAGTATCATTTGACAACAAATTAATAAGCAGCATAAAGATCATAATAACATTGGAAAGCTATTCACAAACAACCATCAATAAATAAAAAAAAAATAATTTAAAAGCCGGCATCCTCAAATGTATATATAAAACACACACACCTCGCTTACGCCACAACACCCACTAGTTTTACGTAACTCATTAATTATCTCTACCTACCCTGATGATGACTTAAGAAAGTCGAAAACTTGAACCATATTTCTTGTGCTTTTCTTCCGAAATGAACTTCGGACAATTTCTTACGGAATTTCCTCTTCGCCTGAGAAAGATTATTTGTCATTTGGAAAAATCGGTCAGTAACATTAATCGGTGTAAAATCTCTATTGTTTTCTTTTTCTTTTTTTTTTTAATACTATTTGCCTTAATATATATATATATCAATCTATATATTTATATATAGTAGGCCGATGAATAAAATTCGAAAAATAAAAAAACACACAATAATAATACTTGTATGTTATTATGTCTTTAGACTAAATATCGTCTTCATTTAAATGCCAACAATAACGCCGGAAGTCCGAGTTAAATACACATTTAAAATAAATTCACAGATGTAAGGTTCAAATAGGGATTTACGTATACCCGATGAATACAGTCTCCACAAAAATATCTACAAACGCTCCACAACCATAATCGTAGCAAATAATTAGCGCAAAACTGATAGGGTCATCAGTAATTTCACGCATGCGCAATAACCTAAAGTCCAAGATTATCTTTCTCTTTGAGGATGGACATAGGCATGTTCGAAAATTCCGACATTTAATATATTTTCTGTTTGGTCTCAAGGTCTTCTAATATACAATAAATATTATTAGTTTTATTATCAATATTACTATTGTTTTTTTCTTATCTCTCGAATTTCTTTCATCGGTCTACTATATCTATATATTATAAGGAACATACGTGAACAATTTTTCTTTACTATATACAAACACACACACACATATATATATATATATATAAGAAAATTATATATATGTATGAGTAATTACTCACACACACGAATATATATATATATATATATATTGAGAGAGAGAGAGAGAGAGAGAGAGAGATAGAGGGAGAGAGAGGAAGAGAGAGGGGGAGAGAGAGAAAGAGAGAGAGAGAGTAAAGAAAAACTGTTCACATATTTTTATTATATATATATATATAGTAGACCGATGAAAAAATTCAAGAGATAAGAAAAACAGCAATAATAATATTGATAAGAAGACTATTATACCATATATATATATATATATATATATATATATATATATATATATATATATATATATATATATATATATATTCTGCGTAAATATTTCCGTTTTAATATCCAATTATTGTAATAATGCCGACAAAAGATGAAAGGTCAGTTGTTGTTATTCAAAAGAGCATAAATGTTGATAGCTCTAGTGACGTGTAAGTAGCCTGTCGGTTATCGGCGCGGAATCCGGAATTCGATTTCAATTTCTGACCACGTCTGTTGTTTCTTTTTTTCTCTTTCGCACAAGCACCCGTGGGAAATGCACCAATTCAGTATTTCTGACCGGATTCATTAAATAGCACGGTAGACTGGGATCGCTTGCCTTGTGTAGCAATCAGTCCAAGAGGAGAAAAAAAATTGAATTCCAAATCGGTGATATTGCAATGTGAAATAGTTCCACGATCGTTGGTGGGCAATTCATTGAAAATAATTCAGTTTCAGTTATCTCCCTTTAGTAATTCAACTCTCCAAGTTTTTGTCCATCTCTCCTGTGGCCAGGTATTGAACTCACAACTCCGGGTAAAGTGACTGGATTACTTCAACCAACGTTTTTATCCACTGGGCATAAGATATCCAGAAAAGAACGAAAACAAATCTACCCCAGTAGACTAAATAAAGGGTTTGTTTCGAAATTTCGACGTATATCATTGAAGAAGGCCGGAGCTTACAACAACTGAAACCTCATGAATATGACAATAAAGCCGAAGACAACAGTCCAAACAATATAAATAATTACAATAACTAATCTCAGAAATATAGACAGATATTAATAATACTTGTGTGTGCATGTGGGGGGTATTTATTTTCGTGTTCACCCCATGATCCGGTTTTTATAAAAAGGATGTTTGATTAAGACGGATTATATATAAGGGTGTTTCATTAAGACGGATCAGAGTCAGCAGTAAATAAATCAGTGTTATTGGTGAAAATTTATTTATTTCTCTATTGGATCATGTAAGTTAAGTCATGGCAATTATATGTGAAAATAATGTCCGCCAAATCTGAAAGAAAAAGAAAAAAAATCATTAGGCGCTTTAAATTAATTCACATTTAAAATCGGTCCAAGTTACTTTTTGGTTAAGGGAATCATGATTCCTGTAACCCGTTGGGAGCCAAAAGATCGCCTGATTTACTATAGCCGTAGTAGCAGTGGTGTTTCTGTCGGAGCCCAACTCACTCCAGGCTGGTTCGAAAACAAAGTTGTCGTTCTCTTAGACTTAGAATGCTTTCCAATCAAGGTTATGGATAACGTAGCTGGAGGAAAAGAGACGGAATCATAAAATTCTCAAGGGTATTTGTGTCTAAGGGAATGTTACGAGGTGTAATTAGAACTCGGCTTTTCGATTTATCATTCCGAGCCGCGATCCAATACACTACCGCACATCAGCATTCGTATATTTACTTTATGTTACTTAAAATATATATTAAGAAAATCATTTTGTCATTAAAGAGGCAAAGGAATAAAAAAATACTAATTGATTGATAAAATGAATGCTCGTAAAATAATAGTTTTATAGCATAATATATAATTTTAAAGAAAATATGTAGTTTCATAGAAAAATGGTGCTACTAAATTATGATATCTACCGAGGCGTTTACGACTTACCGTAAATGACGATGCACTCATTATTGCTGGAAAATGCTCAGGAAAAACGATGACCTGTTTACTGATTTTTTTTTTACATGATATATTAAAATTACTATTTGATGAATTATTTTTAATTTTTTTGTATAAAAAATTGTAAAAGATTTTTAATACATAACCAGTTCACCGCCTTTAACACTAACATATTTCATGCTTCCAACAGTTTGCAAATATTATACCATAGTAGCAAATGAATAGTAGATATCATACTATAGTAGAAAATGAATAGTAGATATCATACTATAGTAGAAAATGGACGGTAGATATACTATAGTAACACCAAAAAATATATAATTTTCTAGAAAAATATTATTGTTTCACATTTATCCTAATTCGTGCAAAATTTACGAATCCTTTCTTTTTCGCTTTCTCTTTCCAAATATTTCTTAAAGATTTATCACCAGAAATAATGTTTTTAAAATTAGAAGCGTGTATTTAACACTTGATTACTAATAGAAATAATCAGCTAGACAAGCTTGTTAATCAGTACGGCCCGACGGTGTAAGCAGTCTATGTTTATGTAACCATAAACAGCAACAGCAAGTAAAACAATCGAGCTTGACGGGACGTTCGAAATCAGGGGAATAAATTGTAATCCTTAGCGTCTAAACATTGTTGTCTGCAACTGTCCAGTCCATAATTCCAGAGGAATTTCTTAGCAATTGAAAAGCATTTAGCTCTCTCTGTGTTTATTTGGCATGATTTCTTTTGTAGATTCACAATCGAAATGCTCTGGGATTTCTTCGCACTATCTTTTTGAGAAATTCTTTTTTTTGTTTTTGATTTTGCTCTGTCTAATGATTTGTCATGTACCGACTGATGAATAATAGTTTTTTTCTTTTGTAATTTTCCAGACATCATTTTTAGAGACTTCAATTGAGAAGGAAAAAAATAAAAAATAAAAAGGAGAAAAAAATAGCAGACATTTAAAGACTATTAAGGCATCTAACGAAGTAAACGATTCCTTTTTTTTTTTGGTTTTGAAGGGCTTAGGAATTAGGAATTGAAAAAAACGAACAAGAAATTAAAGCAAAGAATCGAAACATAGATAAAATATTCGCCAGAAAATTTACTGTGTATCAACTAAACTCAATTCCTTACCTTAGTCAAAAGCCATACGACGTAGCGACAAGTTGATGTCATTTTCCTATTGTCTACTGCAGCAAGGCAATAAATGTTGATCTGACTTTTGACCGGCCTCGCATGTCTGTACAATATTTTATGCTTTTTCATCCCCTATTACAAACATAGTATATATAATCTGTTAAGTTGAACACCTCGACGTGGTGTAATGGTTAGAAAGCTTGTCTTGCTAGATCAATTACGACCGAGTAGTGAGTTCGATCCTCACTGGGTACCCCATATTTTCGGCCTTTTGCCACATCTAAGCCGGGCTTAGAAAATCACTATATAATCAATCAGGTCCGTTTCCGAGTCCATTGGGCTTTCTGGCCATGACGATAAAATACGTTCTGCAGCAAATTCTGATCGAAAGATTTTGAGAAGCGTGGAACCACCTCTTAATTGCTGTTTTTCCCAGTTTCACCCTGACCCGGGATGGTAGCACGTATTAGGATCCCTATGGGCAAATAGTTAAACACCAAGCTGGAGTCAAAACAGTATGTAAGTATAAAAATAGATTTTTATAGTAAAAATACCAGCAATACATTTTTTGGAAAAAAATATTGCCAGCAATACATTTTTTTTAAATATTAAAAACAATAGATTTGACAAAAACCTTCTTTATAAAAATATTTCAATGAAACCTGATCTGCAAACTGATTTCTTAGAAAGAATACATATTCTATTAATACGAACCTATCCTAAATATCTTGTCGGCATTAAATAACCCAATGAGTTGATATGCCGTAAAACAAAATAAACCAAACCAAACCAGACTCCATTGAATGGGTAAATATATGAGATGAAAACCAAATAAATTCTCCATTTTTAGTGAAAGTCTCTATAGTTTAATTTCTTCAACTAGGGTTTAAATAGCATAGTATTCTTAACTCTCTCGCCGTGGGTGGCAGCCGACCTGGAAAGACGAGTCTGAATTTAAAATCGTGAAGAAAGCAACAGTAAAGCACTCCTCTAGCTTTTCCAGGAAGTAATAGTGATTCACAGGTAATATAGAAAGCTGTAGAGAGCTATGATCCCCTATTAAAAAAGGAAAAGTTATCGGGAAAATTATTTTGACTTAAATACTTTGGTAGACTGGAAGCTGATCTTTTTTTAAACGAGCTGTAACAGCCGATTGGGGATGAGTGAACTGCCTTGCAACTTTCCATACCTCCAAAACAAACCGTCTTGGTAACTTTTCATTATTAGCGAACTATTAGGTTGGTGCAAAAATAATGACGTAAGAATGTCGTTTTTTGACGTAGAAAAGTACGTCAAAAAACGACATTATTACGTCGTTATTTTTGCACCAACCTAATAACTCTCAATTCTCACGAGTCATGATGAATGTTTCATAGAGGGCCCTCCCCTTGTACGTCATTTGGAATTAAAGTTCACCACAGACTTCAAGTGGAACATATATATGATTCGTTTTATATGGGGTCTACGGGGAATGTTTTGGCCGAGCCTACGGGCTAGGATATCCCATGTTAAATTCGTCCTTGTATCACATCTGACCGCGTGGGGCAGTTGGTAGATAACCTGCGGTTGGAGATTCGTCTCTAGCTGTGATGGTCTCTGTCTCCGGGCAGAGAGGAAGCCCAGACGAGGCTATGTGAAAGGCAGAGTCTCGTCTCGCCTTGGGAAACAGCTACCAGACCCCCTTTTATACGATGTCTACGGAAAATTTTTGGTCAAATGTACTTGCTCGTATATTCCACATTAAATTCGGCCTTGTGCCACATCTGACCGCGTGGGTCGGTTGGTAGATTGGAGATTCATTGTGGAATTCACTTGACTCACTTCTAGCAATTGAGTACTTCTTCTACGCGCCGCTGGCGAATCTTATATGTGCTGTTCTTGTTTTAAGTATTATCGTTCATTACCAACCATCGTGTGATTACTCTATTCAGTAACCTTCCATGGGTTACAAAATTTTGGCGACGAGTATTAGCCAAAATTACAATAGTTATTATTTTTCATTTAACGAAATTACTTATTCTGTTCTCCAAGATACAGTACGTAATTCACTTTTGTTTAATTGTGTTTATTAAGAACTGGAATTATCTAATCTATATTTATTACTCTGTGAGCGTTTTTTTTTTCACATCTTAGTGACCCCGATCCAACAATCATCAACTTGTTCTGTTTAATTCTATCTTTGTACAACAGTTAATCTCTTTGCTATTATCAGTCAGTTAGGTAGTTAATTGTGTCTTTGTACAGCCCATTTCGAATATATACTTATTAATTCATTCAGGGTCATAACGCCGTACTTATCATGCCCAGGTTTAGGTAGGTCAACTAACCAGACGGGCGAGTATCAGTATCTCAAACGGGCGAGTATCAGTTCCTGATGTCTGCGACGAAAGTGAAGTGCTCAAAGATCTGAGTAATGTTACAATTTTTTTTACTAATCTGATGAACGCGTTGGATTTCCACTTTGTGCACTTTTTTCAAATAATATTCACCCAATATAAGGCACAAGAATCACTCAAAGGGGAGTGTTACTGAATTAAGTATGTACTGTGAATAATAAGAGCTGAAGATTATTAGAATATAGATGATATAATACGGCTGACTCTTGACTTGGAGAGATTAACATTCTTGTGTTTGTGGAAGCATCTACGCAGGAGTCTAGTCCATAAACAATTCATGGGAAAACAGCTGTATGAGTGAAATTTCCTCATTTCAACTGGAATACGGAGGTCATGAGGCTGATTCAACTCTGACGACGCAACCTAGCGAGACTTAAATATAAGTGTCAGTACTGGAACAACTTTCCTTTTGTGTTAATATTTTAATGAAACAAAATTACTTGCACTGTTCTATGTGCAGTTATGTTCCTATCCGATCATATCTACTATATCCTTTTTCATTCCTGTCAATCATCGCATTAATCATTATCATTTTAACAGTTACCCACTACCTTGAGTGGCTCTCATGCATTGAAGTAGGTGAATTGTAGGTTTTATAAAGTATTGTGGACGAGCTCGAAAAGTCTAGCGAGAAGGTTTGAGTAAGTAGAAATTCGAGGGAGAATCTGGAAACCGCTAGAAAGTGCGTATTGGAGAGACTTGACGGTACTTGATCTCCAGAATAGGCTACCGAGTACTGTTAGTGTGAAAACGTAATGAGTGCAAACAAATTATAATAGTGATAAATTGGATACAGTACGTTTGGGAATTCATAGATATGGCGAAGCGTATCGATATAAAGATTAATATTGTATATTTATTCTAATGTAAATGCACTCAGGGAAGGCGAAAAGAAAAGAAAAAGCAAACAAAAAAACAAAAAACAAAAAAAAAACTGCTGTCTGATGTAAGTTTATTCATAATAAGAGTGGACAGATAATTATAATATCAAATGCTGTAGATTTGGCGAATATAATCGTAGATAAATCGTAATGCACCGGGAACTTCAGGAAAAAAAAAGTCCCACGTCGCCAAAGTAGAAATGAATGATTTTTCATTCATTTCGACTTCAGAAAAAAGTAGTTCTGTGCATTTACATTTTTTTAATCGGTATCACTCCATGTAAGGCAGTAAAGCCACTAAGACAAAAGAAGTTATAGAGTGTGGAAGAATTAGGGACAGTTCGGTAGAGTAATAGATAGCGGCTCGGATTGAGGAATCGGATAGCCGAGTTCGAATTCCAGTCGAATATATTACATTCACTTACGTGCTACCCTTGGGAAACGTATACATCCTCTTCTTAAGCTATTGGTAAGTAGCAGGACAGGCTTGGCAACTGGTCTACCGCAGAAAGAAATGGCAACCTACTGCGGGAAAAAAATCTGCCTCGTCAGCTAAGTATCGAAAGATACATGATCGACTAAGCGTGTATCACGCATGGCACATAACTGAACATTAATAATGAACAGGAAGAGGAAAAATGATCAGGAGGACAGTAGATAGCGATTGATATTGCATTTCAATTTTTACAGATTGAAGTTGGCTGGAAAGCATGGAGACGAAGGGGAGTTCCACAATCGAGAAGCGCAAGAGAAGAAACTGTTAGCATCGAATTTACGGCTACATCTAGCCTGCTCAGTTGTAAATTGGTGAGATCTAGACGCCATTCTAGTATTGTACTTAAATTCAGAATGTCTAGCTACCAGAGAGAAAAGCTCATCCGAAAAATTACCATGAATTTTTTTTACAGTGAAGACTCCGAGAGACAATCTTACGGCGGTGGGAAAGTGACTCAGTTCCAGCCGCCAGATCAGGATCGATCATATTGCTGATTCTTCTTTGGATTTTATCAAGGTGTTCTAGGTAAATAGCAATATGTGACAGCAATATTCTAAGTTTTTAAGAACATATATAGAAGAATCTATCTTTTTTTATCGGTGCTGGTGAAGTTGGGCCTCTGCGTTTTATGTAGCAGCATGAAGTTTCATCACCATCCGGTTCACTATCGTGTTTTAGCGCGGAAAATAAAATCAACAAACCGAGTTCAAACTATTTGTTTATAAGGAAATGCATTAAACTTCTCCTAGTTATGGGATAAATAACAGAACAGGCGACTCTCTAGCCTTGGTTATTCACTGGTCTAGGAGAAGAAAAACTCAAAATCATGGAGATGGCAGCACGGAAAAACGTTCCAATATCTTTCTCAACATCAGTCATGGCTGTGTAAAATTTGCAGATATTAAAGTAAAGGAAATTGTGGAGATCCATGATCGTCTACATTATGAAAGATCATGACAACGAAAAAGAGGGAATAATATTTATTTAACCCAGTAAACACCCAAATGGAGAGGAAGAATATGTTACGCCAATCGTCAAAGTGAGTAGAACAATCTGCATTCAAAATTAGAGCTTTGACCTGGACACGGACACTGACACAGGGGGTAAAAACTGAATTTTCCTCTTCTTTGTTTCGCCCTTTTAGCACATGTGGATTCTTCTTCTTCTTCCATCTTCTGTATTCCTTCAAGAAGCGGGAGATCATGGCTCTCCGCAACTTCCTATCCTTTGTAGCTTTAAGCAATATTTATTCTACATCTTATCCCTCCTATTTCCTGTTTTAATATTCAATTGAACGAGCAAGTTATGTAGGTTACTTGGTGCTTTTCTCAAAATATCCTTGTCAAAAAATTCTTTGAATTTTAAATTATCCCAGCTTTTTGGAAGATTATAGGAATCGAATCTCACCAGTCTTGAAATTCAGCATTTGAAATTCAAGGCTTTTACCCTTCTCTATCATCTACGGAAAGATATCTCAAAGGTAATCTAAAAAAATGACTTAGAATCTGTTGTTAACTGGGGCAAGAAATGGCTTGTTAATTTTGGACACCTCCAAAGCAAAAGTGCTCTCTTTTAATCGTCTTTGAGCAGTGGTTCTCAAACGGGGTCAATATGGAATCAGGGGATACATTTAACATTTCTGGGGGTGTACACAAAAAAAGCAAATTGACGGTCCCTGGTAATATTTTAGTGGTTCATAAAGCAATTTCACTTCAGAACACTTGTTATAATTGAGAATTTGAATTTCTACGGTAATCTACGCCATAACAAAATATAAAAACAGAAAAACAACTCTCAAAATAGCAGAAAACGAGATCAAGCAATGGAAGTTAGCTTACCTTTTACTCTATTGGATATTTTGATTGTAAAAGTTGAATAAAAACTGAAAAGGATATATAACGAAAGAATTATATATATATATAAAGGAAATTTATATAATGACTAGCAGTAGAGCCCGGCGTTGCCCGGGGATGTAGCAGTAAGAGATAGATCAAGTATCGACCATCATAAAGACTGAAAAATAAAATTGACAAAGATTATTGTTTAAGGTTGACGGACACGCATGTCTTAATAAGTTTTTTTTGTTTTATTTTGTATTTTTTTGTTTTTTTTAACGAATTGGTCAAACCCAAACTCAAACAAAAACATTGTTTTCAATCGTTATGAGTCTACCGATTGAATAGAATTTTATTATAAACAATTGTCTTGTAAATGGAATTTTTAAAGCATTCTGAATGTAAAAATAAAGAAAAAAGTGTGCAAGACAATAAGAAACACTACCTGCCAAAAAAAAGTGAAGTTATGTTGAAATCGGTTGAAAAATGTAGGAAATCCGATCCCATATAGAAACAAACACACACACACACATAAACAACCTGGGTTTTATAATAAGTATAACTCGATATGAGTTGTCCCCCTTTCATTCTGGCGACTTAATTGTGTTTTCAAATTGATTTCGTGCAAAAACAATTGTGTTTTTCCAATTTTTGGCGCTGTCAGAACAACCGCAAGGTAATTTTTCGCAGTCCTGTGAAGTTTTATTGAAATCAGTTGATAAATGTAGGAAATCCGATCCAATATATAAACGTACAGACAGACAAACACCCACCCATACACACACACACACACAAAATCTGCGTTTTATAATAAGTAAGATTCATAAACTTATCTATTAGTAAAAAAAATAAAATAAGCTTTTATTCATTGAACTGTTATAGGTGTTCACCAAAATAAATTAAGAGTAAAAGTGGTCCATGGATAAAAAAAAAAAAAAAAGATTGAGAAAAGCTGCTTTTAGAGAATCCATTTTGCATTCCATTAATCTAGCTGATGCTAACCTCGTAAGGGTGGGGTGTCTCATTGCGTCTTCTCGGGCTAACGTTTCTCGCTGACATGAACTGGAAAGATAATATTGAATCAATTGCTAGCTCTGCTGCTGTTAAATTTAGTTCACAATTTTTCTCTCCAGAATCTATCTTACACATTTATAAGTCTCCCGAACGTTCATAAATTGAATATTGCTCCCACATCAGCTCTCGTGTTTCTGGCTGAGATTTCTATTTAGAGACAAAATCGAAATAAGTATCTGCAATATTATCGGCCCTGATCTGACATTTCGGCATTAGTTTTTCCCACCGCCATAATGTGGCTTCCCTGTGCCTTTTTCTATAAATATTTTCATAGTAATTTTTGAGATGAGCGTTCCTCTCTGGTACCATGAATTTAAGGGCAAGACTAGATTGGCAGTTAGGTTTCATAATTTTACAGTTGAAATTACTAGATGTAACCATACATTCTATGCTAACAGTTTCTTCTCTCGCACTTTTCGTTTGTAGAAGTCTCTTCTAGCCTCTTGCTTTCCAGTCAACGTTGATCTTAAAAAATTTAAATTGTTAAATCGTTATTTTTTGTTTTCTTAATTCCAGTTTTCTTATTTTGCCCTCTCTCTTTAATAAGGTTTTTCTTTTTTCTCATATTCTTTTACACTCAGTAACCCCTTGTGTCATAGTGGCTTTATTCCTTCAATGGGGTGAAATGATAAAAGAACAAAATAAAATGAATCCAATAAAGTGAAGGTATTTTTTTATGTTCGCTTTTCCTTATTTTTTAGCATTTATTTCTCTTGCTAAAAAACTTAGTAGAACGAGAACTAAATGGAAAGAAGTAGCTGGCTTAGTTTCAAACTGATGGCAGTGGTCGACAATCAGGTTCAAGTAGAAGACGGGGTTTTTCGAAGCAGACAAACCTTGCTTATTTGGAAGTTCAGCGCAATATAATTTTACTAACCTTATTTCTTTCTCTTAGGTTCTCGTTCTGCCTCTTTCTTTCTTTCTTTTTATCTCATTCTGGTAAGCAAAGGTCAAGTGGGGGTTATGTAGATAAGAATCAGATGACTACAAATCAACCTGATTCTTTGAAAGACCACATTGATTTTTACCGATCGATCTTTCTACATTTTGCGTATTTCATTCAAATTGAAATCTGCTCTTGTGATGTGAACGATTGATTAATTTTTACATTTATTGACATTCATAATGATGTCTTCAGCTTTCCCTTCGAAATATCGATCCGTTACTACTGACAACTTTCCACGACATAAGTGCTGTCAGATATTCTGATCTGTTGTCATCAATCCATGAATGATTCGGACGAATATCCCCATCTTTATTTTTGTATCGACCCCTGCCTATTGTTACCTACTTCTTTTTCTTCTATGTCGTGCTCCTTCAGATTATAACTCTCCACAAAAAAATCCTCCTTTGAAGCTCTTAGCAATGGTTTTTTTTTGTGCGAGTTATGACCACATCACATTAAAACACCGGTTCCTGTACGATCACCGAAGTTAAGCAACGCCAAGCCTTGTCATTATCTAGATGGGCGACTGCTTGGGAATACCAGCTGCTGTATACTTGGATGTGCGATTGGTGTAATCGATAATGGCTCGGAACTGTTAATCGGAGAGCCGATTTCCAATTCCGCTTGGATTCGTTATATACACTTACGCGCAAATACACTTGGGAAAAGTATGAATCCACATCTTCTCCCCCAGCTATGTGTTAATTAGTAAGATTTGTATCACTAGATCATTATTATTTCTAAAATGAAATAAAAAAAATTTTAAAAACAGAAAATATATTCTGGCTTTAAATAACCAGCAAATGGTTGATAAGCCGTAGGAAACGAATCAATTAATCAATCTTTTTAATTTTCCTCCCAGTCTCTCTTCTGTCATCCATTTACAAAAGCTTCTTAGGTAGCTTACTCACTGCTTCTCTCTGCTCCTCTTGCCTACAATATAGCTTGTGTATGTCAAATTTTCCAAGCCATCTTTTCTTATGTGTCCTTGGAGTTTCAACAGATACTCGAAGATAAGTGATCTCGAAAATAAGTTTTCTTTTAGTCTCCATTTTCCTTAAAAGTTCCTCGTCTCTTACACGTTTCATGTATGGTAGGCCCAGCATCCTTTTGTAGAACTACATCTCTGTTGAATCAAGTATTCTCTACATCTGTAAGGAAATTCGCCGCCATATTAGGTGGACTGATATAACATAGCAGTTCAGCGCACCTTTCTTTGTTTCTAATGAAATATCCCGATTTCCTAATACTTTGTTTATTGTCCAGATTAATGAGAAATGAAAAATTCTTTTGTTTCATACACCACTTACTGTCTGGTCGGTCGTTTCAATAAGTCCAGAATATTCGATAATTCCTCAGTGAATTCATTGTATGAAAACGTGAATAGTTCCTTAAAGCAATCGGCAGATTTATCCATAGATCTGTTTATAATAAATTTATTTGTTTTTAGTTTTAAAATCTATTATAGGCAGATCTATTTGGAACCTCGTGTATTGGCGCAATAAAATCACAAATCAAGAAATGTCCGAAATAACCAAATAAAAGAAACGTCACTTGAGGATTTTCCCCATCAGCACATGTAATTCGAAGAGAAAACAATGACATAATCAAAATGTTGACCTTCAACAACACTTCGAAGAAAGCGTTAGGAAGGAAAACCCCATCAGTGCAGGAAAGAACAATAAAAGTTACTGGACTCGAGAAACCAATTTTCCTGACAAATTGTTTTAAGAGAAAGATTTTGAAAGATTTCAACCTCCGGTAGCACTGATTGGTCAGTTAATAAATACTGAGAGTTTCTTATAAGGAAACGCCCATTAATACCAACACCATTACTTTTGATATATTTTTCTAAGATGTTGCTGGCTCTATGATAATTTGATTGTAAAGCATTGGATATTGTTTGATACTCGATAACTCTTATTTCTCTTTAACATTTGGGAAGCCCACAAAATATATGCTTGTTTTTGGGTGGCAATCATATTAAAGCGTAAGTAGGCTTTACGTCAACGCTTTGGGACATTGTTCACTTACGTTCAATAGCAACATTGTTAAGGTTACATAGAACCACACAGTTAATTTCAGACCCCGAAGAGTAAGAGACCTTGTAGATCAAAGAATGAATTAAAGTAATCAGGCACAATTAAGTTAATAAGATTTGGAACGTTTTGAATTGATTTATTTGTAATTGTGAGAAATCGAGATAACTTTAGAAGGAGAGAGAGAGAGAGAAATAGAGAGAGAGAGAGAGAGAGAGAGAGAGAGAAAGAGGGCGACAGAGAGAGAAAGAGAAAGCGAAAAAGAAAATTAAGAGAGGAAAAGAAATATGAAGAGGAAGAGATATAAGAAAAGAAAGAGAAAAGAAGGTGAAAAGGAAAAAAAAGAAGTATGAGAACATGAAAGAGGAAAAAAGATAGATAGATAGATAGATAGATAGAGTGAGAGAAAGAGAGAAAAAGGAAGAAAGAAGAAAAGAAAGAAAGAAAGAAGGGTGAGAGTGAGTGAGGGATTGGTTGATTAATTGGTTCGTTATTTTACGACTTATCAACCCTTTCCAGGTTATTTAAAGCCAGAAAATATTTTCAGATTATAAAAATTTTTTTTTTTTTTAGATAATAATTGTTTAGTGATACAAGTTTTATTATTAAGCCATAGCTGGGGTGGGGGGAGAATATGTGAATTCACGTCTTTCCCAAGGGCATTTTGCACCTATGGGAATATAACGAACCCAACGGGAATTGGAACTTGGCTCTCCGATTAGAATTTCCAAATCATTATCTATTACACCACCTGCACATCCAATTTTACAGCATCTGGTATTCTCAAGCTGCTACCTATCGAGGTACTAACCAGACTCGACTTTGCTTAACTTCGGTGGTTGTACGGGAATCTGTGTTTCAGCTTGATGTGGCCGTAAGCCAGGGTAAGGGGGTAGTGGATGAAGAGAATAGAAAGCAAGATACGTGGAGATTAATGAATGGTGAGGGAGGGAGGTAAAAGGAGAGAAAGGAACAGGGAAAAAGTGAGAAATGGAAATGGTGTTTCAGGAATAGAAGGAAAGAGATGGAAATAGATAGATAGATAGAGAGAGACAGAGAGGGAGAGGAGAAAGAAGGAGAGAGAGAGAGAAGAAGGACGAGAAGGAGAGATAAATTGAATGAGAGAAAGGGAAAGAAAGAAGAGAGATAGCAAGAGTAAAAGCGAGAGAAAGCAAAGAGAACAATAGGGATTGTTGAGAGAAAGCGAAAGGCAGAAAAATAGAAAGAGACAGATAAAATTGCATAAAGAAAAGAATAGAGAAGAAAAGGAAAAAGAAACAATAAAATAAAAAGAGAGAAAGAGAGAGATAGAGAGAAAGGGGGGAATAATTAGAGATGGATAGGGAGTAAAATAGAGAGTAACAAAAACAGAGAGAGTGAAAAAGAGAGACAAAGAGGAAGAAAGCGAGATAGAGAAAGATAGTGAAACAAAATAGAGAAATTCAAATTCCTGTAACCAATAATATTAAGAATAATCGTTTAAAAATTTCTTATATAAATAATTGTCATCATTATTTCATGTCTATTTTTTGAAAACTCTTATTTCTGTTGCAATTCTCAAATCGTTATTTTACGATAGTTCATTAAAGAGCTTTTTCTTCTGTGTAACATGTCCATTCATGACGTTGGCGATGATAGCTCTCCACAATTTCCTGTCCATTGCAGCTCATAATAAATGTTACCTTTTTATCTCTCCTAAACTTTGCCCTCCATTTACTCAACGTCACTAGGAAGGTTATACGTTGTTTTCCTCTATCTCGCTTGCTTCAATATGTCTTGAATATCAAATTTTCTTAGTACACTTTCCTAATTAGGTGCCATGGAAATTTCAACTGTCTCTTCCTGATTTTAAATGTCCTTTGTCTTCTCATGTTCAATCCATGATATCCTCAGCGTTCTTCTCTAGAAACACATTTCTGTTGCTTCACGTCTCTTCATCTGTGAGTAGATTGTTCGGTATTCACTGATATATAGGAGGACTAATATAAAGACTTTCCAGTACTTTTTTTTTGTTTCTAATGAAATTTTCCTGTTTCTTAATACTTTGCTTAGATTTTGTAAGGCACATTTCGCTATCCCAATACCCCTTCTCATTTCATTCTGTGAGGAGATTGTCAAGCATTTACTGCCATATAGGAGGACTGATATTAAATAACATTTCAGTACACTTTTCTTTGTTTCTTTACTTAGCATTTTAATGTATCATTCGCTATAGCAATGCGCCTTCAGAATTCAGTGTCGTACTTTCCGTCCTCTTAAGATACTTAAATTGTTGTATTTGTTCGATTTTGATTTAATTATAACCGAAAGAAAGAGTGAAATCCACCTTTTCTCCCACCAGCTATGTGTTAATTTATAAGCCTTGTATCATTAAGAGCATTATCACCCCCCACTAAAAATCTATGGTTACAATCTAAAAATATTTTCTGGCTTTAAATATCCGGCAAATGGTTGACAAGCCGTAGAAAATGAGTCAATCAATCAGAAGTCATAGTTCCGAGGATTTTCACAAACAGAGATCAATTAATTAATAGCCGTTTATAGATGTACTTTGACAGTATAAACTTTAGAATGACTTTATTCATCTGTTAGATTGAATCATAAGTAATTTCCGTTTTAGGAAACCCATTGTAATGACAAAAGTATCCTCTTAATTAAACGTTCCTACAATACCTCATAAAAGGGGATGTAAATGTGTTATATACGATATTATTGCAAAGAAAAGGCAGTGGACTGACCAGAATAAATCCCAACAATCGGCCTCAAAAGCTGAGTACTGTGGAAGAAAGGTAAAGTTCTGCGTGTGAAATCTTTGGAGAATTAGTCATTTTGAGTTCTTAAAATCGCAATGAATCAATAAACGTACATTTATAAGTCCAGCAGTTGCAACGTGTCCAGAAAATGTTTAGTAAAACAAAAACGCCTTGCACTCATCAATAGGAAAAAAAATGTTCTCCTGCATGGTAGCGCACCACCTCATACAGCAAGAATAACGCAAGAGAACAATTTGGGAACTCGGCTGGTCTATTTAACACAACCTTCAATATCCATCGGATCTTGCACCAAACGATCTTGATATTTTTCGTTCGCGGCAAAGAGCTTTGATGGGGAAAACTCAGTCTAATGAAAACTATTTTGTAGAGTTCACCGAAAGCTTTTTCACCAGCAGAATTTTACTTAGTGATTGCGAAATTGTGACTGAAGACAATTTCGCAATCACTTGTTACCATTTTTCGGCTCTTCAATATTTACTAAGTAAACGTAACGCAACTTGCTGTTTGTTGATCGATGGACCCTGCTTTATTCGGACGTGGAATGACAATTTTTATCCCAGGTCCAACCAAGACACAATGTGTAGCGAGTAGCCATGGTCAAATGCAAAATAATTAAAATAACTTTCCAACAAATAGAATTGACAAAGTCTGCAACAAGAGAAAGAAAAGAAAGGAACATAGCAGTATATAAAGCAAGCAAACAATATATGCAATGTAAATAACAATAATATGGCAAAGCAAGATCAATATGGCCGAAAAAATCACAAGAATTGGCGTCGATACACAAAAGCAAGTTCGGAAAACGAACGTAGCGTTCTGATTTCAAGATGAGACAAATCGAGACTGAGATAAAACTGCAAACCAGCCTATTTTATTGGCTAAGAAAAAATCCCATCATGCATCTGTGTGTTTCTGCCTATAAAAGTCATTCCCAATAGGATTGAAATCAACAGACAATATTACCTTATGTTACATCATCTGATCCCGCCTCTGTTTGACCTGTATGTGCTTTCTTGCATCGAATATTCGTGCGTTTGAAAGCCAGAGAATATCTTCTGTGTAAATTTTTGGAGATGAATACTTATTTGTTGAATTTATATATTTAGTTCAAATCTTCATCAGAACGTTTCAATACGTACCTACATGGCCATATGATTCGAAACCAGGGCTTATTGAGAGGAAGTAGGATTGAAAAAAAAAAAACAGCAACAAAATACCTAGCGAGTTTGTTTCAATGGATGCCTGCAAAGAAGATAATCCGCTTACCTTGAAAAAGGCAGCGGGCGTCCGCCTGCCGATGTCATTGGCCCCATGACACAAAGAAAAACCCTAGCAGACTTATTCCGTTGTTTATAACAGAAAAAATGTATATGGAATAGCCCGGGTGTGGTGTTTGTGGGGTAAAGGGAATAACCGGGATGTGCTGCCTACAGATAAGCATATCTGCCTTCGAATGCATAATTTTAGAAACAATGAACTGCACAACGGAAGACAATCCAACTGCGCGGGGGGGGGAGTTGATTTGCGACTATTTGAACGAGTGGCTCTCTGATTTTGTGAACGTTTGACTTATTTTTACTACAATGGCAAAAACAACAATGGGGATTAGTGGAAAGACAAATATTACTAAACGCTACAACGAATAGGAAGTTGTGAAGAGCCGTGATCGTTCAGGTCCTGAAAGAACACAGCGCGTAGAAAAAGATGATCTATATATGTATATCCGTATATATGTGTATAGTGTGAGAGAGAAATTATCCGTTGTTAACTACCGAGGGACGAAAACACGTATGCACTTGATTCAATGGCAGGAAAATACACATTTGACTCAAACGTACATATTCATTATTCGACGCTGGACCATTTTCCCAAATCCAACTAATGTCATTAGGACGCAAAATACTTTCACTTATGTCAATTAAGCACTTCAAGATAGAAGCAGACAAGTCTTCAAGTCGACGTGTTAAACATGGTGTTATTGTAAATGCCGCTTCAGTTCTTGTAACTAAATTTCAACTTAGTGTCGAAATATCGATTTTTTTTAGTCACTGCTGTTATTAATTCAGGAACAAATTGCCCCGGTGGCGAGTGAATTTGGAGTTCTCTTGCTTAGGTGTGTGACGGTGTCACGATATCCTAATCGGTTGTGTATATGGCTGTAGGTCCGTGGTTTTACAACCAATTTCTTTGTACACCTGATGATAGTGGTAGTGACTCGAAAGCGTGTGACAGTTCGGTCGTTAACCGAGTCGGTTGCGTCGTTAAGTTCGTTCCCATGGTTTTCTTTACTTGGGACCAATATACTAAATTTGGATTGTCCCTTCTTTTTTTTATCTGAAAATCGAATTAGATGTCATCATGTGCGTGGTTCTTTCTCGTGGTGTTAGATATTACAACACATATAGTTCGAACTGATTGCTTTTATTGTCCTTTCAATAAGAATTTTTACTAACTGCTTGTAGAGAAAGAGAGAGAGAGGTTTTTAATTGCTAGTAATTTCCCTAATAGAAAGGAATTAGCACAAAAATCTCCCGCCTCCTCCAAATAGATAATTTCTTATGTTCAACTATTCATGGTCTAAGAAAATATCACTCAAACACATTACATCTGCTTTGATACATTTCTTTGTTTTCGTATCTCTTATTTTTAACGTCCTGGGTATGACGGTAAACTACATCCGCGTCCTGGGTAAAACGATAAACTACATCCAGCAGCGAGGCCTCTGATCAGGAGATTTTGAGGAGCATGGAACCACCACTTAATTGCTGGTGTTCCCAGGTCCACCCTGACCCAGGGTGGTAGCATTTGTTAGGGTCTCAGCTATGGGCAAATAGTTAACCCCCGCCAAACTGGGGTCAAAGCACTATGAAAGTGTAAAAATAGGTTTTAATACCAGAAATACTTTGTAAAAAAAATATTACCAGCAATACATTTTCGAAAAAAAATATTACCATCTATACATTAAAAAAAAAAAAATACCAGCATTACATTTCTGAAAAAAGAATATTACCAGCAATAAAAATCTTGTTGGCATTAAATTACCCATTGGTGTTGGTATACCATAAAACAAAACTGTTGAGTAGTTTCACAGTGGAGGCTTGTATTTCACTCAGTCGGTCCTAAAAAGGTTCGACGTACAAAACGTTAGGAACTTGCTATAATAGTTAATGTCCGACATCGACTGACTGATCAACTCCCTGAGCGACTGGCGACTATTACTACTACTACTACTACAACTACTTATTATAGATGGGAGAGTCTATTAACTATAGAATAGGTGTGTTCCAGTATAACAAAAACAAACCAAACAAAAACAAACTTTCTTATTTTAATGATGATCGATGAAAAATCCACAAATAGGGATATACAAACTTATCGTAATATTATACTTAAATATGTCTGCTCGTGGACCCTATAAAATCAATATAGCATGTTTCATTTTGATGCCCAGTGATAACGGTTTTCAACTCTCTGACATTTATTTGTTTATTTCCCCTCTGATGAGGATTTTCACACGTTGGTGAATCTTCTGAATTTCAAGGTATCAGATGTTTATAAACTGCATTTCGGAAATAGGTTATATTATCAAAAACACGCGTAGACCGTTTGTTAGCGGATTTTTTCTTTCTCACTAGTTACAAATTGAGTCCATTTTTCTTTTCATTTCTAAATGTAATCTCTTCGATAGACTTATGCACAAATACCCATAATGTTACAAATTTCTTGCATTCAGACATTTTATTTGATAACTATAAGACAGTTCAGTTTCTCTGAGTTTCACGACGAATATTATACTTGAATCTGGATTTTATCTGTTAGCTTTTGGAAATTTGCCCTAACTGCACAAAATTAGAAATGAGGATACAATAAGGATGTATAATCTCACCGGGCTTATTCAACCTATAGAGTGAGGCCACCCGGAAAAAAATAAAAGTCCTACCAGGATTCATTATTGGTAGCCACAGACTTAACAACATAAGATATGCAGATGACACAATGTTGAGAGCAGACACAGAAAGAAAACTAGAGGGACTCTTATAGAAAAGAGTAAAAGGAAGTGAGAAGAAAGAAGTTGTTATGCTCCAGGTCCTGACTGACTGACTCCTGACGGACATCACTCCAGACTTCAGACTGAACGGTATTTAGTCACCCGCTACGAGGGCATCATATGGCACAAGGCCGGTTTAACGTGGGATCTTCAAGCCCGTGGGCTCGGCCAAAAATATGCCCTTTGAACCCGTATAAACAAGTTCAGGGTCGATTTACCTCCCCGAAAGAGACTCCGCCCTTCGGCGTAACCTCCTTCGGGTTCCTCCCCGCCCGAAGGCAGAGAGTTCAACCGATCAGCCGGTCGTCCGACTTTGGACTGAACGATATCTAGTCACCCCCCCGCCACGAGGGCATCATGTGGCACAAGGCCGGTTTAACGTGGGATCTCCGAGCCCGTGGGCTCGGCCAAAAATATGCCCTTTGAACCCGTATAAACAAGTTCAGGGTCGATTTACCTCCCCTGAAAGAGACTCCACCCTTCGGCGTAGCCCCTCAGGGTTCCTCCCGCCTGAAGGCAGAGAGTTCAACCGATCAGCCGGTCGTCCGACTTTGGACTGAACGATATCTAGTCACCCCCCGCCACGAGGGCATCATGTGGCACAAGGCCGGTTTAACGTGGGATCTTCGAGCCCGTGGGCTCGGCCAAAAATATGCCCTTTGAACCCGTATAAACGAGTTCAGGGTCGGTTTACCTCCCCGAAAGAGACTCCGTCCTTCGGCGTAGCCTCGTTCGGGTTCCTCCCCGCCCGAAGGCAGAGAGTTCAACCGATCAGCCGGTCGTCCGACTTCAGACTGAACGGTATTTAGTCACCCCCCGCCACGAGGGCATCATGTGGCACAAGGCCGGTTTAACGTGGGATCTCCGAGCCCGTGGGCTCGGCCAAAATTATGCCCTTTGAACCCGTATAAACGAGTTCAGGGTCGGTTTACCTCCCCGAAAGAGACTCCGCCCTTCGGCGTAGTCTCGTTCGGGTTCCTTCCCGCCCGAAGGTAGAGAGCTCAACCGGTCAGCCTTCGCCTGACTTCGGACTGAACTCCCTGCTTCCTCTTGAGCCGCAGTATTTATTGCGTATGGAATAGTCCATTATGTTATTATGGGTAAGGTCTCCTAACAAAAAAGGTTACTGGACTGTTATGTAATACCTATCCTTCTATATGTCAACGAATGCTGACCAATACAGCTTAAGAAGGCAGTCGAAGCTACAGAAATGTGGTTCTACAGAAGGATACGGAGAATAATATGAACTTAACATGTGAGTAACAACGAGGCTTTAAGGAAGGTGGAAACAAAACGGACTTCAATCCTTAACAGATAGTTGAAGTTTCTAAGAAACACAATAAGGAAAGGGGGCTAGGAGAATTTGACACTGAAAGGACACAGCGAAATCCAGAGGGACAGAGAAAAATAGCAAACATTCTGCCTAACGTTCATGCTTTAAATGGTTGGCAAGAACAAGGATTAGTCAGATAGCAAAAAGACATAGTTTACTAAGAACTACAAAGAAAATGAAGTTGTGAAGAACCATGATCACCCGCGTTCTGAAGGGACACGGCATATAGAAGAAAAAAACTTGTGAAAATGATTATTAATTCTTGCTATGTTTATTTTTATTTATCGTAATACAGGGAAGTATAACATTAATCGACATTTACAACGGAAGCGCTTAACCGAATTATCGTCACGACTGGTTTTTATCGTTTCGTATTAATTCCTTTTGTGAAGGCAAGAAACCACACCTCCGTCAGATATCTTGCTCGACGTAGAATAAATATGTTGACAAAACACTTGGTTTAGGTAAATGATTTCCTCATGACAACCCTGCAGGCAAAAACAGAACAAAAACATTTACTCGCCAGAGTCAACAAGAATAGAAACCACTCCCCCATAACTAAATTTCCTTTTGTTAACCGCCTTGTCAACCTTGACAGGAGCTAACAATAACGTGTTTTATTTTTAACAAGGAAATTAATTAAAAGCGGTATTTGTACAAGGGATATTAATTGGATCCCTGTCAAGTTTATTATGGCGGTAACAGCATTTGCAGGGTGCAGAAGAAAGACGAATAAAAAGGAAAGAGAAAGGAAGAATAAAATAAACTGAGAAAAGAAAGAAAGAAAGAATAAAAGATATTTAAAGAAAGAAAGGAATAGACAGAGGAAGAGAGGAGGAAAGGGAAACAGATTGAGTGAGCTTCAGTTTCCCTTACTTCATTTCTTTTTTTTTCTGGCCCTTCTACATCCATCAATGAAACATTACTTTCAAAATATGAGGAATGCCCAAAAGATAAGATACAAACACTTACTAACCCAACATGTTTATTACCAAATAGATAAAACATTATGCATATGTCACTACACTAGCACTCATTTGCGAGCTTCTTAAAAAGTCAATATCGACTTAAATGTATCTTAGAAACAATGGATAATTTCGAACTTTTTCACATAGAGAAATGTTCTCAACCAGATGACGTAAGCTCAGCGTAAATGGTAAAGACCTGCATTTAGTTACTGTAGCGGTCATCAGACGCAGACAAGGATTGAAATAGTGTATTGAAGTCAGAAACGTTGGGAATGCTATCACCTATGTAACAACTTGTCTCAATCAGTAGCTAGGGTATACCTGGAATAATATGGTAATTCTGGACTGACGTCAGTGGTACGTGAAAACTGGTGCCATCTGCAGGGGTGGTAAGAATAGAGTCCGCTGCAAATGAAAAGGATACAAAACCACGGTACGCGGAGAACCATTCCAATTCAGCCTTATCTAGTATATTATTTTGTAATCATCGACAAATAAGCGTACAAGTACGACATTACGCTTTGGTTACTGATATTCAATTGATCCAGACAACATCGCCATCATTACTTTTTTAAAAATTATTTTTTCAATCAATAAAAGCCCTCTTCTAAACACAAGGTTATCGAATGAGGTTGTTGTAAGGGCGTACAGAAAAGGAGAAAGTGACGCATATTATAAAGATGTGTAGGATAACGGCTGACCCTCGACTTAAAGAAGTCTGTAACGATCGGGGAAATAACCTCTCGGGATTCCGTTCTACAATGCACCAGTTCTGTGAAGGTAGCTGAGTGGAATCGCCTCACCAATACAGTATAAAGGGAACTGCGGCGATAGAATCAAAAGGATATAGTTCGCCCGAATGTTTGCAATTATACGTTCCAGGAAAGTTTTTGATGGTTGAACCGATCATCATGACTGAATTATGAAAAACACAGACTCTGCTCTTTGTGGATGCGACTTAACAAGTTTGGTTTTGGAGGCATTGAATGTTACAAACCAGTTCTTCCCCATTGAGCTGTGTGAGCAAGATCAGAGGAGAGACTGGTTGCCAGAATATAGTTATTTCGACTTTTGGTGTTGCCCCCATAGACCGAAGTATCATCTTAATATATATTTACTCGTCTTTTGGGCACTTCGACGTGGTTTAATGGTTAGGAAGCTTGTCTCGCTAGAACGATTACGACTGTGCAGTGAGTTCGATCCTCACTGGGTGCCCTCTACTTTCGGCTTTGTGCCACATCTAAGCTACGCTTGGAAAATCACAATATTAGGGCACCTCGAGGTAGTGTAATGGTTAGCAAGCTTGTCTCGCTCAAACAATTATGACTGAGTAGTGAGTCCGATCCTCACTGGGTAACCCATACTTTCGACTTTGTACGACATCTTAACTACGCTTGGAAAATCACTATATTTACTCGTCATATTAGATTCTGTTTTTTTATCATTTCACCCCAAGCAAGGCAATAAAGCTACTAAGATGCAGGATGTTACTGAGTGCGAAAGAACATAAAAAAAAAAATAGTTATCATTGTACACTTTCGAGCGCTATTCTATCCTCCAAGTAATACGCACGTAATCTTAAAGGGGACATATGTGACAGTGTTTTAATTTTTATTTGCTGTTTAATCATTTCACCTTAAGGAAGGCAATAAAGCAACTAAGATGCAGGGTGTTACTGAGTGCGAAAGAATATAAGAACTAGAAACACATTATTAAAGAGCGAGAACTATAAAAGAACAGGAATTAAGAAGACAAAAGATAACGACTGACATTGAATTTAAATATTTAAGATCAAAGTTGACTGGATAGCAGAGAGTCGAGGATAGACTATAAGCTATTGTTAGAAGATTGCAGCTGGTTTATTATAATATTCTGTTCTGCTGTACTTCACCAGGATTAATACTGAAACTGAAGTCTGTTTTCTGGACTTTTTGTAATCCTTTCTCTTCGCCTTCGTGCGTGGATGATACCAAACTGATTACGGGAATATTCAGCTGGCTTTCAGATATCCCATAAGCTCCTGCGCTCATCAGATTTGACTTCCATTGAGAATATATGGGACAGGTCGCAGAAATTATTAATTTATTTGTAGCCAGACCAAACAAATATAGCTATGGAAAAGCACTTGAACGGTTTGGGATATATATATAGCCATATGACATCAGCACATAGGAGACCGTCGCGATCCGCTGCTATTCGCACGACGCTAAGAGCTACACATTATTAGAGAGCTTTCTAATTTTTAGTACATTTTAAAAATATTTGAATTACCGTGTGTCTTTTTATTATTCTATGAAATATTTTGTTTTTTCTTTCCTTCTTTGATGCTTCTTCTTTATTTAAAATATAAAAGTATTTCCGTCTTTCATTTATTTTTTCTTTCATTTTATCGTTCTTCCAAATTTCCCAGAAATATTTCCGTTTTCTTTTCGTCTTTTCATTCCTTTTGATCCCCTTTAACATTTTCTTATTCTCTTTCTTTCTTTTCTTTCTTTCTTCCATTCTTTCTTTCTTTCTTTCTTTTTTTTTCTTTCTTTTTTTTTTTTTCTTTAATTTCTTCCTTTTCTTTCTTTCTTTTTTCTTTTATTTCTTTCTTCCTTTCTTTTCTTTCTTTTTTCTTTTATTTCCTTTAATTTCTTTAATTTTCCTTTTCTTTCTTTCTTTCTTTCTTTTCTTCCCTTTTTCTTTCTTTTTCTTTTTTTTTCTTTTTACGTTAATTTTTCTTTTTTCCTTTTATTTTCTTTCTTTTTTCCTTCCTTTTTTCTTTTTCTTTCTTTTTCCTTTTCTTTCTTTCTTTCTTTTTTTCTTTCTTTTCATTTTTTCTTTCTTTCTTTCTTTTTTTCCTTTTTTCTTTTCCTTTTATTTCTTTAATTCCTTCCTTTTCTTTCTTTCTTTTTTCTTTTCATTCTTTCTTTCTTTCTTCCTTTTTTTTTTTCCTTTTATTTCTTTTAATTCCTTTCCTTTTCTTTCTTTCTTTCTTTCTTTCTTTCTTTCTTTAATTCCTTCCTTCTTTTTCTTTCTTTCTTTCTTTTTCATTCTTTCTTTCTTTCTTTCTTTCTTTCTTTCTTTCTTTCTTTCTTTCTTTCTTTCTACCCGGAAAAGGTTTAAGCTTTGATCGCTTCCATCCTACACCAGTATCCATGCAGAAACATTATATCACTCCCCGCCATTCTATTAGAAATATTTCTGAATCTCCCAACCACAATATGCATTTTGTTTCTTACCCCTTTCTCCTGAGGGATCATAACTGCTCATGGGACGAAATGCGAAGGACAATTTCAGAATGGGAAGTAGGGACGGGACTGAAGAATTCTGACAGTGTCATCCGTCTCCATTAGGCACCCTTCCCTTCATTGAGCAAAGCCACCACGGAAAGAAGTAGAAATCTGTAGAATCTAAAAAGGCTTTGAGAGAAGAAAAACAGAGTTCGCATATGCACGCGAAGGCCCACACAAAGACACACATGTACATAGGAACAAAAGCCGCGTGCGTATATACAAAAATGCGCAGACATCTATACATGCACGGAAACGTATATGAAGAAGCACACGTATATACACAGACTTAAAACAATTTACATGTCTAAAGAACAACGCTCACCTATACACACGAAAACACGCACATACATATACAAACGGATGTATACATCAACATAGATTCAGAGATGTTTGAGCACATACAGAAAACACATATACATACATACAATCACCTGCACATACAAATAGAGACAGTAGTACGCAAGAAGATACGCATATAGATGCTTAGAGTCATGCATTCACACACACGTCCATGTACTCATGTGCAAGGAACTATAGTTGATCTCTTAAGTTGTCGCCCGTTTTTCGCCAAATATTACTAAGAAATAAGGAAGCATATTTTCTGACCATTATTTTTTTTATCTTGGCGACGCTATTTGACAACTCAATGAACTTTGAGTAGTTCCTTATATATATATATATATATATATATATATATATATATATATATAGTTTATGAAAAACTTGGTAATCCGTATGGGTAAACCTAAGGAGGATAAAATCCAGAGAGCTCAATGTAAATCCAGAGCAAATAATTTAAATAAAAATGGAACCTTAAAGTAGTCTGTTTTCATTAAAATATATATATATATATATATATATATATATATATATAGTAGTTTCTTATTTATATATATTTCTGTTTATACGTTATTTTTATAGATACAAATATTTAAGTAAATGCTCTGTTTATAATAAGCAGTATTAACTACATTGTCCAAGAAATTTCATAGAAAATGTGTCCTCCGACAGGAATCGAACCTGTATCCTACACGAAACCGAAGCCTGACGTGCTATACCATTTAGCTATAGAGGAAGCGTCTGGTTAGCAAAGTCAAATAACTGTTTTTAAACAACAAATTTCCTAAGATTTTTAAAACAGTAATTTGATTTTGTGGGGAATATTTATGAGAGGTATATGCTGGAGGTATTTCTGGCGCATTCTCCCCTCATATATATATATATAACACAAAATATCCGCGCCAAAATATGCGTTGATGTACACATGTTACTGAGACACCTGATTAGACCTCACGCTCGAAACCAAGGTAGTGCTGTTGGATATAGTGTTTTACCTTTTTTTATATCTATATATTAGGTTGGTGCAAAAATAATGACGTAATAATGTCGTTTTTTGACGTATTTTTTAACGTCAAAAAACGACATTATTACGTCATTATTTTTGCACCAACCTAATATAATTAAAAAGATATATATGTCATGCACAGTCAGACTGTTTCGCTGTGTCACAGCTTATCAGTGTGACTAGACATCCGATTGCCTCAAGCCACGATCGAAACCCAACCGATTTGGCATCATTCGGAGATTATTAAACTGAGCTATCAGCTCTCGGCAGAGAGGAAGGTGAATTTTTACGTATTTATTTTGGAATAAACATGCCAGTGATTCAGAGTGGAATAGCTTTTGCCTCAGCAGTAGCAGTCACTGTTCACAAATTCACGCTTTTCCCTCTAAATTGCTCGACCAAATTTTCTTTTTTCGGGGGCCTATATATGTGTCATCTACAGGCAGACTGTTTTGCTGTATCACAGCTCATCAGTGTGGCCAGATTAAAAAGATAGGTAATCTATGTCTATTGAATTTATCCGCCGTTTTTTCGAAATTGCGAGTATTCTCCCGAAAACCTGGATATCTCAGATGTTGTGTTCAATCTTTCGACCGACATAAGTCATCTTCAGGGGTGTGAAAATAGTAACTTAAAAGAAAGAAAATGAAATATGTTTTAAGATGCACATTTTTGGGAAAGTAAAATTATATTTTTCTTTGAAATTCTATCCAATAAATTAAAACGCAGAAAGTGACATCGGTAACGTTTAACAAAAACATATATCGGTCACATGTATTTTATATATGTATTGAAGAATAAACAGACTTGATTTCGGATATTCTGCAGAAGGATTGATATCACATATTTTTTGTTTTTTTGTTCGGGTTGATTAATAAGGCCAGATGAACATTGGGAGTGAATCCGGTACTCAGCGAATGCTATAAGATTATGGTCTTGAGCCAGACTTAAAAGATGGTAAATGATCAAGGCGAACTTTGATATAGCAATACTGATTGTTTCACTGGGATTACTTGGTGGTTTTAATCTCATTTCGATGACAGGCTGCATGTGGTTACGGTACACAAGGCGTAGGCAGGACGGAAGCAGTAACTGAGTTGACCTATTAGAAGATATGTATTCAAAGATTTCGTGTGAAATACCGCAGCGTGAATGGAAGGAGGCTGGTTGTTTCCATTGGCCGTGCTGTTAATCGTTGGGACACCTCCGCATACACATGCGAACATTTCTACAAATACTGACACAAAGGACAGGCACGTGGCAGAACAACTGGACAACAAGAATACATTCATATTAACTTGTAACGTCTTCTAAAAAGGATATTGAATGCGCACAGATATCACTGATTTCCACGTGTTAAAGCAGGTATGCACACATGCACTTTAAATGGGATGAGAACGATACTGAAAAAAATACAACACCTTGATCTATATGGCAATCTCAATCTATCTATCTATCTATCTATCTGTTAGGGTAATTTACCCATGCACAGATGGACTCTCCCAGTTACAAATAAGAGCAGGTACTACTTTTTAGAGAGTGCAGTTTCCAGAAGTCAGCTCTGACAATCGGACTTAACATTCTTGCTCGTTTGTATGTGATTGTATTACTGTTTTGCTGTTAATATACAGTGTAACCCGGATATAAGAGAGTTGTCGGGACCGGAGAAGATGTCCCTTATATCCGGGTTTCTCTTATATCCGGGTTTGGTCTATTTTATATACATTAACACAGGCTCTAATTTGGGACCAGAGAAAATCTCTCTTATATCCGGGTTTCTCTTATATCCGGGTCTCTTATATCCGGGTTACACTGTATTTGTTAACTCAATTCTTCTCTTTGTGTCTTTATTTCTGGCCCCATCAAGGGCACACTATCTATTACAGCAGTATGTTCATATCTATCTATCTATCTAGCTCAATCTGTTCAAATATATCTATCACACTGTTCATATCTGTGTCTATTTATCAATATCTTTATAAATTTATAGTGATATATATATATATATATATATATATATATATATATATATATATATATATATATATATATATGGTTGGATAGATGTATCCAACATCTATCCAACCAAATATGTTAGCTCTATCTCTGATATTGAGCGCTTTTCTAATAAGTATAATGCATATAATATATAAATAATTATACATATATATATTTATTTATATTTATATACACACACACACACACATATACATACACATATATATATATATATATATATATATGTGTGTGTGTGTGTGTGTGTGTGTGTTAAAAAGTAATGTCTTCTCATTTATGACGATGACCTTCGACATCAGAGTCCGATATTGGTTAGATGACAGTCGATGTTGACCTCTCCCACCAAGAGCTGCTATTTACTTTTCCCTTGTTAGAGAACGTATTCGGAAAAATGACGTCTGATTTGAATAACGTATCAAGCTGGTGTATTTCACTGATTCTCTTTGCGGAAATTTTGCAACTATCGATATTCATCGACGCTTGTTGAGCATTTATGGAAACCAAAGAATGTATATGAGGACAACATAGACGATGGGTATTTAGCTTCAGCAGCGATGACACTGAGTTACGGCCATGCATAAAATGGGGTTTGACACGTAGATGTATAACCAATGGTTCCGACTATATGGTTGCAGCTGTAAACCTAATCGATTCCGATAGGTATATTATGTTACCTGTATCTGTTGAAGAAATAAATAACCGACATTACTTTATGTATGTCCTTCCCGTGTGAGTGCGTGCACACGCACCGGCACACAGACATAGACACACACACACACACACACACACATACACACACGCTCGCGCGCGCGCGCACACGCACACACACACGGACACCTATATATATACCTGGATTTAACGCCAATGTTGTTCAAATCGTGTAGCAGCATAATTATCCATTCCACAAAATGTTTAATATCTAAAATCCACTAAACTAAATGAGTTTATTTTATCCAGATTTTCAGATAAGACGTTTAGCCATCTTGACATCATCACATCTTAGAGAGAAATTATACATTTTTATTGCTCAAAGTACAGTCTAATAGTGCTATAAAAACATCGGAGAATTCCAGTAAGATATCTTTAATCATTTGTAAGATGCAACGTTTCAGAACTTAATCTAACAATTGGGCAATTTTGCTGTTACACCCGGTATATATATATATATATATATATATATATGTGTGTGTGTGTGTGTGTGTGTGTGTGTGTGTGTGTGTGTGTGTGTGTGAGAGAGAGAGAGAGAGAGAGAGAGAGAGATAGAGTGTATCTATAAAGGAACTAAATGAATAAAAAGCAAGAATAAAACTATTCTTAGCTGACGCCTTTAGGACTTTTGAGGGACATTTGCATCTGCAAGAATAGTTTTTCCTCTTGTATTTTTATTCATATATATATATATATATATATATATATATATATATATATATATATGTTGTTTAGTTTATTATTATGTTTTTCTTGTATAAGTGTTTTCTTTTCTGGATTTAATGATTGTAAAAAAAACATTCAAAAGTTTATAGATATCAAGCGCTTTTGGCTAAACTATTCGCCATTTAAAGGATTTTGGTCAGACGTCTATAATAAAGGATGTCCAAGTGCCATTATAGACGTGATAATAAGTGATTCTATCACATTATAACACTTTTTTCAGTTGCAGATACCCATCAAATTTGTATACTACGTATCTAGGCTGGTAAGATTCATGCTAAGTTATGTGTCCCTATTGTGCTCTGGTCTGAGAGATGCAGAGTCAGTCCTCTTAACAAATGGGTGGTTGTGTCTTGACCAAATTCAAATTAAAAGATAAAAAAAACTAAACAAAAATATATTGTCAGTCTTCTTCAACAAAACGCATTAAATACAAACTAAACACACACACGCAAAACACAAACACACACAGATATATATATATATATATATATATATATATATATATATATATATATATATCGTTTATGTTTTTTCTTTTATTATAGGGCCTACTATGTCTCCTTTCCGAATTCCGGTCTATGTCTCCTTTCCGAATTTTGGAGGCAAAAAATTTCTTACTGAAATGCATTGAAGATAATTGCATCCCACAATGCACACACAAAATACTAAGAACATTCCATCACATATTTTCAAACTACGCATGCGATCTCTTAAAAAGCTCAGCACCGTTTGCAGTAACAGCAAGTATAAATATGTTGGAAGTCTAGAGCTAATAGAAAAGCTATCGGATATAAAACTATCCAATACAGAGCGGGAAGCCATCAGCTTCGGTTTAAAATCTGCTATCGGAATTCGGAAAGGAGACATAGTAAACGCACAAACACAAACACAAATGCACACACACACACACACACACACACACACACACACACACACACACACACACATATATATATATATATATATGGGTGCGTGTGTATGTAGAAGAATATGCGTGTATAAACGAAGAATTAAGTTAATCTTCAAACACGCATCTACAAATTTTAATAATTTTTATTTATTTGAGTATTATTTTCTTTCGAATTGAAAGAAACGCATTGCAAAAATTCTGTGCGAACAAGTTTACACAACATACTTTTGTACCTTTTTTATTACAATAAAACGAAATGAATTGCGTTAGTATAGGATAAACGGAAAATGCTTCTATATGTGTGCAGATCTATATAACACCGGTTTACATTGTTTTCCCTGCGTGTATGAAATTCCAGCAGTAAATCGCATGAAATAAAGACAGGAAATTAGTTGCTATTGTCGCCGCATGTAAACAAGTTAGCGGAATGTCGTCTCTATTACTAAAGATAATTTTTGTAATATTGCATACTCGAATAAATATGCCAAAATGTGAATAATTAATTAAGTGTGAGAATTTCAGTTTCGTTTGTTACACAAACGATCGAACAAACGATCGAACAAATACCCTGGTCAAAGGTTCATTGAAAGATTAGTTAGCAAGCCAGAATATTTATTAAGATCATATTTATAATAATATTTATTAAGATCATATTTATAATAAAACAGTAGGCTCCGAATGAATCTAAAATTTAGAGTAATTAATCTGAAGCTTACTCGCTAATATGTATATTTCCCAATTTTTAAATAATCCTTTTGAAGGAAGAAAGTTATTGTTAATTATATTCTGAAGTAAGCCACAAAAATTTAATTTTTAAGAGATATTTTGCCGTCTACCAATTCAAAGAATAACGCGTCTCTTACGACATCATTGGTTGGTGAATATGTGGAATACGAATATTCATATAACTGGAGCGAGTTTTGCACAAAATTGCGTTACTTTTGTCAGCCGGACAATGTATGAAGAATGAGTTCCCAGTGACAGTACATTTTACCATTCTGAAAGAAGGCCCCTATATATATATATATATATATATATATATATATATATATATAAAGTTTCATTTAAAACGACTGTCAAGGTATTGCAATTAAGCTTTTCATTCGATGTTTCTTGCATTTGTATAAGTGTTTTCTTTTGTGGGCATTAAGTGTGTAAATTGTCCAAATGTTGTATATATCCGACCGATTTCGCTTTTCTGTGAAACATTATCAAGGATTTTCTTTTAATTTTTAACCGAATATATAGATTTTTATATATGTGTATCTATAGTGAGTGGGGTGTTATTGTTTATTTTACAAACACGGTCTGCACGTTATGGCCGTTTTCACATTTGATATTAACATATATGAAAAACTACATATTGAGTCAAAAAAAAAAAAAAAAAAGAAAGAAAAAAAAATGGAAAACAATCCTTGATAATGGCTAATAGAATAACCAAAAGTACTTGGATATATAGAAAATTTTTTTTTAAATTTACAGTTTTCCCACGCTTTATGCCCAGAAAAGAAAACACACGAACACAAAAGAAATTGAATAATAAACTTAATTGCAGTAGCTTGTAAGTCATTTTTAATGAAACTTTATATATTATGTATATGTGAAGCCTCGTGTTTGTATGTGCGTGTGCGTTGCGCGTGTGCGTCTCTCTCTCTCTCTCTCTCTCTCTATATATATATATATATATATATATATATATATATATATATATATATGTATAAAGCCAGATGGAGGCAGCATAAGTGCTCTTTCAAGAATATAAATAAAAGAAATCAGACTTGTCTATCTAAATATTTTTGGCATTTGAAGGAAATAAATAGGACACCTAAAGTAAAATGGAAAATTATAAACAGGACTAGAACTTGTAAAACTTGGGATGACCCATACCCTTTATGCATCCATGAGAAACTGCACATTATTAAGTTTCTAAATAATAAAAATCTATTAAACAATAGACATGTGTTAACGGTTTTTTGCCGACATCATCAAATTTTTGCATTGAATAAGTAGCTTAAAAACAAGCATACAATAATATAATTTTTATAATCCATAGCCCTAATAAATAGTTTGAATACTCTACAAAAATAGATAACCCTTTATAAAGTCGTCAAAAAACAAATGTTACGGCAGTTTTTATATACACAAAACCCTTTCATAAAGAAATAAAATAAAAAAATAAATAAGTCTCCATAGACACGTAAACCAGACTGGGCGAAAACATCTTCCGTTTTAAATTTAGACACCCCTACCTTACCCTGACTTGACATCTATCAATGTAACTCGATACTGATACATATTATTAACACCCTACACACCTCCCTATTTAAACAATCGCCCTGGCTGTTACCATGGAAATTTTGATTTCAATTATGAATATGCTATTAAAACACGTAAATTTCAGAAATAAGTTATTCCAAAAAAAATTTCGCTTGAAGATGGAAAAGACCTTACTTTAATTCAAATAATTATATTGAAGTTTTAGGCTCTTGTTTTGAAACATGAGACCTCTTATGTAGCGTGTTGGAATCATATTTTAAAATATATATATATATATATATATATATATATTTGTGTGTGTATATAAAGAGAATCACACATGGTTATGTAATAAGTACATTATTTCATATGTGCTGAATATGCATATATGTATATTATTATGAAATAACTGCTGCATTAGCATATAAGAACGCGTGCATATCTAGCTATCTGTTAACCTCTACTCCTTGCTGGCTACACATATATTAAAATAAACGCGCTTGCACACACTGAAACGTAAAACTACACATATATATGTATATGTATATTGGCGGGAATGCGCGTATATTTACGTATCACATATAGATTATGCATATGTGTAGAAGTCAGATATTTCTGAGATAGTGCGCAGGATTCCACCCTGTAATTCGACTTCATGCATACAAAATCGGGTAAGAAAGGAAGAAAAAATTAGCCACAAAGCAGGTGGTCATTAGAGACAGGTTCCATCAATCAGTAATACGCTTATACACCGAACAGGGGATCATCCTTGGCAGACAAGCACGAATTGAGCGAAATTGATTTTTACGTTTCATTTCTTCATGTTGAGAAAATCATGACCGATCGTCCGCCATTTTGGAGTCTTGCCTTCTTATTTGCCGCCATTTTTAATGTAACCAGCTAAGTATTTATTTTTTTTTCCACCTTTATTCTTTGCAAAGGGGTGAAACTTTAGTTGCACTTCATCGGTCTGCCATTTGGCCCCTGTGTAATGAAAACAGAAGAATGGCGAACAAAACAGACTGTTCGAGAGGGGAAAAAAATTCCCGGAAAAGGGAAAAACCCAGAGAAATAAAGCTGATATTATAAGAAAGTTAGAAGAAAGATGGAATAGGAAAAAACCGAAAATGAGTGACTGAGAAAAACTGAGAGTGAGTGAGTGAGTGAGATAGAGTGATTAAGTGGGTGGTGAGGGACAGAGAGAAAATGAGTGGAAAAGAACGTATTTTCATGTAATACTTCGGCACATATATACTCATTCTCACATATATATGGACAATTTGATTTTTATATTATTTTTCTTATTTGTACAGCAATAATCAGTTATAAACTTACGTTTCAATATTTAAAGACGAGATAAAGACGGTGCCTTGGTGTTAGTATTTTTTTTAATATGCCATGATATTTCAAGACATGATCTATCATGATTCTTCACAACACCCTGTCTCTTGTTGCTTTAATTAGCGTGCTATGTAATAGTGTTATGGCGTAAAACGAAGCTGTATCGGGTCTGTAACTCTTCTCATTGACACTTCGCGGCAATAATTGTCCTGATTAATGCTGTTGATGGCGTAAGTTATGTCTTGACAAAACGACGATCTTTGTAAGCGTCTCTTCGCCGCCGTCCTAAATCCATTTTTACGGGTATAGTTATGTTGAAACAACTTTTAGTCCACAAGTGCAACTTATCTTCAAGACATGTTTTTTTTTTCTACGAGAGAAATATTAATTGAATTTTAGCACGACGTATAAGGGCATATTGTATTTCACACTTTTCTCTGTATATTTTCAATGAAAGAATCAAAATAAATGTTCGTCTGGTGTAAAATCAACATATCTTAAAATTTGTTCTTCTAATGGAGCAATGGGCAATAAAAAGTTGATTGAACATAGGGTGATTGCAACCTGCCTAACGAGCCCTTGTAAATGTATGGGAGAACAGTGAATGTGAGGGATGTTCAAAGACAAATCATACACAGACATGCAAAGGGAGTTGCAGAGAGTTATCATCACCCACATGCTGAAATGACACGGTAAATAAAATATATATATATATATCCACATTCATCCGTACCGTGCGCCGACGGCTTAGTGGTTAGAAGCTCCGACTGACACCAATTCAGTCGGGTTTCGATCCTAGCTAAAGGCAACCGGATGTCTAGCCACACTGATGAGCTGTAAACAGCGAAACAGTCTGTCTGTGGATGACGTTATATATATAATAATATTTTTTTGTTTAAAAATATGATTCCTTCGCTACATAAGAGTTCTCATGTTTCAAAAACGATAGCCGAAACCATCCAAATAATTATTAAAATTAAGTTGAATTGAGGTGTTTAGTCTCATTTCATCTTCAAGCGAAATTTTAGGAATAAGCTATCTCTCAGTTTACGTGTGTTTTTAGGCATGGTCCGTTACAACATTCGTTATTGTGGGAGATTATGCAACAACGTGTTCTTTTCTATTTTCTGCATACCTGCGCTATATATATTATATATATATATATATATATATATATATCTTATATATATTTATGACTGGAAGGGATAATTCCGAGGTGGATATAAATCCAGGGAGAGCATTATAATGATAATTGATCCTTATATCCATAAGCTGAGCTCTCTTTTGAATATTAATCTCGGATTACCTTAATTATCTACGATCACACCAGAGAATGGAAAAATTTACCCCGGTCTAGTATTTCTCCCCTATTTTTTTCTCTTTTATTTTATTTTTATTGCTTTGTTATCCTCTGATCCTATCTCGATACACAACACATCTATTTTTGTATGTTTTTTCACTTTCTCTTTTCATATTATCATTATCTTTATTTTTAGTGTTATTTTAAAAAAAATTTTCAGTTTATTTTTTCCGCACCCCCCCATTGTCTAACAATTATTTTCCTAAAAGAATTCTTTATCCCTCTTTTTTTGTGCTAATTATTTCCTCTCTCTTTTCGTTTTTCTTTTTCTCTTTCATTTAACTTTTAGTGACAATCTCGCTATCTTCCCACACTGATCTTAAGTCACAAAAATAAAATCTTTCAACACTAATACGGCCGCCACCCCTGGTCCTACAACCCTTTCTTCGCGTACGTTCAACATCTCACTCCCCTACAACCCACCATCAATCACAATTTTTGAATCCGAGGTTATTTTCACATTAAGTTTCGCACAGCGAGAAATCAAACAAGGAACGGATTTTTCTAATAATTCCACCTACAAGCGGAATCTACCCACCTTAAAAAACTAATGTTGGATAGTTTCCAACCGCCCCTCTGTTTATTTCTCGCATCCGCTGATGAAGAACACAGGAGTGTTCCAAAATTCCGAACTTTGAACCTCAATCTTCGTGCTTCATTTTTGTCATCTGGTTCATATTAGTGAATGTTTTTCGTACTGATTTCATCGGTACCCTTTCGTTTGACTTTGTTTTATTGACCAACGTATCTACTCTGCTATATATATATATATATATATATATATATATATATATATATATATATATATATATATGAAGAAGATTTTAATAAACTATTTGCCGTGGAAGGAAAAGAATCTGAGAGAAATATTTCGTGGTTTCTACCTGACATTTTTAATTATAGCTACGATTATTTTATTCGTCAGGGAAATCTTTGAAGAACTCATTAATTTTTTTCGAGTATTATTATTATTATTATTATTATTATTATTATTACCATTCCCGTATTAATTAAAAAAAAAGTAACAAACAATTTTTTTCTGTAAGGAAATATTTTGTAAATTTGATACGAAGCAAATACATCTTCAGGGAAATCGGTAATGTACCATATCTGTATAAAAGAGGATGAATTCTTTGTTTCGTTTATAAAGTTTTGTTGAAAAGTTACCGGTTCGGACTCTTCATAAAATCTTACCAAATGACCAAATATAATAAATTATTAAGAAGAACTTCTTGGTCACCCAAGAACTTTTCAAGAACCACTTGAAAAAAAGCAATAAAACCATGTGTTTGCAAATATATATTAACGACAGAACGGTAGGCTATCAGTTATAATGTTTTTAATGCAATGTCTCTCAAGCAGCGGGCTGCATGATCTTTGGCTCATTACAAGGCGGGACGCAATACTAAAAAGATTCAAAGTAATTTTCCATAGTAGGTACCTAACCTATTTTCACTACAGAAGACCATATGCGTAAGCATATACCTTAGAAATGCTAGGAAAGTTTTATTTTTTAGAAAATATTTTTTATAATTAAAAGAGTTCAAGTCTTAGTAGAATATTAACACTGATGACAGTATGATTATGCTGCCGTGCGTGATTTATTTCTACTTTATACATTTGATAATGAAAACATTTCTTCTTTTGAGAAAAAAATACTTATGAACGTTTCCTGTTTCAAAAGCAACATATGTTTACACGTATGATCTTCCTTAGTGACAATCGCCAATGGTTTAAAATCATGACAATGTTAATTTCCTTAAAATGTTATAAAATTCAAGAAATATTGTATCTAATCATTGTTTATATATGTAGTTATGTATGAGAGAGTGTGAGAGTGAACAAGTGAAAATGAAACAAAATAAAATTTGCAGAAAAGTTATTTTACTTATGAAATTAAGCGTGTCATTCAGAAAGACCAAACAGACTGCATTTGGCAATCGTGGCTTTCCATATTTTTCTATATTATCAGTGAATTGCCGCGAAACATTGTGGAGTGGTTTCCCCTGTCTTCTCTACGGTTTTGAATTTAGTTCTTCATGCCTGCTTGCCTCCAAGATAAGAAAGCTGAGTTTACGTTACTATTTACTCAACAGCCAATAGGACAGTTGATGGATTCGTGTCTTTGCCAAGATCGTTGGTGTGAAAATGAACGGAGCAGACGAGGCCTGAATTTGAACTCTTCTCGCTGATTCCACTTCCTGTGCTGATAACTGATACGCTACCCGGATATCCAAAGTCGTATTACGAGTCTGCACTGAAATAATGAAGCTTCTTTAAAATTAAACTGATATTTTTAAATTCTCATTATACCTTGATTCACTCGGACTTATATGCTCATATGGGAACTTCAGGTTTCTCGCCGTTTGCGCCGCTCGTGGACGGCAATGAGTCAGGTATAATTCAACACTGTTCTCCGATTATTTCTTATTCTGCACATACAGTGTGCTCACAACTTTCCATTGTTTTCACCCATTATTTTTTTGAACCATCAATCTGTACAACATAGTTTCAGTCATCAATCTGTACAACATAGTTCGAAAATCATGTTAGTAGACAAGAATTAAAGCCATCAAAATGGCTTCGAGCACATGAACCCTGTAGGTCATATATTGTAGTGCTTCTCAAACGATATGATGTGGCATACCGGATGTACATTTTTTTCAAAAGTTCGAGGGACCGGCGAGAGAAGGGGGTTCGGGGGTGCTGTCCGGGATAGTACGCGCCAGACCTGCTGTATTCTCTTTCCATAAAACGATTTATTTTTTGATAGATACGGAGTGACTTGTGTCCGAGAAATGTAATTCTGGTAACACAAAGTGCTACTCCTTCTGACCTTGCACTCTAGATACGCATGCAACTGTGTTATTATAGACTTACAGTGAAATTTGGAAATCTAAGCAGCTAGATTATATAATCTATGATATTAAAGGTAAATTTAATATTTTCTTTGTCAAAATCCACGTGGCTATTCCTTTATTTCACAGATAGGTAAATTTTTTAAAGGTCAAATTCGAAATATATGTTCATGAAAATGGCCTTTTGACATTCCTAGATGTGGTTCCTACACAGTCATACGCCACATCCTCATGATTGTGTTGTCATACGTATTTCATTTCACTGTTTTGCTGTTCCTTATATCGCATTCGTTAGTTGTATAGCAATGACTTTTAACATGAGTGAGTAATTGAAAAATGTAACTATACCAAATATAAAACTAAAATAAAGATTAAAAAAACGAAACGGCAAATTCTAGTGTCATAGAATGTGATTATTATTTCTTTGTTTCCTGGAAATATACACAGACAATGGCTCGCGTATCGGCACCTGTACGCGAACCACACTTTGGGTAACACTGATATAAAGAAACATATTCTTTTTCTTTAAAAAAAACAAAAAACAGTTAATACTTTTGGAGCGTCTTGGAGCGTTTATATATGTACATTATATATGTTTCAAAGTTTGTCAGGGGTAATACTAGGGTCACGGTTTATAAAATGTCTTCATGGCATGCGTCTTAAATAGTCTAGCTGCAAACCGAAAAATGGCTGAAGGCGGAAGACTGGGGGTTTATAACCATCTTCGGGTAGATGCAGCCTAGAAAGGCAGGCGGATGCCCCCCCCCAAACCCCTAATTTTCCTACACTACTTTCTTGCAGTCATATCCAAACACGGAAACGGTCATATAAGTAAATCCATACAGAAAACCCGGGGTGCTGTCCCGAAGGCGATTGGCGGTCAACGCAGCCAACTTTCCAGCAACTCCCGCAGCCAAGCCGTCCCCAAATGTAATACTCTGCATTACTTTGGATTTTGTTAGTACGGCCGAGAGGGGAGACGTGTAGACTGGGCAGCATACGGCCTCCATATAGTATCGTCCAGACCAGCGCCCTGGAGAAGTCACTCCAGTTTCCCCATCAATGACTGAATTTTGACCAAACAGGGCGCTACCTTTGTCTCGCGAGATATATGGATACTTACAATCTAACCGTTTTCAAACATCGTGGTCTGGTGCGACGGAATCACACAAAAAAAAAGAATGTGCCAAATAGCAGAAATCACATCACTTGAGAAATTTCAGCAGCAGTAACAACTAAAATGGATAAAACACGTAACTCAATCGAAGAGAAAATAATGATATAATCAAGATGTTGACATTTGTTTAACAAATCAATAGCGAAAGGAGCAATGACAATAGTCTTGCGAAACCTATTTTGCCGAAAAGCTGGTTAATTTTATGAAAACTGAGAAATTTTATGAATGTAAGCCGAAAGTAACAATAACTGAATGACTTCCTCTTCTTCTTCTTGTTTGTGACGTGTCCCTTCAGGACGTAAGCGATAATAGCTTTCCACAGTATCCTGTCCACCGGTTCTTACATTTCAACTTCTTGCTAGGGAGGCGGATTGATAGCGACCCTTTAGGATGAAAAAATAAGACCTATCAAAGGGCGGAACAACTCTGGACAAGTCAACAGCTCTAACTAGGGGCGTTGTCTCAATAAATCAACGTACAGAAAGCAACGAGTAACCATTCCACTATCAATCCCAAGAAATATTATGGCACTTAAAAAATAATTTATGAAAGATAACGGTTCGAAGGAGGTTAAGTCTGTTGGAAATCACTACTCAACCGGTTAAGGAGCGACATATGCAGCAGTTGTCACCTGACCGCCATCCTCCAGTGACTGTTAGAATAAAAGGCGTAAATCGGGGTCAAATTCTTCGGAATTGATCCCTCGCCTGGTAAGGGAAGTCATGGGCGGCAGATGTCAGCTAACTGTCATCCAGCGACAGTTTGAATCAGACAATATTACCATTCTTCTTCTTCTTTATGTGCTGTGTCCCCTCAGCGTAGGCGATCATAGCCCTACACAACTTCTTGTCCCTTCTTAGCTCTTAATAAATGTTGTATTTTGGCTATTTCTTTTCAACCCTGTTCTGCCATCCATTTACTCAAGTCCGTCAAGTATGTTATGCACTGTTTTTCTCTGTCCCCCCCCACTCAATCTGTTTTATTTTAAATTCTCCAAGCCCTCCTTTCTCATTACGTTTCCCAGAAATTTCAAGTGACTCTTCCTGATGCTAAATATAAGTTTTCTTTTTGTGCCCATTTTCTCTAACACTTCGTTGTTGCTCATATATTCGGGCCATACTATACTCAGCATACTTCTGTAGAACTACATTTATGTTGCTACTTCTTCATCTCTGAGGGGATTGTCCAGTATTCGCTGCCAAATATGAGGACAGATATCGTGTAACAGTTCAGCAATCTTTTCTTTGTTTCTAACGAAATTATTCTGTCTCTACATACTCTGCATTTCTTTTGGAATGCATCATTGGCCATCCCAATACGTCTTCGGATTTCGGTGTCACACTTTCCGTCCTCTGTTAGAACACTTCTCAGATATTGAATTTTTCTGTATTTACTTGATTTTAATATCTCCGATTTGTAATTTGCATTTTTGGCTCACTCATTTTGCTGATAACAATGCATTGTCTTTTTGTAGTTTATATTTAGTTCTTTTTCTCGCTTTCATTCGATAACTTCTGTAGGAGGTTTTTTAGTTTCCTCTTCGTGTCTGCTATCAATATTGTGTCATCTGCATGTCTTATGTTCTTAAGATCTGTGGCCACCAACAATACATCCTGGTAGGACATCTAATTTTTTTCAGAATTGCTTCGCTGTATAGGTTATATAAGTCCGGCGAGAAGACACATCTTTGTCATACACGCCTTTCTATTTTTGTGTATATGCTGAACACATTTTCTCTCCATATGCAGGAGGTTTGCTCCCGGTATAGGATCTTGATTATTCTAATATCCTTCCCAAATATGTCTATGTTGCTGAGCAGCGCTAACAGATCTTTGTGGCGTACTTTATCGAACACCTTTGCGTACTCTATATAACACAGATAAACATCTTTCTGCATTACTATTACGAATTGAAACAAAAGTGCGTTATTTTTATGATCTAAACATTTTGATAAAGATTTACAGTAGAAAATCATTGAGAACCAGAATGATAAAAATATTGTCAGTAAACGGGAGTTAAGTTCAGTGTTATTAAATAAATAAGGCTATAAAATGCATGATATAATTGCAACATACATGCCTTTAGTATGTAAAAGCAATATAAAATATATTACTATAGGAAGGAATTGTAAATTATTTTACTATAGATTGAAAATCAGAAAAAGAAAAGGATTATCAGTAGTCACAAATTAATAAGCACAATATTGACAGAATAGAGCAGAATAATTGTAAATGATTTTATTCCGCATTGCATATCTGGCCACTCGTATTAGAGGTTACCGGTCTACTTGGATGGCTAGCCAATCCCTATTGCAGACGCTTGCTCAGGCGCATTTATGTTTATTCAACACCCACAGAGCCCACCTTAGTTACAGTTTTTAGGAAAGAGCGTGTTATCTAGCGTGATCAACAATGTGAACAAGGCCAGCATGCTCGAGTACGATGATTTGTAGCTTCGTGCTAGCACAGCTGTCGACGACACCCAAGGGTTCCGTCTACCCAATTTCACTCACAACGCTTTGGTCAATCCATGATATGGTTTTAAGGCATTTTCCAAAAGTGCTTCACGTTAGGATCGTACCCTCCAGTCCGATAACAATTCCTGACAAATCGACCACGGTCAGATTCGAACCCGGGTCTCATGGTCAGAATGCGAATGTTCTGATCACTCGGCCACGTGCCCATTAATTCCGCATTAATTCTAATAGAAAAGGCACGAATCAAACTGTGTCTGATCTTCGTTTACCTGCCAAAGAAATCTCTTCATCTCGATGAATAAAGCAGACGAGAGTGATTGCATAAACGCATTGTAAATGTATCTACTTGTTATATTTGTATATATGCTAGAATTCACCCGATACAAAAATCGAGATCCGTTCAAGCAAAAATGGGTTAATTTCGTTATAATTATTGAAAGTATGATAAGAATCTTAAGGGTGAAAACTTCTCTCTAGGTCGATGTGAGCTGGTAAATTAGATTTGAAAAAGACATGCAACTTTCAATTTTTAGGCGAGTTTTCGTAATGAAGAGTGTGGGTCCAAACTTTGGACATCAGGTGCATTTTCTTAATCATTTCATTCCAAGGAAGGCAATGCAGCCACTAAGACACAAGGGGTTACTGGGTGTGAAAGAAAAAGAAAATTAAATCACTATTAAGGAGCAAGGACATGAAAGAAGAGGAATCAAGAAAATTACTGTACTGATGCGGCATTCACCCTGGGCGGATTGAGCCGGCTACTTCCTGTTATGAGAAGAAGATTCTTGGGATAAATTACAGAAGTAGGGTACCCAGGCCTACTGGGATAACGTTCTTGCTTGCCGCGGGGTTCCCACAGACGCAGAGACAGGAACGACCAGAAGCCGCCGGTTACCGATGCAGACGTTCCTTGGATTTTCACCAGAGTGTATTAGACCTGTCCGCCTTGGGTGGCTCTACCAGGAACGAAGTTCCGGGCGGCATAGCTCTGACACTACCGTTTACACCCCCACACCGACTGTGAGGTAAGGGTTGGACTTTGGGGGCTTACAGTACCAGGTGTTCCCAAGCGGTCCCCCATCTAAGTACTGACCTGGCTCTACGCTGCTTAACTTCGGTGATCGTACGAGAACCGGTGTTTCAGCGTGATTTGACCGTAAGCTAATCACGAAAACAGTAGATAATGATTAAATATGCATTTAAATTTTTGGAGATCAAAGTTGATAGGAACGCAAGTGATTAGAAGAGAGTTCACCAGGTGAGAAAAAGAAAAGGAACATGTAGCCAATTCAACAGTAAAACTTTTCTAACAATCTAGTACTGCGTTTAAATTCATAATGTCTAGATACCACACATGACAACTCATTAGAACAAATACCATGAAAATATTTATAGAAAAGGAACAGGGAAGCTATATACAGGGAACGGTGGTGGGAATGAAGCCGAGATACTATGTCAGGACCAATAACATTGCAGATTTTTCACCGGATTTGTTCAAGAATCTCTAAATATATATCAGGAACACCAGACCATATCCGAATGGTAGACTTATAAATATCTAAGATAGATTCTGGAGAGAAAAATTGTCTAACATGACACAGTGAACCAACTTTCGAAGCAGCAGACCTAATAATTGATTCATTACCATATTTCCACAATGGCAGCAGATGTTTATATGCATGTCGTAGGTTTTATGATTGTGAAGACGTTCAAGGTGTGTTACTTTCTGTTCGTCGATCGTATCCTCATGTGTCAAAATATAACACACTTGAAACATTTTTATGCATTGACCTCCTCTCGGGGTCCAATCTTCTCTCCATTTAGAACAGTTACGTATGAATATATTTCACTAGGTTTTATGTTTATATTATATTTATTTACATCTATAGTTATATTTACATTTATATTACATTTATATTTATATAAATCTTATATATATATATAAATTATATTTATAAAAGCATATTATTTAATTATATTTATATTATATTATATTTTATTCTATTATATAATAATTATTATTATTATACATATGTAATTATTATTATTATAAATATGTAATTATATATAATTATAAATACATATTATATAAATATATATTATTTATTATATTATATTTATATATAATTGTTTTTATATTTATAATACTTAAAATATATTTATATTTACATTACATTTATATTTATATTGATATAAATTTGATATATATAAATTATATTTATAAATATATATTATTTAATTATATTTAAATTTTATTATATTTTATTATATAATTATTATAAATATATAATTATATATAATTATAAATATATACATATATTATATATATAAATATATATTATTTATTATATATTATATTTATATATCATTTTATATATTTATAAACATAATATATATAAATTATATTTATATTTATATTACATTTATATTTATATTTCTGTAAATTTGATATATATAAATTATATCTATAAATATATATTATTTAATTATATTTATATATTTTTATAACGTTATATAATTATTATTATTTATATATATATGAATATATATTAAATATGAATATAATTATGAATATATATAGTTGTTGTGGTAGGATCCACCTAATTTGCAGAGTGGAGTACCGACCATATAAATATGGTTGGTACTGGGAAGAGAGGGAGGAATCAAGAGATTCAACCTGAGACTCTGCCCGACTGCGACTCAGTCAACACATTCTCCAGGAACGGTCTTACCAGGAATATAAAAAGACTATATGTAAATATTGTGTACACTTTCTTGTTTCAATACATTTTGTTCTAAGTACCTTTTGTGTTGCATTATTATTCCATGCATTAGTTAAGTTTCAACAATAATATATATAAATATATATCATTTGTTATATATTATATTTATATATTATTGTTTATATATTTATAAATCTAATATATATATAAATTATATTTATATTATATCTATAATTATTTGCATTTAAATTTATATTTTCATTTATATTACATTCAATTCCTCTCCATTTCACTAGGTTTTCTCTTTGAATTTTCTTCAAAAAGAATCAGTTATACATTGTGATTGCTAATGTTCATTGACTTATGGAGAAATAATCTTGACAATTTTCCATTTAAACAAGATTTTTTATTCCGTATCCAAAAATGCGGCATGACTTTTCGAACAAGCTAATATATTCTAACTTTACACAATGTTTGCCTTTGAGTATTATTTACTTTCTTTAAATATCCTAAGTAGATATTTTCTGACCCTCCAAAGATATATCTATATATGCATATGTGTTGATAGGTACTGACAAAACGGCAAGGCAATAAAATCTGGTATGATTTATTAAAATGGAAGTTGGGGGTGGAATGAAGTACTTCAGACAAACGGTTTGGAATTGGAGTGTAGAAAAAAAATATGAAAGAAAGATTTATGAAGATTAGAAAAGCGAGTATTGGTAGGGAAGGTCTTTTACAAAAGAGTTGAATCTAAGAAGCAAAATGGTATAGAGACACCCCGCCCTCCCTAAATAAACGATAAAGAATATGAAGCGTCCTTAATGGCCGTTTACAAACGCGATGGAAGTCGAGATGAAAAAGAAAAAAAGTGATTAAAAAAAACATCGAAAGAAATGCATCGGTGGGAGGCGGGCATGTATATATGTTAAGTATATGTACAAGTATACAAAAAAGGCTCTAATATATGTATATGCCTGGTTGGTTATGCATGTATGTACACGTGTATGCAAGTACACACACACACACACGTGTGTGTGCGTGTAAAACCAAAACAATCTTGATCTAAAAATCCAAGAATAGTAAACGACTCTAATATAGGTATATATAAATCACAGAATTGGAAATCCTACCGGGATTTAGCTTTGGCGGCCACAATCTTAACAACATAAGATACGCATACGACTCGGTACTGATAGCAGACACGGAAAAGAAATTACAAAATCTCCTACAGAAAGTAGCGACGGAGAGTGAGAAGAAGGGACTAAGCATAAACTGTGTCAAGAATGCATGGTCATCAGTAAAAGGATAATCCCGAAATGCAATTTGAACGTCGGGAACACGAGAACGAAGCAAACGCGGAAGTTTAAATATCTGGGATAGCGTTTTGACAGAGGACGGTAAGTACGACACTGAGATCCGTAGATGTATTGGGATGGCCAAGTTCACATTCCAAAAGCTGGGCAGAGTATTGCGAGAGAGGAGGATTTCTTTGGTAACGAAGAAAAAGAATACTGAGCTGTTACGTGATATGTGTCCTTCTTTACGGCAGTGAATGTTGAACGATTTCTTCAAAGATGAAGAAGAGACTCGAGGAGATGTGGTTCTACAGAAGGATGCTAAGGATATCATGGACCGAGTGTGTGAGCAACGATGAGGTCATAGAGAGGATGAGGACGCTTATACTTAACATCAGGAAGAGGCAGCTGAAGTTACTGAGACGCATAATGAGGAAGGAGGGCATGGAGAATCAAACACTCAAGAGTCGAATAGAGAGAAAGATAGACAAGAGAAAACAACGCATGGCATTAAAAAGTGGATGACAGTACGTGGTCTGTGGGAGGAAGCAGAAGGAAGGAACTTGTTGAGAGCTGTAAGGGCTAGATGGAGGGTGGAGAGCCCTGATCGCCTACGTCCTGAAAGGACATGGCACATAAAAAGAAAGAAAGAAAATAGGAAATCGAAATTAACATTTACTAACAATCAGAAAGAGACGGTTACAAATCTTAGAACATAATGAGAAAAGAAGTCTTGGTGTATTTAACACATATAGGACAAATGAAAATCAAGTTAATCAAAGTACAGAAAACTGTTTGGCAAATTTAAGCAAATGAATGCAGAAAAAATCCCCAAAGATCAGTCATAAACAGGAAAAACACGGGCAGATGTCGAAAGCCATAATCCCCTTGACACAGAGCGAAGGCGAATATTCCTGCAACTAAAGGAAACGAAAGAGTCAATGATTAAGCAACGAATTTAGCAACTTTTACTCGAAATAAATATTTAGACAATTTCGGCATTCAGTCCGTGTGTTTTGCATTGTAAACTGAAAGCAGTGGTCTTGTCTGTAGTCAAGATTTTAAAAAAAGACGATAATAAAACATGAAAACTTTTTGTAGGATAGAAATACGTTGCCTAATTTTTTTTTTATAGAAATATGGTGTTAATGTTTTGATAAACAAAATGTACTACAAATTATTTACTATATAAATGCACTGATAACCAAAAAGAAGGAAATTGTCAACGAAGGATAATTAATACAAGAAAGGCTAGCTAATGGCCATGCGAGATTAGCTTACTGACTATCACTCTATGCCAGGGATTTATTTGCTAAAATTATCTTAATCTGCCACAGGATTACAAGAGAGGTGCATTCCACGTGGATCGGACTTATTGCATTAATAAATGCTCAAGCTAGGTTCGCTTGCTGATCATCATTCTACATCTAGAGAAGATGCATTTAAACAGGGAGTACTCAAAATACAGAGTGTGTGGTTCAAAGACAGAAGGAGTACATTGAAGAGCATTTTCATAACGAAAGAGACAAATGTCTGAAATTAAATCGAACCAAATGAGATTTCAGCTTTAGACAATTTTGAGATAAGAAAAATTGTCAAAAAGCCAAGTGTCATACATGGTACACGCTTGATCGATCAGGTTTCTTTCAGTTCATGACTGACTAGGATTTCATGTAGTATGCTACCGTTTCTTTCTGTGGTAGACTGGTTTCCAGCCATGGTTATACGGGCCAGTCTGTTCTGCTATTCAACCCATAACTCGGGTAAAGAAAAGATAGATTTATATTTTTTTCAAACGGTATTTGAACGTAAGCGAATGTAACGAATCCGACTGGAATTCGAACTCGGCTCTCTGATTTCTCATCCGGAAAAGCTTTCCATTATACCACAGCGTACATGACCTGCGAAATTACGGAAATGATAAAAATTAATATACGTGGGTGATAATAAAGCAATTGTGGAGAGACATGATATCGACATTCCTGAAGAGAAACATAAAAAATCTTGTTATATCTTAAGGCTAAATGGGAATTAATAAGCCTAGAAAGACTGCTACACCCATCTTCCAATCATTCCTCATTGAATATTTACAATCAGTGTGTAAAACCCTCTCCTGAGGGGTTTGTAACACATCTATTTATCATCTCTAAGTTGACTGTCTGTCCTTGGGCAGAGTGCACTTAGAAGCGACCTCGTCAAAGGACAGAGTCGCAACCGAGGAAGATTATACTAAGAGGTGCCCAGCCTGAGGAACAGCTACCCGAGGCCGCGCTCTCTCATTGCACTCGAGATAGGGATCGGTATTCGCACCGAGGCCAGACGGTTGCGGGGGCTGCGGGCAATTTTTGTTCCTGGCCCAGGTGTACGCGCTCGGGTGCCCCACCTTAAAAATAACCTTATGTCACAACTCGTCTTAGTGGGGAGACAGAGTAAATACTTGAATGTTTACAATCTCGTATCTTTTAAAATGCAGTCGTAGGAAATGCGCAACTATTTTAGCCACGAGGCAGGTATACACTGAGCTGTATTTTTAAAGAAAAAACACACTTTCAGAAAAGTAAGAGACGGATAGAGAAGGGATAGGAATAAAATGCATTGCTAGACTTTAGGCTTCTTGGCGTTGTGGAATTGTTTAGCGATCTACTGTTTAGTGAATGTGGTCGTTTTGTGCCTAACCAAACTTAGTAAATAAAAGAAATTATATCCATAGATTCATACTGCTTATAATCTATATTTTGAATCGTATTGATAGCGTCCCGTAGGAAAGAAAACTAAAGAAAAAAGCTGTTCAGAAGGCGAGCGTTTTAATTTTATACTTAGATTAGCATTTAACCGATTTTTGAACAATGGTTGACGGAATCGTTCGATTCATTCCTGGTTCCTTAATTTATAGTTTTATATCTATCTCATTTCTACAATTGTTTGTTTCTTTTTTTTTTAAATGTTACCTTTCACGTAACCATCTATTCACGTTAGAAATATTTTTTTCATCATTTACTTAAATTAAAAAAAAAATAGTATTTGCATTTTTACGTTTTAATTCTAACAGAGGTTTGAGTCACTTCTTTCTTTCTTTCTTGCGCTTGATTCCTTTCTTAAGATAAACACACACACACACACACACACACACACACACACACACACACACACACACACACATATATATATATATATATATATATTTGCATTTTTACGTCTGCATTCTAACAGAGCTAATACTTCTTTCTTTCGTCCTTTCTTGCTTTCGTCCTTTTTTTCTTTTTTTCTTTCTGCTTTTCTTTCCTTTTTTCTTTCTTTCTTTCTTTCTTGAACCTGCTTCCTTTCTTATGATAAACACACACACATATATGTATGTATATTTCATTGAATACGACAGACAAGGTGCTTTGATTCATTTTTTTATACAATTTCTCATGTGATCTAATAATTTTTTCTTTTCAGATGATAAATTATATAAAAACTGTCCGAATGTATCTTGATCGTGTTTTAAAAATGAAAACATTATATAAATATATACATACAACAAACTATTTCTTGTTAACAGTTAATATATTTCAACCTTGAAAATGGCTAAATGTATAGCCGAAAGCGCTTCGGACAGTTTTTATATAATTTATCATCTGAAAAGAAAAAATATTGGATGAGATGAGAAATTGTATAAAAAACAAAATCAAAGCATCTTGTCTGTCGTATTCAATGAAATGTGCATGAAAGAAGGACTATATACCTATAATACACAAATATATATATATATATATATATATATATATATATATATATATATATATATATATATATGTGTGTGTGTGTGTGTGTGTGTGTGTGTATTTATGAGAATGGAGCAATAAAATCATAACCAGATATAGAGTTAATAGATGAATTTGGATTTGAAACCTTTACAATGTGATTTAATATCTAACACTGAATTACTGAAAGTAGACAATGTTGCAAAATAAATAATACTGCCAAATCAATGGGTTTTTTTGCCATAAAGATTCTTACTTATTGATAGGTCGATAAGAAAAACCTTTTCAATCGGTGGAGAAGCAAAATTTGCTATGACCTTCAAAAATCACTTATGCATAATAATGCCAATTAATGCAAAAGGATCTTAATAAAACTGATAGAATAAGTAATTCCCTGTAACGCCACTTGTTTTCAACTGGGGCTTCAACACGACCACAGAAAGCCGTGTAACTGTTAACTACAAAGCTCATGATATCTTTGTCCACTTCACTTAGAAGTTAAAATTCAGGATATTGATGTTAGTGCCCTATTCCAAAAATGGCTCACTTGGCTTGAAGAAATCAGAAGTTAGAAGGCATAAAATGAGGGTATTTAGCTTTGGAGGATTTCTGTTCCTTCTGGGCTGTGTCCATAGAGATAGTTGTCATCTGGCAAAACGGCTTATATTAAACCCCAGCACCCAACTTTTCTTCAAACTTGCAGAAGAAAATCGGCATTTTTTCTTGTCGGACGACACAATGTAGAAGTGTATGATTTGGGCTGGATGTTTAGTCCTGAAAGTTTTGATTCTGTGAAATTCCGGTTCTTTTGTCGATTAGTCCTGGTTATGGCAATAGATCACACCCGAGAGCAAGGCATCTGATCAGAAGATTGGAGGGTTTGAGGAGCATTATTAAATAAAACTGACAATGAATGCCTATTATGACGTCAAAGAACTGTATCTTGAACTTAAGATCTGTGTCTGCTATTTCGCGACCGTTATTGTCGCATAGCAATTTTCTATGTCAAAATAAAAAAAATATCAGCTTTGGTGGTAGATATCTTTGTTTAATGTCTGTATAACTACGCTGAGGATGGCACATGTGAGCCGAAAGCTTAGGACCAATTTAATAAAAAAATATCCAAATGTTGGTCAATTTTTGTCTTTATTTTCACCAGAAATTAAAGCAAACATTCGAATATTAGAAAGGCTCATAATCAGACATAATATACACTCATTGTCTGCTATATTTAATAATCATAATAATAATATATATATATATATATATATATATATATATATATATATATATATATATATATATATATATATATATATATATATATATATATATATATATATATATCAGTCACTGGTCACTGTTTCTAAAAATAAATACGCTAAAATCCACCTCCATCCCGACCGTGCGCCGACGGCTTAATGGTGAGAATCTCCGACTGACACTAATTCAGTCGGGTTTTGATCCTAGCTAGAGGCAACCGGATGTCTAGCCACACTGATGAGCTGCGAAACAGTCTGTCTGTGGATGACGTTATATATATATATATATTGGGGGGCGAGGCAAAATTGTGCATGCACTTTACATTTTTTTAAAAATTATTACATTTATATTTATTTGTTACAGTCATATTCCAGACTGTTTATGCATATTTGTTTAACTCTTTACTTACATTTTTTTAGCACAATTTAATCTCTTAATTTCTCAAAATGTTCTTTTTCGACATTGCAACATTCCTCGAACCTCTCCAGAATACTATGACACATAGCACGACACAAATCCAAATCTGCATCAAATTCAATAAATACCTATGAGATGTACACTTTTAATTCATCCACTGTGTGGGGATTTCTCTCATAAAACATGTTCTTTACTACACCCCAACAAAGAAATCCATTGGTGTTAGGTCAGGTGAACGTGGTGGGCATTGGATGCTAACCCCTTATTCCGAAGCAACGTTGTGGAAAGATTTGGTTAAGGTAGTCCCTTACAGCCAAAGATTCATGGGGGGGGGTGTGCTGAAAAGAACCGTTTGTAGAACTTAGCTCTGGCTGTGAAACAAATAGTGAAACAACTGTTAGACTACTTTTGGCCCACCCTGCACGTGTATATATATATATATATATATATATATATATATATATATATATATATATATATATATATATATATATATATATATATATATATATATATATGTTTGAGGGTGTTTTATAATTTATACACACCGATTCTGTCCTGCTTTCATAAATGTTCTTATTCTTGATTCGTAAATTATATTTTTCTTTTCACCTGCTTAAACAGATTTTTTTCTCCAGTAATATTAAATAGAATACGCCTATTAATTTCTATATGTTTCTTTCTTTTCTGTTTTTTTTTCCTTCATTTCCTTCCGGGAAATAAATTTACTCCATTTTCCCGCTAAATAGACATCAGCAAAATAACCTGTAATCCTCAAGACATACCCCACCTCGTTTTACTTAATGTACATTTCACTCTTGCTCACCCACCTCCTCTCTCTCATTCTCTTTCTTTCTTTCTTTCTTTCTTTCTTTTTCTTTTTCTTTCTTTCTTTCCCTTTCTCCCTCCTCCCTCCCTCTCTCTCTCTCTCTTTATATTGCTAAAGCGTGAAACCCAGGGTCACAAACTCACATCTATCCAACCAAATATATATATATATATATATATATATATATATATATACACAGTGTAACATGGATATGAGAGACCCGGATATAAGAGAAACCCGGATATAAGAGAGATTTTCTCTGGTCCCAAATTAGAGCCAGTGTTAATGTTCAAAATAGACCAAACCCAGATATAAGAGAAACCCGGATATAAGAGACTTCTTCTCCGGTCCCGACAACTCTCTTATATCCGGGTTTATATATATATATATATATATATATATATATATATATATATATATATTGCAACACCGACTCCCGTACGATCACCGAAAATAAGCAACGTCGATCCTCGTCAGTACCTAGATGGGTGACCACTTCGGAATACCAGATGCCGTATGATTCGATGTGCGAGTGGTGTAATGGATAATGGCTCGGAATTGTTAATCGGAGAGCCGCGTTTCAATTCCCGTTGGGTCCGTTACATCCACTAACGCATAAATACTATCGAGAAAGGTATGAATCCACCTGTTCTCCCGCTAGCTATGAGTGAATTACTAAGACGAGTAACGCTAAGCCATCATTAAATAAAAAAAAAAGAAAATCTTTTCTGCAAATGGGTGATAATCCGTAGAAGATTAATCGATCCACCACCCCACATACAGACCGACACACGCACACACACACACACACAGATATATCTATCTATCTATCTATCATATATATATATATATATATATATATATATATATATATATATATATATATATATATAATAGCGTCCTCCATAACTAGACGTTTCAGTTAACCTGATCAATATTTATGAGCGTTTCTTAAATTTAATCATCTTGGAACCTAACAACATTTTTGCTCTTGTCCATAAATACTTGTTACAAAATAAAATCCTTGCATACATTTACCTTAATAAAGTTCCTCTAAGATAAGTTTTCCATTGGTCTTTTTACTCTCTCTCCTCTCTCTCTCTCTCTCTATATATATATATATATATATATATATATATATATATATATATATATATATATATATATATATATATACTAGTTTGTCCATGGCGTCAAAAATTGCGGTTAATTGCAATAATGTTGCTTTTATATCGTACTGTAAATCTTTGTTCATGTCAAATACTTCCTGGATATTAAACTAAATGTGAAATTATTTACATTATTCGGACTATTGTCCTCATCTCTGTCGCCATATTTATTACAACGTTTCGACCGTTTTACGCTCCGGCCTTCTTCAGGTGGTTGGTATGTCGAACTGAACCCTTTATTTCGCTCACTGGGGTAGACTGTTCTAGTTCCACGTGCCATGTTTAATGGGTGTCAGTTATCAGTTATCTCCTGTTAATTTCCCTATGAAAGTTCTCCACTGCCTTAACCGGGTATTGAACTGAAGAAGGCCGGATCGTACCACGGCCGAAACGATGTAATAAATATGGCGACAAAGATAAGAACAATAGTCCGAATAATGTAAATAGTGTACATAATACCTCATCTCGGAAATATAGACAGATACTAAATGTAAAATTAATTAACAATAACAATTGATTCCTTACCTCGTCAATAAGTTCATGCTATTGTTTATGTTCACTACTTTCTGAATACTATGCTTTGATGAAAGTAAAAGGAAGTAAAGCTAACGGTTGATTTCCCGCCTAGTCTCCATGGCATAAACTTAAACAAATTATATTAGACTGATTTTTAATATATATACTATATTTAAACATTTTTTTAATTATTGGGTTTGGTCAAAAGTTACTTCGATTTATTAAGTAAATTTTCTACTTAAAAATGAACGAACTTTTTGGACACCCCAATACTTTATATCGAACACTTTTTAAAGTTATATTGACACGATTGTTTGGGTTTGGTTGTATTAGTTTAGCGGCATATCAACCAGTTAAGCATCGTCAGGACTGGTTAGGAGATCGATGGATGACCGCTTGGCAATACAAGTAGTGTAAACTTGAATGTGCGTGTGGTATAATTAATAACGGCTACGAATTGGAAGAGCCGAATTCCGATTCCACCCGGATTCTTTATATTGACACGCGCAAATAAGCTTAGGAAATCCACGTCTAAAACCCATAGCTATAGTCCAATTAGTTGGACCAAAAAAGTCTTTTTCAAACTAAGCGATTTTTAAACTACTTCACATTTCAAACTACTGATCAATCCTTAGCCAAAAAGAGGTGGAATAAGATTACATGTCAGTAGTAGTGTGACTAGTCAGATCAATTACCACCAGAAATGTAGTATGAGGCCAGAATAGACTTTGCACCCATTGTTACAAAAGATCACCAGAGAAGCCAGGTGCATTAACGCGTTCACCTGAAAGAGGCCCTCCTAACCACTAGATGCAGATCTGCGCCTCACATGATATCTATGGCTGTCATCGACATGTAAATAATTTGTCGACCCAGCTGCGCTTAGGATGTGCACGCTTAAAACAAAACGGATGATAGATAGATATATAAGTACCCAATCAAGAATGAAGAGGAAAAGAGTCATTTACATGCTCGGGAGAATGTAGAACTGACGTCCCGAGAAAAACTCAAGATCGCACACTCACTCGCCGATATTAATTGTCGAAGTCCGAAGCTGAATAAACAGTAGTGTTACGTATGAACAATATAGCCTCGGTTTCTTTTAAAACTCTACACCGATAATATTTCAGAATTCTCTGTGCCGTATTTTTATTTATTGAATGTGAGCTATTAGAATCCGGTTATTTTTGCACAGATTGACATTAGCGTCAGTCGATTCTCTTCAACAGGAAGAGGAAGTGAAAGAGAGAAAGAGAGCGTTCTCTCATGAGTACAGATCCTCAAATTATTTCCCTTTAAATTAAAAAAAAGAAAAACAGCATTAAAAAAATGAAGGAAAAATGGCCTTTAAATTAAATTCCGTTTTTTTTTAATTATTTTTTTAAGCACAAGCATCCACCTTTATTCTGAAGGCATTTGAATTCCATTTAATTACGTTGTCGTCAGCATTAAAGGTGAAATACCGCCATTACTTCGTTCACACCGGATGTTATTATTTCCTGAATTGATCATGGTGGGAAATGTCTCACACGATGGAAGGAAAAACACACTACCTCCATAACCACTTCAAATCTCCTTCCCAGAATGCTATTACCGCCAGTATTGCTTCGGTTAGTCACACTTTTTTTTTTTTACATTACCATTGTTACCTGTTTCACCAATGCGTTTTCTACGAAGATTTATTTAACCTATACGGCGAGAACGACGAGTGTTTACAACAGAAAGAAGAACTTTTTCCTTATTTATTTATTATTGGTGGACATAATTTGAACAAAATAGGCAGACGACACATTTTAAAAACACAGAGAGTGTTTAAACAAAACAGAAAGAAGTCTTAGAACACACAAAGAAAAAGTTATCCTATAAACTGCCATTTTAACCGGGTATTGAACTATTGTCCTCATCTATGTCGCCATATTTATCACAACTTTGGGTCTGTCACTTGGATTCTGAACCAACGCCTTTATCCACTGTTCCATGTGTTCTCAGAACTTTCAGAGGGAAAATTAGCAGGAGATAACTGATAGCTGACATCCATCAAAACATGGCACGTGGAACTAGAACAGTCTACCCTAGTGAGCGAAATAAAGGGTTCAGTTTGACATTCCAACCACCTGAAGAAGGCCGGAGCGTATAACGGCCGAAACGTTGTGATAAATATGGCGACAAAGATGAGGACAATAGTCCGAATAATGTAGATAATGCCTAAAACATTACATTACATCGCCAACTTTCTCTGAATCCATTCTTAAAGGATCTACCTAATACAAAAAAATCCTACTTAAAAAGACCAGCCATAGATTACAATGAAGTGACACCACGCACAAAGGTGAATACATTAGAACCCCCACTAGACAGGTACACATACACAAAGGAATAGACATTACCATTCGATGCCCGCTTAGACATACAAGAATAGTCACAAATTTACATACATATAGAATTGTCTATGGTTTTAATGCGCGTGATGCCTGACTGACCAATGAGAACTGACCAAATTAAAACTGAAAATACTGAAATTTCTTTTTTTCCTGTTTTCTCTGAACCTAATAAAAGTGAAACATGTTAGATTGGTATAAGTTTCCTGCTTATTCTTTATTTTATCATCCAATCGGATTCCGATCCATGTTTTATCTGCATTTGATTTTTAACACACACACATATATATATATATTAAGACATTTTTTATGTTTATATGTTCTTTTTATAGATACAAATATTTAAGTAAATGCTCTGTTTATAGTAAACAGTATTAACTACATTTACGGGCCTGAATGTCCGAGATATTTTCATAGAAAATATGCGTCTTTCGACAGGAATCGAACCTGTATCTTATACGGAACCGTCATATAGCCTGGCGTGCTTTAGCGATTGAGCCATAGAGGAGCGTTTCAACTAGCAAGGTCGATTTTACTGTTTTTAAACTACAATTCTCCATGATTTTCTCTCGTACATTCATATCTGCTCGATGCATATCCAAATGTAAACAAATGACGTCACATATTATGAAATGGACAAAGTCCGATAATTATTTTAAGACATTTTTTGTTTATACGTTCTTTTTATAGATATATATATATATATATATATATATATATATATATAAAAGAGAGAGAGAGAAAAATGGAAGAAAGTAGAAGGATAAGAGAGATTAAATGAAAAAAATGTTAGAAAATACTAAACTCAAATTGATATTCAAATTATTCAACCGAAATTTAATTCAAGAGTTCTCGTACGGGTTGAAATATTTGGATTCGTACCTACGGATAGGAAACGAGTTCAACGGATATACAAATATAGAAAGGGGTGTAAGACAAGGACATAGCCAAGAAATACAGCGAGGTGATTCAGAGAGAATTAAAAATCCTACTTATTGGCGGCCTCAACATTAAAATGATATGCAGGTAACACAGTAATGATGACAAACAGGGAAGGAAAGCTACAACCCCCCTCACAGAAGATGATGAAAGAAAGCGAGAAGAAATTGCAAGAAAACCGAATGCAATGTTGTTAGCAAACAGATGAGCCCAAAGTGCGAATTGCAAACCGGAGATATTAAAATCAAACAAGTAAAAATAATATATATATATATATATATATATATATATATGTGTGTGTGTGTGTGTGTGTGTGTGTGTGTGTGTGTGTGTGTGTGTATGTATCTGGGAAGTGTTTTAACCATGGACGATACTGAAATTCGGAGACGCATCAGGGTGGAAAAATGCTTTCCAAAAGCTAAGCAGAGTATTAACAGACAGAAAATCTTCACTAGAAACTAGGGAAATAGTACTGAACCCTTATGTGATATCTGGCCTCCTATATGGCTTTGAATGCAGGACCATCTCCTCAGAGATGAAGAAGAGATTTGAAGCAACAAAAGTGTGGTTCTACAAAATGATGCTGAGGATACCATAGACCGAATATGTAAGCAAAGACGATGTTCTAGACAAAAATGGTGACAAAAAGGAAACTTATACGTAACATCAGGAAGAGACAGCGGAAATATTTAGCCCACATAATGAGGAAAGAGGGCTCGGAAAATCTGATACTCACAGGACAGATAGGAGGCAAGAAAGACAGAGGAAAACAATGCATAACGTACTTAGTGAGATTGACTAAATGGATGATGGAACAGGGTTTGGGAGAAATAACAACAAAAACAAAATTTGTTAAGAGCTACAAAGGACAAGAAATTGTGAAGAGCCATGTATTTTAGTTACTTTATATCTATCTATTTTAATTACTTCATATCTATCTATCTATCTATCTATCTATCTATCTATTTAATTTTTATACGACAGCATTTGTCAGATTACTTAAATGGAGAGAGACAATGAAAACTCTGTACACAAAGTGAGGCAAATTCGATTTCATTCCTCCATAGAATGCAATTAGATAATATCAAGTCGAGGCTGCTGCGTGTACATCGAGTCCATTTTCTGTAGTTAGGGTCAACCAAGTTATTGGCACTTCGGAAACTCTGTAGCTAACGAAATGACAAAGAATTAAACGAATAAGCTAGCGTCTTCCTCACTTTCGCATTTTACGCTTTCATGCCAATATCGAAGCTTTGGTAGATATTAACATATATTCCTTGATACATTAACGAACGGACTTAAGCACCTCTGTATCGGCTTAACAACGGGAACATAAAATATGATTTTGATTCGGAAAACTAATGTGTACGTACATGTGCGAGCTCATGTATTTAAATAAATCCTCGTATAATAGTCACTTTTCCTGTATAGGCCACCCCTGGATTTTGCACCAAGAAATGAGTTATTAGGTGTTTCGTGTATAAGTCGCTTTTAGGCTAAGAAAGTATTGATTTATTATACGTCTGATGTATGTTAATCTTGGATTTAGGGTTAAAATATAATTAACTTATGATATGCCTTGTCTATAAATCGATCCTTGAGGTTTGGCCCAAGAAATCATTTGATATATGTCGTGTATAGATCAGTTCTTATTTTGATCCGAGAAATAATTTTTGATATACTTCGTGTCTCGTTATTTCTCGGTTGAGAGTAAAGAAATCGTTTCTGTTATACCACCTGGATCAAGCGGCCATGATTTGGAGGCAAGAATCAGTTGATATATCTAGTATATAAATCAGTCTTGATTTTAGTCCAAGAAAAATATTAATATACGACGTGTAGAGGTTTGTCCTGGTTTTGAGATAAGAAATCGTTGGTGTTATGCTATTTCTATAAGACGTCAACGATTTATAGCCAAGAAATCATTTGATATAGCTCGTGTATAAATCAGTGTTGATTTTAGTTCAAGAAATTATATTTGATGGACTTCACATTGTGATCTGTCCTGGTTTTTGAGTTAAGAAATCGCTGGTGTCATATTAAATCTATAGGGCGGCCTTGCCTTGGTCAGATATGATGTAGCTAGATATCATTTATTCATATCATGTCCAAATTAGAATTCGATATTTGATTTTCTGCTAACATATAATTTCTATCTATATAATTTCTTTACGATTTGCCGCTTGTAGAGTTAAACTCTTCACTTTAGACGTAGAAGCTGATTATATACGATACGCCTGGTTTTAATTTGGATCTTATAAATTCGTGAAGCAGATATGCTTTGTGTATATGCCGAGTAAGGTAGCGTAATGGTTATCGGTGTGAAAATTAGCGAGCTGAGTTTAAATTCTACTCTGTTGAGTTCACTTTCGCATTAATACATTTGGGAAAGGCATGAATCTATTTGTTTTCTAACCATGTGTTAAATAGCAAAGTAGATTGCGCTCACTGCAGCGTTAGGTGGTAGTCAAACTGGTAGATGGATTAATTTGAAGTCAAAGCTATGGTGGAGAAATAGAAGCAGTAGAGGGTACCCTGCTCTTTTTTCCCAAGAATAGGACGGATCACGGATAAGTCCTTGCTGTTGGCATATATATATATATATATATATATATATATATATATATATATATATATATATATATGTGTGTGTGTGTGTGTGTGCGTGTGTGTGTGTGTGTGTGCAGGTATGTAGAAAAATAGGTAAGAACACGTTAGGTAAATAATCCAGGGTTCTTTAGTATTTTGTTTTTATTAAAAAAAACAGTGCTCCATACAGAAGTAGAGCTAAGATTATAATTATTTTTTTAAAAATATGATTCCTTCGCTACATAAGTGTTTTCATATTTCAAAAACAGGAGCCGAAACCATCAATATAATTATTAAAATTAAATTGAATTAAAGTAACAAGCCCTGTTTCATTCTCAAGCGAAAATTTAGAAATCTAAATTCCTAAATATTTAAAAAAGAATAATTATATATATATATATATATATATATATATATATATATATATATATATATATATATTAATTAATTATAATATATTAATAATTACAAAAGGGTACAGGAAGACAGAAGATGGTGGTTAACTTTGCAGTAATTTTTTGAAGATTGTATGTAGCAGGGAAGAAAGAAATCGGAAGAACGTTCCAGTGGCAAGAAGTCTGAGAAAAAATATTAGAATAGAATAGTTCAAGAGTAAAACGGTGAGACCTAGTTGCCAATCAAGTAGTACGCGAAAATTCACGCAGTCGAGGCATCGGAGGAGTAACATAACAATGCCATGAAAATGTTTCGGCTAAAGATGGAGGGAAGTCATGTAACGGCGGTGAGAAAGTGAATGACACTTATTTTTCTTACAAGATTTCTCGAATATTCAGACCGGTAGATGGAAATAAATATACCGTTTAATAATGAAGAAATAGAAACAGAATATCTAATCAAATTTGGGAATTCATTAAAATAACATTTAAGCAATAAAATTATAATAGTTCGCATTAATAAACGAGAGAAAAAAAAGATTCGTAATATATATATATATATATATATATATATATATATATATATATATATATATATATATATATATATATGAATTACATAAAAATGAAACTCACTTGTACCCCATTTTGATGGTCATTTCGCCCCCACCCTCAAAATAATCTCCCTGATCTTCAAAATGCAATGTCAGTCGTTATCTTCTATCGTCTTACTTCCTGTTCTTTTGTTGTTCTCGTCCCTTAATAATGTTTTCTTTTATTTATATACTTTCACACTTAGTAACACCTTGCGTCTTGGTAGCTTTATTGCCTTGCTTGGGTAAAATGATACCCCCCCCCCAAAAAAAAAACACCCAATAAAGAACGAACGCATACATTCCAAGTGCGATCTTGTGAGTGTTACTTGGAGGATCAAATAGCACTCGAAATTGATTAATGACGACAGTATGCGCCGTTCGCATCCGGTAAATAAAGTTAGCGATTATTCGTCCACGAGACCTAGATCCATATTCTGGGATAATACACAACTTTCCGTCGTCTTTGTGTTTGTAGAGGGAGAGTTAATACCTGTATCAAGGTTCAAAGAGTTTATGTTGTATATTAATAGAGTTTTGATTATTATTGATACTACATTTATTTGGGAACTTGTGCATGTATTAACCATTTTGCGTAATATGGCTATATTAACTGTACGATTGAAATGTATATTCAGAGGTTCGACATTTTATTGTCTATATATATATATATATATATATATATATATATATATATATATATATATATATACATATAAAATTTAACTCAATTTTACTCCATTTATATGGCCATTTTACTTCCCGGAGCTTGTCAATATTAAAATTTTGATATAAACATGAATCGTAACGCTTATTTTTTTTTAAATCGAGAATTAAAAAGGATAGGTAGAAAGAAGAAAAAGGAGAGAAAAAAAAAGAGAGTAAAAACCGTAAGTAAGGGAAAAGGCATTTAAGAGAGAGATAGAGAGAAAAAGGGAAAGAAACACCAAAATAGTGAAGTGGGGGGAATGAAGACAGAAACATATACAAGTTTAGACAGAACTTAAAAACGGTTGAAGATTAACAAGCACCGATATTTAAAATGTTAACACTTGTTCAAATAGGAACAAAAATCATAAAAAATACAATCTTTCGAGTTAAGAATGTTCTAAGACAGTAGATTAAAGAAATTTTTAGAATTCAATATTAATGCTATGATTTATTTCTAATATTATATAAAGGAATTTAATATTATAATAAAAAAGTATATATATATATATATATATATATATATATATATATATATATATATATATATATGGGGATAGAAATATAAACTTAAACGTCGATTATAATTGAACACCGAGGGAAAACGCTGAAGACGTAGGGATACTAAATTCAAAATTCTCCGACATTTGTACCCCATTTTTATATGGCCATTTCGTTCCCCCTGTATAAATTCCCTGGAGCTTGTCAATACTAAAACGCTTGATGAAAAATGAATCGTAACGGTTTTTAGATTTAAAATTAAAAAAAAAGATAGAGAAAAAGAAGAAAAAAAGACAGAGGAAAACAGAGGAACAAACATCAAACAAAGGGAAAGGCATTTAAGAGGGAGATAGAAAAAAAGAAGAAAAAGAAACACCAAGTAGAGAGGGGGGGAAACAGAATAACAGAAACATATACAATTCTAGACAGAAGTTAAAAACCGTTTGAAGATTAACAATCACCCATATTTAAAATGTTATCATTTGTTCAAATAGGAAAAAAATCATAAAGAAATATAATCTTTAAAGTTAAGAAAGAGTTTTAAGACAGTAGATTAAAGAAATTTTAGAATTTAATATTAATACTATTATTTATTTCTAATATCATATAAAGAAATTTAACATTATAATAAAATGTATATATATATATAAATATATATATATATATATATATATATATATATACTTTTTTATTATAATGTTAAATTCCTATATATATATATATATATATATATATATATATATATATATATATATATATATATATATATATGGATGCCAGTTGTTTGCTTTTGATTTTGTCGACTCTTCAGTATAGTAGGGTCAGTTGGGCACCGTCTGTGAGAAAAAAAGCACCATAACGTAATTCACTACGCCAGAAATTTGGAAACGGCATTCGCGTCGGAAGCTCCAAAACCAACATTTCAGAGTGTTTGGCTTTCAAGAGTTGGATGAGTTCAATGGTGCTTACGAAAGTACGGCGACTCGAAAAACTCATTCTGATTATCCTGATAAGAAAAGAACTCCCGAATTTGTTGGTGAGGGCCTCTGATCCAACACAGAGGTCTACATCAATTACCTTGAGGAGGTAATGCTGCTCTGGGTCAAGAGGGTGTCTGCTGGAAGACCCTATGCCTGGCAAGAGGACTTTGCAGCATGCCGCACAAGCAGGGGACACAGTCATGACTGGCAATTTCTGCGACTACATCACCCATTACATCTCGTTACCTAACTCACCAGACTGCAATCTACTTGATCATTATGTGTGGGGCGCAGTTGAGCGAGAAATCAGGAAAACTCTTTGTAACACCAAAGATGAACTGAAGGCAAGTATTATGGTAGCATTCACTAACTTCAACAAGGAAACCGTCCAGAAGAGATGCAGGACATTCCAAAGTCGTCTATAGGCCGAGTTTACCTTTATATATATATATATATATATATATATATATATATATATATATATATATATATATATATAAAAAATTAGATATAAAACATAGTTTTGATGAAGACGTGAGAGAAATGAGCATAGATATGATCAGAGTGAAATAGATAGATATGAACAGACAGGCAAACAGGTAATTAGATAGAAAGATAGATAGATATGAACAGGTAAACAGGTAGATAGATATATAGGAACAGATAAACAGATAAATATATACGTAGATAGATAATGAACAGATAAATGGGAAGATAGTTAGAGGCCTACTAGCTAGCTACTAAATAGATATATAGAGATGAACAAAAGACAAACAGATAGATAGATAGATAGATAGATATGAACATTGCTATGACGAGACAGTTATAGGGTGAACCATAAAGATATCGTTGTAATAGTGAAAGAAAATAAAACGAAAGAAAACTGAGGAAATAAAGAAAGAATGAAAGCAAAAAAGAAAAAAAAATAGCAAATAAAGGAATAACTTCTGAGATGAATTTGGCGTGCGACATTTCCTTGTGGGCATGCATCTTCATATCAAATATTAACACTCTGACGAAAAAGAAGAAAACAAACAAAAACCAAAACAAACAAACAAAAAAAAAAACATAAAAACAACAAACAAACAAACGAGAAAATCCATAAAAATGTCTCTGCAAAAAAGTTTTTTCTTTCGCCACTGATCCATTTCCTATTTGCATACTGATGCAATTCGCACAAATCTTTACATTTTCCTTCGGAGGTCGCATTGCGAATTTGGCTGTCATTTTTGAAGAATACCAGAAACAAGTCAGTTATTTCAGATCCTAAAGAATATCAATAGCCATTAATTTTTCATCTTTTTTTATATAGAATAATTCCCAACTGCGATTTAATTTTCTTAAAATATCCTAAGCAGAAAAAGTACGCAACTCTTTCATCTTGAAGTACGCTGAGGAAAGCTCCCTTAATATTGTAAAAACAATGGCCATACAAAAAGTGTAACACGAAAATTGCAAACAAATACACGGACTGAAAGTCTTTTTATAATTATACTAACTTAAACGCCGTCCTATCGGGCGGCATTTAAGCTAGATACTGCAGGAGGCTCTTGACTGGGCCTTCAGCGCAATAGTTAGGGCGGATTAGTTGCGATAGATAACAATAAACTTAAGAAATAATCAAAATTGATCGCTGTGTTTAAGTGTTGCATTTAATATTTAAGCTTATCTTTTAAATGTTCTCGGATAATTCTTCTATCACCGCTTAATTTAAAGACACTTTGATGTACGTTGGTCCTTACTTTCCGTACAAATAATTATTTTTATTTCATGGGTGACTTTTGCTGGATTTCGCAATTAATTTCGATTATTCCCAAATTTATTTTCAAGTTATAAAATTTGTTATTGTACAAAAAATTCTTCGCAAAAAATCACGTAAAAAAAATCGCCGCACACAATCACAATAATGAAAATTTGGGAATCGAAAATTTCAGGATTACGGGTCCGGATCCAGTCCAGAATATTTTTAATTTTCTCGCAGAGTCGTCCTGATTCCAAAATGGTACGATATTTTGGCTGACGGACCCAAGGAATAAATTTGAAAAAGCGTGACACAGTGACACACATTCACATTTGTTATATAAATAAGTACGAACTTAATATTTAAATATAGCAATGCATTTTGGTACTCCATTTACAACGAGGATATACTGATAGAACTAAATGTCCTACCAGGATTTATCATTCGTTTGAAAAATCTTAACAGCATGAGATAAGCAGACGGTACAGCAATGATGGCAGACGCAAAAAGAAAATTAAGAATTCGTAGAGAAGGTAATCAAAAGAAAGTGAGAAGAAAGGGCTAAACATCAATTTTAAGAAGACAAAACGTTTCGTCGTCAGCAAGTCAACAGTACAAGATGCGGGTACGAATTAAAGATGTCAGAATTAAATAGGTCTGAAAATTTAAATATCTAGAAGATAACGGAAAATGAGATAACAAAATTCAAAGAGTCATTGAAATAGCGGAAGATGCCGTCCAAAAGTTAAGCAAAGTATTAAGAAACATGAAAATATCATTAGAAACAAATAAAGTCTGTTTAAGCCATAACTAGTTTCTTTCTATTATGAGCTCCATAATGGTTTCTTGGTGTGCTCATTCTGTGGTGTGTCTTGCGTATTTTAACCTGGCAGAACCCATCCCTCTCCAGGATATATATATATATATATATATATATATATATATATATATATATATATATATATATATATATATATATATATATATATGTTATATATTTATATTTACCATATAGCTGGAGAGGGAAGAAGAGAATTCATACCTTCCCAAGGGTATTAGCACGTAAGTGAATGTAATGAATTGAACTCGGCTCTCGATTCCTCAATCCAAGCCGTATTACTCCACCGTACATCCTAATAGTCTTGGATGGCAACTGTTCCAGGAGAAGGACAACTCTGAATTCAAAACCTGTGGACGGTCGTTTGGGGACCTTGTGGCACGTAGTGCACCAGGTCTCTGTATTCGTCCCCTTCAAAAAGTGTGGATGGTCCTGCATAAATCCTTCACCACTATAATCAAATCTCATACGCTGGTGTCGGGCTGTCGGTTTCCTAGAAACCGAGCTGCTTGGGCCTCATACGTCGAACTCGACGGGAGAGTCGTGTGTTTTGTGTATATATATATATATATATATATATATATATATATATATATATATATATATATCCAAGTATATAATTGGTATATACGGAATGAATTCCAATAACCAACAATTACTATTCTTAAAAGAGTACTCAATACAAAGAGCAGATATAATTATTTTTTATAAAAAAAAAAAAATTATAACATAAGTATGTTATAAAATCACTACAAAAATAGCCATTTTGTTTCAACACACTCTTTGAATCTTTCTATACTTCGTTTTTGATTGGTTATTCTAGCTTTTGTAACAATGTTTCCCCTAGTGTAGGATCGTTAATTAATCTGAAACTTTTTTAAAACCATTTATTTTATTTTCAACATCATCACTTGATAAGACACAGAGTGTGTTGAAACAAAATGGCTATTTTTGTAGTGATTTTATAACATACTTATGTTATAATTTTTTTTAAAAAATTTTATATATATATATATATATATGTAATTATTTATTTAAAATATGATTCCAAATCGCGACATAAGAAGTCCCATGTTTCAGAACAAGAGCTGAAAACTTCAATATAATTATTTTAATTAAATTGAGTTAAAATAAGCTCTGTTCCATCTTCAAGCGAAAATGTTTTTTCCAAAAACATGGGACTTCTTATGTCGCGATTTGGAATCATATTTTTAAATAAATAATTATATTTATGCTCTACTTTTGTATCGAGCACTATTTTTAAAAAATAATAACTAAAATACTAAGGGACTTTGGATTATTTACCTAACCAGTTCCTTCCTATTTTCTATATATTTTCACATACATATATATATATATATATATATATATATATATATATATATATATATAAAATCACATTTTCCTCGATGTGACTTGTATATCTGCTAGCTTCAGTTTCGTAGTAATTTTTTAAAGGATTTTTTTCTTATATCAGCCATAATTCTTATTACTATGGACGTTATTTTTGTGGGTACACGTGTTTGACTTGTTTTTCTCTATTTTTATCTTATTAAACATATGGAATTCAAAACAAAGTGAAAAATCCTACTACTAAAAATAACGTTTCTAGTAATAAGAAATATTATCGGAAAAAAATCCTTCAAAAATTAATGTTGTTTGTGTTTAGAGTACGAAACTGAAAACTATCCAGTATATATTCGTAGACGAGCCAACGAAAAACGGGCTTCCCTTAAATAGGGAACTCCAGCCTTGCTCTGTCGAGTTAGTCTCCTGGGTTGAAAAGTTAAAGGTAAATTTTGGCTCAGAACGTGGTTTCTCGGATGGGAAAATGGGAAGTGAACTGTGAAGTCAACACTCAGAGGCGATAGCATGAAACAGTGTTCACTTTTAAATTTACATACGCTCTATCTCTGATATTGAACGCTTTATCCCCTAAATATAGCGCACCTGTAAACACTATTTCACCTATATATATATATATATATATATATATATATATATATATATATATATATATATATTAACCAACATTAATTTTATTACTATAATGCTGATTATATATATATATATATATATGTTAGCCAACATTATTTCTTATTACTATAAATGTATATATATATATATATATATATATATATATATATATATATATATATAACTGTCAAACTGACCAGAGAATTCAGGATAAAATGTATCTATCCAGTTCTTATCTCAAATAACAACTTACAAGAGACTGTTTGACCAACACAAGGAATGTTAAAAGATTCATGTGAAAAAGATAAAAATAAAAAAACAAATGAAAACTACAGACAAAAAGTTCATTTTCTCCAACAAAAGACATTCATTTCTGTAGTTCACTGCCAACAGCAAGCAGAAATATTTCTCCTCCCGATGATGGCCATTTCGGTCGAAACTAGTCGAGGAATCTAAATGGAATAATAATAATAAAAAACGAAAGAATATTAATCTACAACACAGTGTGTCTAATGATTTTAATTTTTAATTTTTTATTTTCTTATTGTTATATATATATATATATATATATATATATATATATATATATATATATATATATATATAGTGCACACGCTTACATCCACACATATACATACATGCACATAAATTTATATATCTTCACTAGGCTATTATTTCGTTTTTAATTTGGTTTGGTGGTATAAGCATTAATTGTATGAGGGATGATTTATAATTAAATTTATTTATTATTGTTAAGATTTACCTGCATATATCTGTATTTATACGCTTATGTATACGCACACGTGCACATCTATTCACGCACTTATATAGGTATATATATGCGTATATATGTACACATAAACGTTCGTACACGGGTGCATATACACTGATGTCTGTGCGTTGTTATTCACAAGAGAAATAGACAAAAAATATAATCCTATCAAAATACCTATGGAGCCAGATAGAAAACAATATCCCCGCTAAAATCAAATGGGAAATTATAAAAAGCGAAGTCCTATACAGTATTAACAGTAAAAATTGTAAATTATCCTTAGAGGAAAAATAATAATTAGTTTTAAAAACCAAAATAAACCCTTAAATAAGAAAACTGAAATAATGGGTAAATGTAAGCGTATAAATATATATTAACTTTGTCATCTAAGCACTAACTAAAAATAAAATAAATATGGAAAAAATAAATATAATTTGTATTTTTGATAAATAAATAACAAATATAATATAAACTTTATTTATAAATAAATAAACGAATAAATATTAGATATACAAACCTATACGCGTGTGTATATATCTACATAATGGAATATACACACATACACACATAAACAAACACCAACAAATGAACAAACATAACCCCCATAACTAATACTTCAGCATATATCACCAAGGCAAAAACAATTAAACTACTAACCATTAAATAAAAATTGAGATGAAACATTAATTAAACAATAAAAGATAGCATATGATATATGCTATGCATACACTTATTTAATTACATATACACTATTTAGCAATTATATATGCGTGAGGATGTTGTGTAGCGTGCGTGCTATCCGTGCGTGAGTGTACGGGAGTATGTATTATATATATATATATATATATATATATATATATATATATATATATATATATATATATACTCTCATACTTACACTCTCTCCAAATTCTATTTTTATTTCCGGAGTTGTTCTTTTCTGTGTTCTTTTTGAATTTGTAGGTCTGATGAATTGGATCGTATTTACGATTCCAATGGAATAAATTATGACCATGGAATATTAGTTGCCTTTTATATATTTATATATATATATATATATATATATATATATATATATATATATATATATATATATATATATATATATGTGTGTGTGTGTGTAAAATTAATATTTAAAAATAAACAAATTCACCATTTAAGCACTAATTTATTAATAACAAAACTCGGACATGGAACATGTACGTTTATGTCAGTGTAACCCGGATATAAGAGAGTTGTCAGGACCGGAGAAGAAGTATCTTATATCCGGGTTTAGTCTATTTTGTTTAGGTAAGTATATGCTCTAATTCGGGACCAGAGAAAATCTCTCTTATATCCGGGTTTCTCTTATATCCGGGTCTCTTATATCCGGGTTACACTGTATCTCAATTATTTAAGTAAATAACGTAAAAAACGAAATAAAACTTCACTAGCAAGAAGATTAGAAAGCCCATAAATGAAAATAAATAAAAATCAAAAGAGATTATATATCTATAGTCGGAACAAGTCCAGACAAAATCCGCTACAATCCCGAGAAAAGTAGAAAAAAGTTTAAAACAAAGACAAAAGGCTAAATAAACGAGTGTAAAGTTACCCCCAAACCCCCCAAAACAAAAAAAAACCCCAAAAAACGAAGAAATGGGCAAAATGATCAAGTCTCCCTATTTATGTGCAGTAAAACGTTTCACATTTCATATAAAGAACAGTTAAATTACTTCCTTTCATAACTGTCCTTGTATCTATATACAGGGTGATTGAAAAGTAACTCCCTATTTTATGTATGATAGACTCTCTCGTCTTGTAAAAGTTATAGTGTAATCGGTAGAGTCCATCATACATAAAATAGGGAGTTACTATTCAATCACACTGTACATTACAACAAACGACGTTAGGTCCTTATTCTGACAATATGCGCACGTCGATTTTAACCGTGAGGATTCCTAATTCAGATAGGCCGGGTTTAACATTTTTTCTTTTAGTTAGCCGTCGACTTGACTGCTACACCCCTACTGCCTATTTTAGCTACTGTCATATGCTCTTGGCATGGAAAAAATGATAACTAAACATTTAATTTTGGTATTTTCTAAAGCCCTTTTAATCAATTTTCGTCACAGAGCGCATTTCAAATTAAAGAGGAAGGAATTGTTACAAATCGGGAATTTATGTAAACGTCACTAATATATGTATTATGCAAGTGCACCGCAAATTATTTTAGTAAGGAAATAAATTGTAAATCATTTTATTACATTGGTGCTTTATGAATACATTGTAAATTAGTTTACTATAGATTTGTGTTATAAATGATTTTATTGCAGGGATTCATTGTAATTTATCTTACTATAGAAATGAATTATAAAGAACTTTTACTATAAAACTGAATTATAAATAGTACTTACTATAGAAATGCACTATAAATGATTTTACTATAGGAATTCAGTGCAAATTATATTAATAGGACTATCAACAGCAGCAATAACTAAAATGGATAGCACATGTATCTCGAAGAGGAAATGATGTCATAATGAAGATGTTGATATTCCTCAATACTTCAAATAAAAGTTTGGGAAGGAAACTCCCATCAATATTGGAAAGAGCGATAACAGATGCTGAGAAACCTATTTTCCTTTGAAGAAAGATTTTATAAATTTCAACCGAAAGCAGTATTGGTTGCTCTGTTAATGAATTCCAAATATTTCCGTTTAGGGAAACGGCTAATATTACCATTACCATTACAATAAACATGAATTGCAAATGATTTTAGTATATAAGTTCATTGGGAATTATTTTGTTGGAGATACATTATTAGTGTTTTTATATAAAATGTATTGTGAATTATTTTTATTGGTCGTTTAGTTTGTATTGAATTTAACATTGTTGTTTACGTTTCTCAATAGCGAAAATATGGTTAGCAACATTATTATTCTTAACTTCTCTTTCTGTTTTCTTTTTACTTTCTTTAAGAACGATGAGAATGAAAGAGGCTGTTGACATTTTCTGGAAATTACAGTCTTGCTAAATGACTGCTTTGTGGAGGCCTTTAATTTCGATTCTTTCGCGAAGGAATTATTTACAATATTTTACTGGAAATTGCTTGTCGGGAGGGAAAGGTGAAGCAGGAAATTGAAAGAGACTGTTCTGTGGTCGAAAAGACAATTGCAGATAAAAGACAATATGGCGGCCGCTCAGATGGACGACAACAAGGAGAAAAAAAGGGAGGCGGGAAAGAAAACAAACGGAAAATATAAAACAAATTTAGATTTCAAGAAAATATGCACAAATTACATATTTGCAAGTGTGTGTTACTGTGTAAATTCGCACGCATCTATATAAAACACATTATCTTATTGTTAAATGCACGTGATTTATATGGCAATTTTAACCAAATGCACACATACATATAACTGAATATATATATATATATATATATATATATATATGTGTGTGTGTGTGTGTGTGTGTGTGAGGGAGAAAGAGAATATGATTCTGTTATCTTCTTGTATATTTCAGAAATACATAAATTGCGATATATATAGCAGCATTTTTTACAGATCTTAATCTAATTCTTGACGAAGGAAATTGTACACACGATAAACTGAGTAAGGGATAGTTTCGCACAACACCGCTAATTGCTACAAAACCAAAACATCAACTTAAAAACTTGAGGCATGTTCTTAAATGGTCTCGTCAGATTGCGACATTCATGTGGATGCAACGCATGTCTCCAAACTTGTTCAGAAATATCTAAACTGCTCTCTCATATTGTTATGGGGTCCACCCCTTTTTCATATAAGTGGACTCGCCTAGTGTGTACTTGTACTGCTGCCGGTGAATACCCGGGAGTTACACAAGCCAGACAGTCAGAGAGAGATACCGTGAGAGAGTGAGAGTGTGAGGTAACCGCTTTGTAGGAGTCACAGTTGCGAGCACGTAGACTCAGAAGGAAGTCATACTTCGATACTGAATTTCCCAGACTGTATATATATTATTATTGCTACTAACCGCATTTCTGGATCTACTAACCGTATTACCAATTGTATTATTACGTCAATACATTTATTTGCTATATTTCATTCCTGCGTTTGTCATTCATTTGAGACTGGATTTCATGCCGGAATCCACAACACAGATGGATTGTCAAAGTCGGCTTTGAACGAATAAAGTTTGTAGCTCTTAGCGAAAACCATCCTATTTGGAACCTCGTGGATTGGCGCAATAGAATCACAAGCCAAGAACAATCCAAAATAATGAAATAACAGAAACCACATCACTTGAGTATTTCCTGCATCAGCACATGTAATTCGAAGAGTAACTAACGCCATTATTAAGATGCTGACGTTACACACTATTTCGAAGAAAATGTTGGGAAGGAAGCCGCCATCAATACTGGAAATAACTATAACAGTTACTAGACGAGATAAATTTATTTTCCTGAAAAAATTGTTTTAAGAGAAAGATTTTAATAAATTTCAAGCGACAATAGCACGTGCAACTTTCTCAATGCATATCAGGGACCCGTTAATATTACCATTAACATAAAATAACGTTATATTTCTTTTATAATGCATTGCGGTCATAAAACTATTTGCTTTGCTTTTCCATGCTAAAATAATTTAAATGCATTTTCATGATACATATGAAGTCGAGATGCCAAGTCAGGATAGAATACATTACAACTCTTGTGAAGAACCTCCAGATGAATAGCAGAGGCACCTGATCAGATATGGTAACAGAAGAATGGTAGATTTATAAATATGCAAGATGGATTCTGACGAGAAAAATGTCTGGCACGACACAGTGAACAAACGTTCCTCGCAGAAGACGAATCAATTGGTTCGATAGAGTCGCTCCACTTCAGGATCAGTATGTTGCTCTTCTGAAGTTTAGCATCAACCATATTGATAGCAGGCAGCGAGGATGATACAAAATACTAGGTACCAATGAAGATCGAACTCACTTTAATCGTGATCATGTATTAAGAGTTGTGAGATAGTCTCCAACGCCGTTGGTGTCTTTCTATTATTGGTCAATATTTGTAAGTTTTCAATAATGTCCAATCGCCTTTTGACCGGGATCATAGCATGGTATATGTTCTCATTTTAGAGAGAAAAAGAAGTCTGGTTCCTGAGATTTTAGTCGGGATCAAAGCGTAGTATCTGTACCCACCTAGGTCCATATGTGCGTGCGTAGGCTCTCCACATTTGAAAAGACGATGGGTCACACTCTGCCTTAGTGAGGAGGTGATTTTCTAAGCCTAGTTTAGATGTGGCCCAAAACTGAAAGCATAGTACACCCAGTGAGAATCGAACTCACTACTTTGTTGTAATTGATCTAGCGAGAGAAGTTTGCTAACCATTACACAACGTCTAAGCGTTCTTTTTTCGACTAAGCGTAACTCTGCCTTAGTGGGAAGGTCATGCCTATAAAATCAATGAAATATTTCGTAGGCTTTGGTCAAAAAGGCACCGGGAGTCTGTAGTAGGGCCGCTTAATGAGGATCAACCACTTACACTAGCAAATGAGGCTAGATGATCTGACGATTCATCACACAAGAGGCTTTTATGTTGTTTAGATAAGAGATAGACTTTTAAATAGAGTGACAGTGAGTTTCTATGACGATCACACACACATGCACACACACGATGATCACTTCCTCCTAGCTCAGGTTATGCGTATGTACACACACACACATGCACACACACGATGATCACTTCCTTCTAGCTCAGATTATGCGCATGTACACACGCACATAGACACACGGACACACACACACGCATATATATATATATATATATATTCAAATAATGATATTCGTTTAGGTTGTAATTGAAATAGAACATTAAATAATTTTATTTGTTACCAACACGATAATATAGTATTTTGGGGATGTTATGGCAAATAAGGTAGAAAAAAACAATTTAAGATTTAAAATTACGAAAATAATTGAATATTAAATTGAATAAAAATAATTTTCACTTATTTGTAAATATCGCCAAAGCATACAATTTGAACACCACTATTATTACTAATCTTACGCTTATTAATAATAATAATAATAATAATAATAATAATAATAATAACCATGTGTGTTGTTATGTTCACGCTGTAGACTTCTCTGTGAAGTATAGTACCAAATATATGTTGCAGCTATGGTCTCCATAGCGAAGAGGGGGGGAGAGTCGTTATCGGAGTACTGGGGATGATCCAGAAAACATAGGAAATGAAGAACAGAAGGAATGGAAATCAATGGGAAGAGTCGGAACCATGAAGACGCTAGCATTCATGAAAACAGCCAGAATACAAAGAAGTGTTGGAGCACTGAGAGGAATCGCTGTCCGTTGTCTGTTCAACCTATTCTTTTTGCACACGGCCTACAGAAGTCTTAGGAATTACAGGCTCGTTTCTATTGGAATCCTTCTTACCGAAGATCTTAATCTCTTAGATCACGCAAAACAACGTTTGTTTCCGAAATATGATGTCTTCTAACCTTCGAAAAAATTAATTCACGCAGGAGAAGAAATAAGTTAGCAAGGTTTACGCATGTTAACTTCCCGAGAAAAGGATTTTCATTTCATGAAAAAGTTTCTGTTGCCTGAGTGTGTGAACAAAAGTTTCACATCTGACTGTACATTAAATAGGTGACTACAAATTACACCAGTTATAGAAACGCACATTTTATTATGACAAACTTTATTTACATTGAGTATTTATATTCATATTGGTCATTCGAAATGAAAGCAACACCTGGGTATTGGATTTTGCGTCGTCTCACGCTGCCTTGCGTCCGTTCGCGCCACCTCAGTAAACCTGCAAAAATTGATCGATCAAAACGAAATCTGTAACTTAAAATACACCAAATGCTGCTTTTTTAAACGAAATCAATGGTTATAGTGCGACCCAGAAATTTGTCTAGAACTTCGTCGTTGCTCATATGCTCGTCCGTGTTGTTCTCAGCATCTTTCTGTAGAACGACATTTCCGTTTTTCCAAGTCTTTCTTCATCTGTGACGAGATTTTTTCAGATTTTTTGTCATATAGGAAGATTGATATTACGTAACAGTTCAGTACTCGTTTCCTTTTTTTTTTTTTTCTAACAATTTTTTTTCTGTTTCTTTATACTTTGCTTTTGGAAGGCATCTTTCTCTATCCCAAGTCACCTTCGGATTTCCGTGTTGCACTTTCCGTCCCCCGCTCGCTTGTTTCTTTTTGCTAACAACCATGTATTCTGTCTGCTTGAAATTAACGCTTTCCTTCGCTACCTTCTGTAAAACGTCTTGTAATTTTCTTTCTCTGTCTGCTATCAACACTGTGTCATCTGCATAAGTTGTTAAGATTATGGTTGCGATAGGGCTTCTAATTATGGTTTCGTTCTATGGATTAAAGTGGCCTGGTGGGAAGACGCATTTATTTTTCTGTATTTTCTGAAGTTATTGCCTAATTCAGTCAGTCAGTTATGTACCATGCGTGATACACGATTAAGCGATCATATATCTTTCGATACATGACTGACGATGCAGATTTTTTTCCTGCAGTAGGTTGCCATTTCTTCCTGTCGTAGACCAGTTGCCATCTAAAGCTATGGAAACGGTCTGTCCTGGATAGCTGGTGGGAGAAGAAGAGAATTCATACCTTTCCCAAGGATATTAGCACGTAAGCGAATGTAATGAATTCGACTGGAATTCGAACTCGGCGCTCCGATTCCTCCATCCGAGCCGCTATCCATTACTCCACCGTGACTCCTCATTTCTTAATTACCATTATTTAAAGGGAGACATTGCTCAGAAGTTCTTTTTCAAAGTAGCCATTTAGTTTTTCTTCTGCTTGAATGAAAATAACTCCAGGGTGCTCATTCACTCTGAACTGAAAAGAGGTACGCATTACCTAACAGTGATAGAGTATATTGATTAAAGCCATTTAAAAACTAGGATTACGTATACTGATTTTCTATGATGATAACTCTACAGGTTTTCTCTTGTGGGAAGATTGTTGTAATACAGTCTTTATCACCATGACTTTCGACACATTGAGCATGTACTAGATTAAATCAAGGAGAGTATGTATCTTATGAACAAGACAATTAGAAGAATGTCCTCGTAGCGTAACGTATAACAGCGTGGGAGGTAAAATTAACGAACCAAGTTAGGATTACGAACTAGTCTGTTGCATTTACTTTCGCACAAATACCCTTAGGAAAGGCATGGAATCAGACTCTACACTCTACCTCGAGGTTATATCGCAAAATAAACTGGACTTACCAACGAGATAGTAATGGGAAACCAATTCGCTATGTTTCACAACCATGCATGCCAAATCACTAATAAAAAAAGAACGTATGTACAGACATAATCGCTTACATTTTAAAGGAATGAAAGCAAAATACTTAAAATGTCTTTTTAAATTAATATGCTGTTTCTTTTTCTCTAATTGAGTTGATGAATTGAAACAAATTCCTGTAAATATCCTGCAATGTGGTTAAGATATTTGTTCTCTTTCTCTTCACCATCGGCTACTTCTATTTTTATTTTGTTTATTTTCGTGCCTTTTTTAAACACTTCTTTCTTTCTTTCATTCTTTCTTTCTTTCTTTCTGAGAGAGATTTTATAGGTATTTATTACTTATACACATTTACTTAACACTATTTCTATTTCATAATAATAATAAAAAAACATATCTCATTAGGAAGAAAATATATAGAGGGAATATTAATTAATATAATTCCATCAATAAACACATGCCAGATATACTTTTTCATATCACCAACATTCATATAACCCATTCTTTAAGAATGTAAGATCCAGATACCTACTGATGATGTAACCTATGTCTTTCACTGCTAAATATCAAAAGTCATATAATAATAATAATAATAATAATAATAATAATAAAAGAATTAAACCAACACACGACCAAATACTGAGTATCTTCCGACGCAGACGATTTTCCCTCAACAAACGTTATATAATACTACTACTAATAATAATGGAAGTGCATACACAGTTTCAAAATTACCCGATACACATGATTTTTCCTCAAGGGCGTGAGTATGTGTGTGTGTGAGCGTGCGCGCACGCACGCACACACACACACACACGTATTAAGGGCACAAAAACCCCAAAAGTCTGTGAGGTCTTCCTGTCGAATGCAAAACAAATAACTCACTACTCAAAGTAACGGAACATTCTCTTCCGCAAAAGATTTCTAAAAATTTCTTTAAATTTTCCCAAATATACGCGAAACATGTTGAATTCATAAATTTTTATGTATTTGTTCCTTATTTTATCATATATATATATATATATATATATATATATATATATATATATATATATATATATATACATACATACATATATATATATATATATATATATATATATATATATATATATATATACGTATACATATATATTATATGTATATGCATATATATATGCATATATATGCATATACATATATATATATGCATATACATATATATATACATATGCATATATATATGCATATCCATATATATATGTATATTAAATATATATAATATTTCTATATTATTAAATGAAACATGCTTGAATGAAGATATATATGATTGTGACGCGCAGATCATGTAATAGAGGGGGGTGCACATCAGCCTTAAGATAAATTTTCGGAATCTTGGTTTCTTTACGCAATTTACTCTACTTGGCTTAAGACAGCAAAGAAGAAATTTGAAGAGAAAAACTGATGCGCAGATCATGTAATTGGGGGGGGGGTACAGTCAGTTATGTGCCATGCGGGATACACGCTTAATTAATATTATGTACATTTAATTTTATAATAATCCTTTCCAATTCTCTAATGATCTTCTTGATGTTTAGCTGAAATTTATCAAAGGCGCCATATATATTTTTTTTAACACAACTACTTTCAATCTCCTCCTAGATCATACTCATGGATGAATTGCGAAAACAAGTTTAATGTAACTGTAATCGCTGTCCCAGTGATTTTGCAAAACACGCGCGAACGCGCTCTGCTATAATGTTTTGTAAACATGCGTTCCTAGTCGGGGGGGGGGGTAACCAGAGATGCTAAATTGCAAAAGAGTAAATTTCAAAATTGTGTTAAATGTTAGTGATCGCAAATGCATTTTTAAACATTACTGCTTCACTTCCGTGCTGTCTTCAGCTAAGATTAGTAAATATTAAAGACTAGCAGTAGAGCCCGGCGTTGCCCGGGGATGTAACAGTAAGAGATAGATCAAGTATCGACCATCATAAAGACTGAAAAATAAAATTGACAAACATTATTGTTTAAGGTTGACGGACACGCAAGTCTTAAATAGTTTTTTTTTTTTTTTTACGAATTGGTCAAGCCCAAACTCAAACAAAAACATTGTTTTCAATCGTTAGGAGTCTATCGATTGAATAGAATTTTATTAAAAACAATTGTCTTGTAAATGGAATTTTTAAAGCATTCTGAATGTAAAAATAAAGAAAAAAGTGTTCAAAACAATAAGAAACACTACCTGCCAAAAAAAAGTGAAGTTTTGTTGAAATCGGTTGAAAAATGTAGGAAATCCGATCCCATATATAAACGAACACACACACACATAAACAACCTGGGTTTTATAATAAGTATAACTCGATATGAGTTGTCCCCCTTTCATTCTGGCGACAGAATCGTGCTTTATCGGGTTTTCAAATTGATCTCGTGAAAAAACAATTGCTTTTTTCCAATTTTTGGCGCTGTCAGAACCACCGCAAGGTAATTTTACGCAGTCCTGTGAAGTTTTGTTGAAATCGGTTCAAAAATATAGGAAATCCGATCCAATATATAAACATACAGACACACACGCACACTCTGATTCCAAAATTCAGAATACTTATTTTAAAGCAGATGTGCCCTCCCTAATTACACGATCTGCATATGACAGTCCTTCTGTTCACATTTACTTTTCTGCTGTCTTTAGCAGGGTAAATACTAAAGAGGCCAAGATACTGAATATTTATTTCAAGGCTGATGGAAAGGCATGAATCCTCTTCTTCACCCCCCCCCACACAACTATGGTTAAATAGTGGAACAGATCGAGTTCTATAGCCTTGGATGGCAACTGGTCTACCGGAGAAAGAAATGGCAACCTACTGCGGGAAAAAGTCTCCCTCGTCCGTCATGTATCGAAAGATATATGATCGCCTAAGCGTGTATTCTGCATGGCACATAACTGACTGTGCCCTCCCCAATTACATGATCTGCGCATCACAATCCCTCTACACATTTGCTTATTTTGCTGTCTTAGGCTAAGCTTTGTAAATATTAAAGAAGCCAATATTTCGAATGTTGATTTTTCAAAGTAGGCATAGCGTACCCAGTTAGATTTTTAACGCACCATTGTCTTTACGGTCATTCGCTTTTGTTACTGTCATAATCTTAGCTTAATATATATATATATATATATATATATATATATATATATATATATATATATATATAATATATACTCTAATTTCGGATGCTGATTTTAAAAGCAGAAATGTCTTCCTGAAGTTCTATAATTCACAACAGAATCTTTTTTTCTCATTTTGTTGCTGTCCTAGTATAAATATACTAAAAGGTTGACTGTGATTTTTGTCTGTTGAAATTAGCTGAATCTAAACTTCGTTTCATGATTTGTCCTTGTTCCTTACTAGGCTCAGCTCAGTAAAGATATATATATATATATATATATATATATATATATATATATATTTATATATATATACAATCTGATTAAATCGAGTTGCCGCTATATTTGTCTAAGTAATCAATCTCCATTTAACATTATCTATCCGATTTTTGTCAAAGAAATGGCGTCAATTCCTTTTGAGTCCGTTCAGGAAACATCGTCACTCTCAAATCAAATTATCACCATTAACAAAATAATAACATTACAGTAAGTTGTTACTTGCTTCTTGTATAGCAAAGAGCAAGTGGCAGGAAAATGTTGTCCTATGAACACATCATAGAATAGGTCATGCTGGGCACATGGCTATTTCGTGAATTGGATCCTGACTGTATACATCTCACGTAAACTTGTGTTTCATTAAGACTACAATTCAATTTGCCGTAAGTTATTAAGAATTCATCTCTAATCATTAATATTATAGAAGGTTTTAATGAATTCTTGATTGGACACTATTGATTTCTTCTGAACATGGGAGTTTTGATTTTTAAGTCTACGATTCGCCCAAGCTTTGAATATTGTTGCCACATATGGTCTGGTGCTACTGCTATATATTTACCGATCCTTGATAAAATCCAAAGAAGAATCTTCAGTATTATCGGTCCTGATCTGGCATCTGGACTTCAGTGACTTTCCAAGCAACGTAGTTTAGATTCCCTGTACTTTTTCTATAAATTCTTTCATGGTAATTGTTCTGATAAACTTTCATCCAGAGTACCTAGACTTTATGAAATTAAGGACAGTACTCGATTAACAGAAAGGTCTAATTACTTTAAGGTTCTTTTCTTGGTTGTGGAATTCAATACCGGCTTCTTGCTTTCTAGTCAAGATTGATCTTCAAAAATTGAAATTCAATGACAATCATTATCTTCTGTCTTAATTTCTGTTTTATTGTTCTTGCTCTTTTCACACACAGTATCCTCTATCGTGTCTTAGTGGCTTTGTTTTGGGTAAAATGATTATAAAAAAAGATGGTATTTGCCGCTATTGTTTTGTATTACATTAATACTCCTACCCAATAAAATCAGACGATTCATGGTCATTAATCACTTATTCTATACATGGTAATTGTTCTGATGAACTCCCCTTTGTGGAACCGAGGCTATGAATTTAAGTGCAGTACTAGATTGGCATCTAGTTTCATCATTTCACAGTAAATGCATCTGTAAATTCTGCATTAACAGTTTCTTTTCTCGCACTTCTCGCTTGTAGAACTCTCTTCCGGTTTCTTGTTTTCCAGTCAACTTTGATCTTCAGAAATTGAAATTCAATGTCAGTCATTATCTTCTGTCTTTTTAATTTCCGTCCTTATATTGTTCTCTCTCCTTAATAATATTTTTCTTTTTCTTATATTCTTTCACGCCCAATAACCACATGCATCTTAGTGGCTTTGTTGCTTTGCTTGGTGCAAAATTATTAATTTTTTATTAATTATTATTTAATTTTTTATTGTTCTTTCTAGAAACTCAATGGCGTTTTCTCAGTTTCCTTCACTCTAATTAATCTTTGAGTCTTACTGACTTTATTGATTTACTTGGGCTGAAATGATTACACCCCCACCAAAAAAAAAAAAAAAATACCTCTAAAAAAACAAAAAATTCTGAACATTCGAAATGGAAATGCTAGTCTTAGCAATGACGGTAACTAGAGGTCGTGCTGCTATGAAACCGTGAAAGAGTTTGCAGAAAAGAATTTCTGCCAAGTAGTTTTATAAACAGCTACAAAATTAACGGTTTTAAATCCCAAATCGCTAAATGTAACTAAGTTTTATGCTAATAGTTTCTTCTCTTGCACTTCTCGCTTCCGGCTTCTTGCTTTCCAGTCAGTCGTTATCTTCAGTCTTCGAAATTCCTGTTCTTTTATTGTTCTCGTCCCTAAAAAAATGCTTCTCTTTTTCTTATACATTTTTTCTTACATTTAATATTCCACCTGCGTCTTAGCGTCTTTATTGCCTTGCTTAGGGTGAAGGTCTCCAGAGCGATAAAATCAAGAACAAAATCGACCCTGGTGAGATTCGAATCCGGGTCTAATAGACAGAAAGCGAACGATCTGGCGCTGGGCCCAGGTGTGATACATCTGTAGATACAAATAAATATACGGCCATATAGTGGGTTGGTGCATAATTATCAGGCGTTTTTGTAGGCGAGTTATTTGTTAATAAAAATTGTTATTTCGTTTACTTTTTTTTAATAAAGATATTATTTTATTTTCATGTTACAAAAATGCGTGTCGATAATTGTACTCATTTAAAAATGTTATTGTTGAAAGGTTACGTTTCTTTTTTCATAATAAATATTGTTAAAAAAACGCCTGATAATTATGCACCAACGCAATATAAATACATACATATGCATTCGGTCATGTGACATTAATTACATACATACATACATACATACATAAATACATAAATACACACAAATACATACTCATAGACACACACACATATATATATCATGTGGTGATAAGTAATATTTAAATTCGGCCTGCAGATAAGTGCATTCACTCGATTTTGTGCAAATATGGCTGAGCGTTTACAGAATTACGGAAGTGTCTTCAATTCAGTGAAATTTATCTTTGTTCGAGGAAGCGGTTGTACTAAATGACGTAATAACCTTTTTCTTTTGTTTGCGCACATTTCATTCTCTGGCAACATCACGTAAGCGCGGGACTTTGTGGCCAACGCAGAAACGCGAATAGCATATCTGTGGTTATTTATTTCAATTTTGTGCTCGCTTTAAGCTCGCCTGGCTGTCACTTGAATTAGAAGACCTGCTTCTTGGCCCTGCGGGTTACCGTAGCCAATAGCTACGTACCTCAAGCCAAGCCCTGGCACGTTATGGCAGCAGCTATTCATCTCGCATCACTGAATATCGACTCCGCACGGAATATAACATCGCTGTGAACATGCTTCTCCAAGAAAATCTAAAAACAGCCACATGAAATACGGAACTCTTCGCTATGATATTTTATGATTTTAATTTGTAACTTAGAACGGACTCATTACGCACGTGAAGTCAACAACCCTTTCGCTAGCTTGAGTAGTGTATATTGCTAGATATATTGGCATTTTGGTATTATTTAAAAATCATTTTTCATATCACGCGTGTTAAGCCGGGTAGGATTTGTGATATTTAATGACTAGTAAGTTTAACCAGTCCTACACAGCATGCGCTGAATGTCGAGCATGCTACCTAATTAGATATATTATATATTTTTATCCGATCTTAATGCTGTCTCGAAATAGGATCATACGCTATCTACCTTATATATATTTATACAATAATGACACTCACTAAAGTAATATATTCGTTGTCTTTGGCTTTTCAACCAACACGCACACAAACATATATATATATATATATATATATATATATATATATATATATATATATATATATATATATATGTATGTATGTATGTTTCGTTCAATAATAGAGATATACTTTGTAGATTACACAACGAGAAATGATAAGAATAAAAATAAATACCGCCACATATACTCGCGTATCATGCGATATTTGAAGACCTAATTTTGAAGCTAATTTGACTCCAGTAAATGGATATATAGTTTGGTCAACGGCGTAACCATGGCCAGCAGTACATACGCTAATTTTATATCCTGCGTATGATGCGATCCCCTTAAAATTGGCTTCAAAATTAGGTCTTCAAAAGTAGCAGGATACGTGTGTATAAACGGTAAACGCAATATACCTATATTATTCAATGAAACATGTTCGTATGAAGATATGGAGCCTAAATATATATATATATATGAAGAAAAATACAGAAAAAACAAACAAAAATCTTAATATGCAATTATGCTGTATTAATGTTAATATAAAGTCGACGTCGGACGTTTCGGTCTATTTAAGACCATCTTCATGGACATTTTCATTTAAACATAATTAACATTAGAACATATAAAAATTTAACACAAAAGACGATAGACATAAGAGCACAACTAATCCAAACAGATAACTGAAATTTTTATATAAGATCAGCGTTCCGTTTAAATATGATCACGTCGTCGTCACGATTTTTGTTTGTTTTTTCTGTATTTTTCTTCATACTGTCGGATCTATATCCATATATATATATATATATATATATATATATATATATATATATATATATATATGTGTGTGTGTGTGTGTGTGTGTGTGTGTGTGTGTAAATAATATATAGAATCCAGACAAAGTTTGACAAATTTTTACAAATGGAAAACTGTGTTATTGACTTGCTTACCTCTTTAGAAATACATGCGTATGTGTTTGTGAGTGTGATTCAGTGTTAAATTTTTAATACCTATTTCGGGATGAAAGAACAAAATTGTGTGACCTTGTTATGGTGAAACTCACCTATTCTATAGTTAACAGACTCTCCCACCTATAGTATGTAGGAGTAGTAAGAGTAACGAGGGAGTCAGTCAGTCGACCGGCTGTTCGGTTGAACTCTCTGCCATCGGGCGGGGAGGAACCCGAAGGAGGCTACGCCGAAGGGCGGATTCTCTTTCGGGGAGGTAAACCGACCCCGAACCCGTTTATACGGGTTCAATGGGCATATTTTTGGCCGAGCCCACGGGATCGGAGATCCCACGTTAAACCGGCCTTGTGCCACATGATGCCCACATGGGGTGGGGGGTGACTAAATATAGTCAGTCAGTCGGTGAGTCAGTCGATGTCGGACGACAGTTAGTCGAATACGAAAGTATCAGCGACCACAACTAGATTACTCTGCGTTATACCTATTATATCAAGTTCCTAACGTTTTGTACGTCGAACCTATTTTAGGACCGACTTAGTGCAAATACAAGCGTCCACTGTGAAATCACTCCATAACAAATGTTTTGTATAAAAGGTGTCATTTGTGTGGATTCTATATCCAATTTATACACACATTGTCGATGCAGAAAACAGAAAACACCAAAAATATTTGAATCTTTTACTTTAACCCCATTCTAAAAAAAATAAGGATTTACCGTAAAATCAATGCAGAAAAACTGTGTGAATCTTTTACTTTCAACCCGTTCTGCAAAATTGGATAGGGATTTGCCTTAAATTCAATGCAAAAGAGCTGGGAGAATATTATAAACAAATTTCGACAAAACAAGAAAACTGAAAAGAAAAGACAACACCATACATTAAAATAAGAGCTTTTATACACAAGTCATGCAATTTTGCCCTTTCATCCCGAACGAGGAACGTTAGGTTATTGAAAAATATTAACTATTTAATATTAAAGCACACAAACACACACAAATATATTTCTATCGTTCTGATCTGAGGAAGTCTATCTAAAGATGGCGAAACAGGTAATCAAGACTACAAAACATTTTTCTATTTCTCATATATATATATATATATATATATATATATATATATATATATATGTATGTATGTACGCCCCCGGAAAATTTAATTCCGGTCGAGCACACTTGCGAGTAAGCGCGAGTTTGTAAAACATGACTACTATTACTAATACTGCAAAGCTCTTCCATGTATTGAGCCCTCTCGGTCATTGGCGTGTTTATTGGAAGAATAAGTACGCAAAAATTAGTATTCCTCTCAAGTGGGCGCTGATAGCTCAGGGGTCAAATCTCCGACTGATGCCTGCTTGTGGAAATCGGATGTCTAACCACACTAATGAGCTGTGATACAGCGAAACAGTCTGTCTGTGAATGACAATACACACACACACACACACACACACACACACACACACACACACACACACACACATTATATATATATATATATATATATATATATATAAGTTAAAGAAAATTTGTTCATTAGCTGCTTAATATCTCAATTGTTAGTGAGTAATTTTAAGTGGCTAATTACCATCTCATCTGGGGTCTATGAATAAAAAGTGCAAAACATTAAGTCAAAAAAATTATCTATGCATATTTGGGACGTTTCATTTAGTTGAAGCGTGTTTTGTGGATAATATGTACTGTTGCGCCCGAAGTAATCTTTTGTAGCACTGATGTGCTGATGTATCCAGAAATTTGACTCACATGATTTTCGGCACCATCTTTATCATACCCAATGACTCTATCACGACAGGGAACATCGTGGTTTTAAGTTTCTTCATTTTTATTACTTCTATTTGCAAGTCCTTATAATTTGACAGTTTTGGAATTTTTTTTCTCGAAATATTAGAATTCTCTGAACAAGTCATATTAATTGGCAGGCTCCTTTTTAAATCTTTTAATGACTATGTCTGATCTATTTGCATCAATGTTTCTGTCAGTGAGAATCAAGAAATATAGTATAGTCACTCCATCATCATTTGGGTGTTGTTTGTACTATGGGACTTGAATACCATAGTTCGAGCAGTCATGCCAATGAATATATTGATCTAAATTGTCATATCTAGTAATACATTCTTTCCTATCAACAACTGGGCACCAAGATACTAAGTATGTAGTCAACAGTTTCATCAAATTCGTCATAAGCGATAGGAGATATTTGTGCCATCTTTGTTTATTTTAGCCTTGCAGGCATTAATTGAAAGTCTTGTGTTGTCATAAGAAGGCCTTGTTTTCCCACTGCTTCTAAGCTATTGATGGGTTTGGTGAACATCGATGTCTGGTCCATCCAGACGCTTTGGATACTTTCCATAGAAGACTATTATTATTATTATTATTATTTGTTTATTAATTAGTTGGCATGTCTTTAAATCTTTTGTGACTATGTCTGGTTTATTAGCACCAATTTTCCTGTCTGTGAGTTATGGGAAATTCTACAGTATAGTCACTCCATCACCATCTGTGATAGTATTCGGGTGGTGCTTTGACTATGGATCAGTGACTTCAATATCATAATCCAAGCATGTATACCAATGAATAATAATTGTCCTAAACGCTCATGTCTAATAATGTATTCTTTCTCAGCAACGACTGGGTACCATGGTACTATGTAGTCAACGGTTTCATCAAATTTATGGCATAAGTGACAGGTGGGATTTCTGTCATCTTTGTTTATTTTAGCCTTTGCGGGCATTAGTTGGAAGACATTGATCTTGTGCTGTCATAAGGTCTTCTGTTTTTCCACTTAAGACCACTGCTTCTAAGCCATTGTTGGGTTTGGAGAACATCAATATCTAGTTCAGCCAGATGCTTTGGGTAATTTCTATATTTTTGTTCAAGAGCTTTCATGTAAGCAGCTTTTGACAGTAACTTGATTTTCTTTGCTGCAGCCATGGAAGATTCAATCGACTTGAGTATCTATTACTACTAAGCAGTTTCGTATTCTTGAATTTGCTTAATGATTGAAGTATACTTATAAGTCTTCAGATACTTATCTGGTGTCGTTTCTAAGTATTTTCCTAGGCATGTAACTGATGCCTTAAGAGATATTTCTAACTGAATGAGTCCTTGTTCACCAGGAGAGAGAAGTATATATAGGGAGGCATATTCAATATCAGCTTTACTGTAGCGCGCATGCAATGTTTAATTAGTAGCTTACGTATTTTAGATTCAATGGGTAATTTGGAATCAGTTATATATTTCAGTGTTAATAATAATAATAATTATTATTATTATTATCATCATCATCATTGCCCCCAAGGACACATAGCCCAGTGGATAAAAGCGTTGGTTGAAGTAATCCAGTGACTTGAATCAAAGAGATGTGAGTTCAATACCGAGCAACAGCAGAGGTGACCAAAAACTTGTGTTGCTAAAGGGAAATAACTGAAACTGAGATATCTGAAAGAGGCATGGCACATGGAACTAGAACAATCGACCCAGGTGGACGAAATAAAAGATTCTGTTTGAAATTCAAATCACCTGAAGAAGGCCGGAGCGTAAAGCGGTCTAAGCATCGGGAATATGATAACAAAGATGAGCACAACATTCCGAACAATGTAAATAATAATATTTATTATTATTATTATTATTATTATTATTATTATTATTCGCACAGTTTTTCATTTTCAACCGGAGTTCTTGCATGATGAGTGTTCTCCATCAAGTCGTACGACCTCAGGCAGATATTCCATTAGGAGAATATTTACAATTCAAAGCAACTGCCTATATACAGATGGCACATCCGTGTCTTTCTAAAGTGTATGCGTCTTCTCAAAACAATTCCTCTTTTGGAAAGAAGCACATTTCCTGATCTGCTTCATTTGTTCTCTCTTGCTATCAGCTAAATATTTAAAGAGGTTTCCAAACTCTAGCTCAACGCAACTAATTTCAGTTCTCTTGCTATACACTCTCGACTGCATTTTGCATTATGACATTAGAGCTATAGCTGGATTGAACGTCTGTTGTGCGTCGAATCCAACACGCTTGTTGTTTTCCACGTTATCAGATAACATTGTTTCTTCATAAGGCAACGTTTTGAGTTTAATTTTTTCTTTTTTTTTCTTTATTTTAGGTTGCGTGTCTGTCTCTTCAGGACTCGGTTGATCATGGATTTCCAAAACTTCCTGTACTTTTTAGTTTTTAGCAAATTTTGTCTTTATACTGTCCTTCCTAATGCCTGTTCTGCCAACCATTGACACAAGCTCGTTAGATAGTTTATTCGCTGTTTTTTTTGTCTCTCTTGCCTTCAGTATGTTCTATGTGTGTCAAATTTGCATAGCCTTCTTTCCTCATTATATGCCTGAGAATTTGCAACTGTATCTTTCTGTTTCGAAGTAGAAGTGTCCATTTTGTTTTTATTTTCCCTAAAACTTCAACGTTGCCATGGGATACTCAGTATCCTTCTGTAGAACTTTATTTCTGTTGCCTTCTTCATCCGTGAGGAATCTCCTGTCCAGCATTCACTGCCATAGAGAAGAAATAATATTACATAAGAGTTCAGTACTATTTCCTTTGTTTCTAAGGAAAATCGCCTGTTTCTTAATACTTGGCTTAACTTCTGGAAGGCCTCTTTTGCTATACCAGCTTGTCTTCACATTATCCATCTTCCCATAAAATACTTCCTAGATATTTAAATTGGCAGTTACAGTTACTAGGTACCAGTTTCAGTACCACAACGGACCTGCATTGGGAACGTGAAATTTTACCTGATTTGTATCTCTGTTGGCACAGACATGTCGCATAGGAAAATGTCTCTCAGATATTTTTCGTGTCAACGAATGGAGAAAGATATTTTTTATTTATAAACGATACTGAGGAGAGAAGGAATACATTGTGTGGAGAACAAGCCTGGTATTGGTTGGATGTTGTTCTGTCACTCTCTGTGGGAAATCTGTCTCTCCTCTGTACAGCTTGGTCATGTCGGTTCAAATAAATAAGGTTTCTTAATCATCCTGTCAGACTTAAATAGACCTCCCCCCCGTTGATCAGAGGCTACGATAGCGGTCTCCTAGCATTATTATTCCGTCGGAAACTTTGAGAGTGTAACATTATCTAGCCATTTCAAAACTAAGTTTTGTATTGTTGAAAGAAGAAAACCAGTATTCAAATCACAAATGAGAAAAAAAACGCTATGCTGAAACAAAAGAAGGTTTGACATAAAACTCGTGATAAATCTAAATATTTTGTATGCCATATTATTTTTTTGTTTTTGAATAATAATGATTTTAGTGATACAAGCCTTACTAATTAACCGTAGCTGGAGGGGAGTGATGGATTCATACCTTTTTCCAATATTATTTGCGAGTAAGTGAGTATAATGAAATCAATGGAAATTGAAACGGCTCTCCGATTAATTCTGAGCCATCATCCATTACACTAGCCGCACTGGTACAAAAAAAAAAAAAAAAAAAAAACACACAACGCCCCCCCCGATGGATAGACACAGCCCTAAGGGCCACTAATGTATAGCCAACCTTTGACTAGATTTACTTAGTGCTAGTATTGCATTTCAAATGAGTATTTCCGATTGTATTTGTTATATAAATAGAATACACTGTAAAGTGAAGGCAAGATATACTTCAGCTACAACGTGGTGTATGTTATAGTTCACATGTGACGCTGCCAATTTCTGTCTGCCCGAGGATCTTTTCACTACCCCCAGGGAGGACGGTACCGCTCACTTTGGGAACCACTGGACTAAATGATCTATGGTAGTGACGAGATATTTCTGCTATGGGTATCTTATAGTGAGATAGAACTTAGATTTATGAATATTCATGCTTATGTAAAGAGTATTAAGGTGCAACTCACACAAACATCATCAAGAAGTGAAATTGAATTCGGTTTGCCAATTTTAATTTTTGTACTGCATATACATTCTCCTCCAAAATTATTTGAACAGCAACGCCGATTCCTTTGTTTTTGTTGTTCACTGAAGACATTTGGGTTTAATATCAAAAGATGAATATAAGAAAAGAGTTCAGAATTTCAGCTTTTATTTTCTGATATCTATATTTAGACGTGTTAAACAACTTAGAACATACCACCTTTTCTTTGAACCCACACATTTTTCAAGTGAGCAAAACTACTGGAACACGTGACCAACAGGTGTTTCTTGTTGCCCAGGTATTGCCTTTTAGAGTAATTGTTTAAACACTGAATAGCTCTGAATGGTTACTCTTGGTTTAACCTTTGGTTTTCAGCTGTAAAGATTCTATTTCTTGTTAAAAAAGATAAAGAAACATAAAGATGAAAGGGATGTCTATGGGAGAAAAACAAGCCATTTTGGAGCTGAGAAAAGAAACAAAATCGATCAGAAGCATTGTAAAAACATTGGGCATAGCCAACACAACAATTTGGAATGTCCTGGAAAAGTAATACACTACTGGTGTACTTAGCAACAGACATAGAAAAGGTCGAATAAGGAAAACAACAGCAGTTGATGTTAGAATCATTTTGAAATTTCTGAAGAAAAGCCCAAAAGCAATAGACAGCGACAGTGACATCAGCAACAACCGCCACAGTATGGGGTAAAGGTTTCTTAATCCACTGTTTGAAGACTTTCAGAACATAAATATATAGGCCATATCACAAGATAAGAGCCCCTCATCGGAAGGCCAGATTGGAATTTGCAAGGAAGTACAGAGATGCGCGACAAAAGTTCAAGAAGAAAGTTTTATGGACTCTTGAAACCAAGATTAATGTCTACCAAAATGATGGAAAGGCCAAGAAACAAACTCATTTGGGAAGCATGGTGGGTGTAGTGTCTTGGACTTGCATGGCTGCTTTTGGAGAATTACATCCAAATAAATTTTGGGGCAGTTTATCATGCAGCAAGACAATGATCCAAAGCGTACAGGGGAAAAAAGTGGACAGTGTTGTCAAGTCAATCACCAGACCGTAACCCAATAGAGCATGCATTTTCATTAATTGAAGAAAATGAAGGAAGAAACTTCTTAAAACACACAGGAACTGAAAGAGGTCTCATTAAAATTATAGAAAAGCATTACAAATAAGGAATGCAACAGTTTTGTAATGACAGTGGGTCGCAAAATTGATGCAGTTACTGCAAGCAAGCATTATGAAACCAAATATTAAATTTTATTTACTTTAAGATTATCTGTTACTGTACTTTTGTTCACCTAAAAAATGGGGTGATGTGATACAAAAGTTGGTATGTCCTAAGCTACCAGGAAATAAAAGTTAAATTTTCGAATTCTTGTCTCATATTCTGTTGATTTTAAACCCAAATGTCTTCAGTGAACACCAAAAAACAAAGCAATTTGCCTTGCCATTCCAGTACTTTTGGAGTGGACTGTATATAAGTCGGTTGATAGATTTTGTTTAGCTGTATATCAAAGTCTATGGGTTATTTAATACCGAAATCTAAATAGTTTGTACATAAATTTGTACTTTCAGAAAAAAGGCGTGTTTTTTTATATATAGTTTGGACATCATAAAATGTATTGTTGGTAGTTTTACTATAAAAATGTATTTTCATATTTTTTAGTATTGGGATGATTTTTCTATAAAAATCTATTGTTGCTCATTATATTATAATAAATTCTGTTGATTTTTCGTTGTGCGTTCAGTATTTGCCCATAGCTGGGAGGTTAACAGGTGCTACTACAACTGGTCTCAGTGGACCTGGAAACAATAGCTGTGAAGAGGTGGTTCCATGTCCTTCAAAACCTCCAATCTCTCGATCAGATTCCATGCTGCTTGATGTAGTTTATCGTCATGTCCAGGACGACACACACACACACACACACACACACACACACACACACACACACACACACACACATATATATATATATATATATATATATAGTGGAAAAAGTTTTTGTGTGACGCCTTACGTCGTTTAGGACATCATCATTTTAAATTTAAATTTGATATTTTTTAGATTAATTTTCTTAAGCTTTATTTTGTTTTTGTTCATGTTTTTTAAATTTAATAAAAAATGCTAAAAACATAAAGAAAAGGAAGAAACTAAATGATATCGGCGAGTGTATATAGACAAAAAATGTATTAAAACATTTTTCCCAATTTAAATTTTAAAATTCTAGAGATTCCTCTCTTTCGTGGGCATGTGGAGTCACATCAATGTAACACAGCTTCACTTCGATAAAATCTCAATTGGCATAACGCATAACACGAAAACTCTCCACTTTGTCATAGATGTGTTTTACATATATATATATATATATATATATATATATATATATATATATATATGATGAACTCTTCCTTCGTATTCGACGTATGAGGGTCAAGTCAATCAGCTCAGTTCATAGGAACACAGCCCAGACACATACACATAAGATTTGATTATAGTAGTGAAGGCTTTGTGCAGAACTAACCACACGTTTTGAAGAGCCGAATACAGAGACCTATTGCACTAGATACCACAATGTCTCCAAACGACCCTCCGCAGGTTTTGAATTCATATATATATATATATATATATATATATATATGAAGAAATAAGAAATATAGTCTTAAGATGTGCTATATTTATGGGATAAAGTGCTCAATATCAAATAGACCGTGGCCTGACGATTGCATCTAGTATGAAACAGACTGTCGCCTCTAAGTGTTGACTTCTATATTCACACACACACACACACACATATATATATATATATATATGTTGTACATATAGTACTGGTTTTAATAAAACAGTGCTCGATGAAATACGAGAGAGCTATTATCTATATATTAATAAATATACATATTATCCCTATGTGGCTGACCGTTTGGAAATGCCAGGGACGTGTTAATCGGAGAGCCGAGTTCCAATTCCGACTGGGTTCGTTATATTCACTTAACCACACATAATCTTGTGAAATGTAGGAATCCACCTCTTCTACTCCTTGCTATGCGTTAATTAGTAAGAATTGTATCACTAAACCATTATTATCTAAAAAAATCTTACAATCTAAACAAAATATTATATGGCTTTAAATGAACTACAAAATATTGATAAGCCGTAAAAAAACGAATCCATCACTAAAAATACGAAAGAAAAAGTCCTATTAATTCTTGGACATGGAAGAGAACTATCTTATTGCTTGAAATTCACAATAGTGACAGGAGAATTTACGTTGATCATCTTTATTTTCTACGAAAAATACATTTTAGATGAGAATAGTTGTTTCTGGTTAAAGTTGGAAATTTCTGGCGAACATAATATGTACTAATATTAAGATATCTTAGAAATGAACTTCGCTAGAAACTGTCAATTGAACTAATGCTACCTGTCTTTAGCGATAAGGATTTTCCCACGTAATCTAACCAGCTCTAACAGCAGCCAAGAAATAAGTTTGAACATCAACGCAATGTCACAACATTTATCTCACAATAAAAATAACGGGACAAATTACGCAGAACTTATTTCAATTTATCACCTTATTTCGAACGATTACTTCGCTACTTATTCCATAATTTATCTAAAACAGTAAATTGATTATTGCATTACTTAAATTAATATTTTTTAAACCTTGTAGATAATGTGAATTGAAAAGATTAAATGAAAGTCAAGAACTTGAAATGATGCAAATGTGTTATTATTTATTCTAAATTTGAATTAAGTTTGAATTCATTATAAACAAATGCAAATTATTCATATGATTTATGTAAATTTATTCGACTATGAGAGCAGAAGATGCTTTTCTGTTTCGTTTCTTCCTTCCAACACACGATGTCCGGAAACACTCACATTGTTTTTCTTTTTTAGTTTGAAATTCCATGAATTTTGCGGGTCTCGTGCACGTTTCTTTCGTTATTGACGATGAACATGATGACATTAAATAATTGAGGCGAGAAACATTGTCTGCCATTTTTCTCTACAATGAAACAAAGTTTTATTAGTTATCTTCAATTGATAAAAGGTTATAAAACTGTAAAAAATAATCTTAGTTGGCAAGTGACAGATGACTATAAAATGTTAACTATTTATGGCTAATTTGTTTAAATAATGCTCTGACTATTGTTTGCTTCTCGTGTTATGCTTGTAATGGCGTTGGTGATACGTTGTTTGATTTACGTTTTGTAACTTTTCCTGATACACCATGTCCTTTGAATGCCCCTAAAAGTAAAAATCAAGCCGAGTAAGGTTTGGTTGTCTGGGATACCATTCCGCAGGACCACGCCGACCAATCCAAACACCTTTATTCAAACACGTCTTCTAGGATATCTGAAATTTAAAAAAATATATATACAATATTAAAAACCATATGTATGGAAACTTATGCGACACCTTGTCGTTGGACAGTTATTAGAATGAATAGGAAAAGAAAACCGTTATCTCTTCAGAATCTATCTTACATATCGAAAGTCTACCATTCATCCATGTTTTGAATATTGCTGCCACATATGGTCCGGTGCTCCTGCTATATATTTAGAGAGTCTTGATAAAAAAAGAATCAGCAATATTATTGGTCCATCTTTTCTGCTTGCTGGAAATTCTCATCTGTTGATTCATTTTTTAAAGAACTCAGGTGAACCGTTCGAACTTCCAATTATCGGCTTATTAAACTTCAACCTCTTTTTGGCAAGAGGCCCTAATTAATGCTGAATTAGTTAAGCATCTCAGAGCGCAGGGCCTTGCTTCAAACACGCTTTGTTTCTCTAGGTCAACTGCTGGTGTATTAACGATTATAATGGAAAGACTCTATCAAGTTTTAGATAAGAATGGTGAAGCTTGGGCTGTTGCTTTGGACATCTCGAAATCGTTCGACAGGCTTTGGCATACCGGCCTTCTTCACAAGTAAAAAAGTTATGGTGACTCCGGACAAATTTTTTGAATTGATCCAATTTTTCTTATCAAATCGTGAAATGTAATTTTAGCTGAACGGCTACTGCTCTAGATCCTTTCGTACTAATGCAGGTATCCCGCAGTAAAACTAAACTGCTCTCTGTTAATCATCTGAGAGACCCCTTTCTGCTTGCCATCAGTACTTCAAAGAGTGACTCGTTGCAACTTCTACAGGTTAACATTGTCAGCTGGCATAGTGGAAAGACTGCATTACTAGGTCAGCTGCTAAGAAAAATGGTTCACTGTATTGTGCTAGATATTTTCATCTCCGGAATCTATCTTACATATCTATAAAACTACCATTTGCCCACGATTAGAATATTACTGCCACATATAGTCCAGTTCTACTGCTATATAATTAAAGACTTAATAAAATCCAAGGAAGAATCAGCAACAATATTGATCTTGACATGACGTCTCGGCTTCAGTCACCTTCTCACTGCCGTAAAGTTACTTCCATATGCCTTTTTTATACATATTTTCATGGTAATTGTTGGAATTCTTCGCTATGGTACCTAGACATTATGAATGTAAGCATAATACTGGATTAGATGTAACCGTAAGTTCTATGCTAACAGTTTCTTCTCTCGCAATTCCCTCTTGTGGAACTCTCTCCCGGCTTCTTGCTTTCCAACGAACTCTGATTTCTAAAAGTTTAAATGCAGTCAATTGTCTTCTTAATTTCTGTTCTTTTATTGTTCTCACTGCTAAATAATGATTTTCTTTTATCTCATACGCTTTTGCACTCAGTAACCTCTTGAACCTTAGGGGCTTTATTTCCTTTATGAAATGATTAAAGAAACTAGAAAACAAGGTCTCATCATTTTACCGTTGAATTGGCTAGATGTAACCGTAACTTCTATGCTAACAGTTTTTTTTTTATTTACCCGCACTTCTCGCTTGTGGAACATTTTTCGGTTCCATGCATTCCAACCGACTTTAATCTTCAAACATTTAAATGTAATGTCAATCCATATCTTCTGTCTTCCTGATTACTCTTCTATTATTCTCGCTACTTAATAAAGTTTCTGTTTTCTAATCTTTCACACTCAGTAACACCACGTGTCTTAGTGGCTTTATTGCCTTGCATGGCGTAAAATGATTTAAAAATACTGTATGGAAGGTTTGATTCTCTTTTTGTTCGACGAGTATGCCCAATGTTTTCTTGCGTCTTAACGCTTAAATCAAAATGATATACTAGCAGAAATTTGTCAAAAAGATTTTGCAAAAACTACCTATATAAGCTACTAAGATATTTGTGTCTTGCAGACGTTTTTGGAAAGAGCAACTTCTGCGTTTGCGAATTATTTGCTATTGTTTTATTCTTTCCAGTAATTTTGTTCTCGTTTATCGCTGAATATTTTAGTATTTTTTAAAATCTTTTCGTGGTGATCAAGAATTTCCTGTTTGTATTCTGATTTCTTTTGTACAACCAGTTTTTTTAGACTTCCACATGAATCTCTCCATCGACGTGTTGTTAAGCTAAAAATTCTTCACTCGACTTTTTTTTTCTCCCCAAGACTATACACTCTTCTTTATAATTCTTTTCGTTTTCCTTCCTTTCTCGTCCAACCACGCACTGCATTACATAAATACTTTCCTCTTTACATCTCTCTATCCATAAATCTTTTCTTGTCGTGGTCTTTTCTTTCTTTCTTTCTTTCTTTCTTTTATTTTTTATCGTTCGGTTCTTCTTACAATGACATTTCCTGCTCTTGTTTCCGTGTTTCCTTTCTAAAGTTATTCCTTCATCCTTCCTTCGTTCGTTCATTCCTCTCTGCCTCTCTTCCTTCATTCATTCACCTCTTATTGATCTTCCAACGAAGTTTTTTTCTTTTATCCATAATCTTCGTGTCCTTTTTCCTCCTTTCCTTCTTTCACCTTTTATTATTCTTCCAACGAAGTTTTTCTTCATTTATCCATAATCTTCGTATCCTTCCGTCCTTCCTTCCTTCCCTCCTTCCTCCCTTCCTTCCTTCCTTCCTTCCTTTCCTTCCTTCCTTCCTTCCTTCCTTCCTTTCCTTCCATCCTTCTTTCCTCCCTTTCCTTCCTTCCTTCCTTCCTTCCTTCCTTCCTTCCTTCCTTCCTTCCTTCCTTCCTTCTTTCCTTCTTTCCTCCTTCCTTCCTTCCTTCCTTTCCTTTCTTCCTTCCTTCCTTCCTTCCTTCCTCCCTTTCCTTTTCCTTCCTTCCTTCCTTCCTTCCTTCCTTCCTTCCTTCCTTCCTTCCTTCCTTCCTTCCTTCCTTCCTTCCTTCCTTCCTTCCTTCCTTCCTTCCTCCTTCCTTCCTTCCTTCCTTCCTTCCTTCCTTCCTTCCTTCCTTCCTTCCTTCCTTCCTTCCTTCCTTTCCTTCCTTCCTTCCTTCCTTGTTTCTTTCCTCCTCTCTTCCTTCCTTCCTTCCTTCCTTCCTTCCTTCCTTCCTTCCTTCCTTTCTTCCTTCCTTCCTTCCTTCCTCTTCGAATATGTATTCTTTCCATTTTCTTCTTTAATCACATTTGCTTTTTTTTCAGAACGTGTTTTCCTTCTTTCTTTCCTTCTTTTATTCCCCGATTTCTGTTTACGACTCTTCTTTCAAAACTCTTGTTTTATTCCTTCTTTTCTCCTTTTCCTTCGTATATCATGTTTCGTTCGTTCGTTTATTCCTCCATTACTTCCTTCCTTCCTTCATTACTTTTTCCTAGTATTTTTCTTTTAGACTACTTTTTTTTTCCGTCAGTTTCTTCCGTCAGTTTTCTTCGAATTCTTCTTCTTCTTGTAAAGGATGCTCATATCTCATAGTTCTATACCAATGGGACATGGGGCTATTCCTCATCCTAGCGTTCCTACAAATCCTAATACTTCCTCAAGCGGATTAGCTAAATCTCTCGGTGATACACAGACAATCTGTTCAGCTTAATCTTATTCAAGAAATGATTTTTCTGTTTTTATTTTTCCTTCGCAAAACAAATCAGTCTAAACAATGTACATGGAAAGTTTTTAAATCAAAGTGTCCATGGGTAGAAAACTGAGCAATTGCATACAGCGATTTTAATTTCACTCTTGTTCGTTGTATGTACACAAAGCTGTATTATACTGATGTATAAGACAAACACACACATTCATACACATACACACATTTATATATATATATATATATATATATATATATATATATATATATATATATATATATCTACTCAAACAAATTTGATTAAAAAGAATTGACAGGGTCCATCTATTTAATTTTTTATTGAATTTCCAATTGTCTACATCGTGGTATTCTTTGTATAGCTGAAAGTTTGAAATGGTTCACATAGACGTCACGTGTAGCGGTTATTGGGAACGAAGCCACACCAAAAAGAATACGATTTAAAAAGCATTTTTATCTATTTATATAAATATGGAGCTTTTAATGCGTATACACATGTGCTGTATATTTCTGTGTCAAAAAATGATCATGTATATTTATATAACTGATACCACCCGTTCTCAAACAGACATGTATATAAACATATTCATAATATATATATATATATAAATATATATATCGCTCCTAATTACCGCTACACATGACGTTACTTCTAGACTATTTCCATATTTTAAAGAATACCAGGACATAGACAAGGTTATTCTGCCTACAGCAGTGACAAAACAATGGTTCTTGAAAATGGCTGAAACGATCGAATGTAATTGAAAAATCAACAACACAAGCTCGGACCGTTTATCCAAAATGTTCATCCTAATACACAACACCTTTTTCAAAAAATGTGAAAATACAATAAAATATTAGTCAGATTAGATTGTCGCTTCTTTTTAATTAAACTAGTGTTATTGATACCTAAATATACGTTATTCACACACACACACACACACACACACGTACGCACGCACACACTCTCTCTCTATGTCTCTAGCGCTCTCTCACACACACACACGCAGTTGCACACACACTCACACACACATATACATGTTGAAGGGAATTTTTATCTAAAACTATCTCTTATTAATATAAACGTTTTTGATTTGCTAAAAATAACGTTCATTGTAACAAGAAACACACAGACACACATACACACACATGTACACATGTATGAATATATAACAATTTTGTTTCGTTTACAAAGTGACCTCAAGTGCACCACGAGGCGGTGTAATGGTGAGCAAGCTTGTCTCGCTATAACTATTGCAACTGAGTCGTGAGTTCGATCCTCACTGGGTGCCCCATGCATTCGTCCTTGAGCCGCATCTAAGCTACGCTTAGAAAATCACTGCAAAATGTCTTTAATAGAAAAGTATTATTTTTTCAATCGAAATTAGAGAGATAGAACGTGTTCACGAGAAGCAGTTGATTTTTTGATTAGATTTTAATTAATTTCAGTTATTTCTTTTGTTTTATTTTATTCAGTATATATATATATATATATATATATATATATATATATATATATATATTCGACTGGAATTCGAACTTGGCTCGGTCCGAACCGCTAACCATTACTCTATTACGTGTTAATACCCTTGGGAAAGGTATGAATCCACTTCTCTCTCCAGCTATGGGTAAATAGCAGGACAGACTGGGTTCTATAGCCTTGGATGGCAACTGGTCTAGGAGATGGACAACTCTGAATTCAAAACATGCGGAAGTTCGTTTGGAGACCTTGTGGCATGTAGTGCACCAGGTCTCTGTATTCGGCCCTTCAAGAAGTGTGGATGGTTCTGCACAAAGCCTTCACCACTATAATCAAATGTCATGTGCTGGTGTCTGGATGTCAGTTCCTAGGAACTGAGATGCTTGAACCTCATGCGTTGAATACGTCGGGAGAGTCGAATATATATATATATATATATATATATATATATATATATATATATATATATATATATATGTATTCCTTTCCACATTCAAATTTAAAAGAATATTAGTGGACAATATATATATATATATATATATATATATAATATATCATAAACTTTAAATTGAATTGAAGTTACCTTTACTAACAAACTATAAATGCCAACCCTACAAAGATTTAACAAAATTAATTATGAATATAGTACAAATAAACAGTTTAAAAACAAGTAAATTATAACTTTCTATTAATATTTTAATTATTAAATAAGTTACCTCCTTTACATTAAAATTTAAAAAATTATGAAATTGGTCATGAACATATTCACAATATATATATATATATATATATATATATATATATATATATATATATATCTTTAAATAGGGACGACAAGGAAGATTTAATTAAGATTTTTTATAAAGCTTTTCTAGCATCCTTACTTTTTTTTTTTGCTTTGTAAAAAAACGTTATGATGGTGGAATAAAAACTTAATTAAATCTTTCTTGTTGGCTGTATTTTATGAAAGATGTTTTAAAAGAATGGTTGTATATATATATATATATATATATATATATATATATATATATATATATATATATATATATATATATGGGTTTCGGGGTATGCAACTACCTATTAGACGGTCATGAATTTCAGTTCAAAGACGGATCAAAATTAAAAATGATTTCTCGTGCGACTTTGGGAATTTAATATACAAAATTATATTCAAAGGTTGCCATGAGCCTTATATTGGCTAAACTTCCCAGTCACTCCAACAAAGGATGACATCACCAACAAATTAGGGATTCCCATACCTGAAAATACCCCTTAGCCAACATATAGAGGAATGCAGGGGACAAAATCTGCAAAATTTCAGTGTCTCCCCAATTTACCAATGCGACTGCCGAAGCACTGAACAAAGGCGGATTAATAAGGAAATATTTTTATCAGCAAGTTCAAATCAATACTTAATTCCTTGCATAAATAGATTCTACCAAATTCTCCTTACGATAAACGACATATATAGCTAGTTACGCCCCTTGAATTTCTTTTTTTATATAGGTACAAAATATAAGCATCAACACTTGGAGATAGTTAAAAAACTTTTTGAAAAGCTAAGCGAGACCGGTTAAAATAAAAAAATGTTTAAAAAAAGGAAAACAACAAATTATTTTTCTAAGTCAAAAACACTGAAAATCCAATCGTAAGTAACAAAGTTTTAATTCTCCTCTGTAAAATACATCTTACTTATAAAACGCAGATTGTGTGTGTGTAGCTGTAACGTTTATATATTGGATCGGATTTCCTACATTTTTCAACCGATTTCAACAAAACTTCAGAGGACTACTTAAAATTACCTTGTGGTGGTTCTAACAGCGCCAAAAATGTGAAAAATATAATTGTTTTTGCACAAAATCAATTTGAAAACACGATTAAGAGACATCGTGAAAATGGAAGGGGACAACTCATCGGATTTCCTATATTTTTCAGCCGATAAAACAAAAACTTTTTGGGGGGGGCAGGTAGTGTTTCTTATTCTCTTGCACACTTTTTTCTTTATTTTTAACATTCAGAATGCTTTAAAAATTCCATTTACAAGACAATTATTTATAATAATTCTATTCAGTCAGTAGACTCATAACGATTGAAAACAATGTTTTTGTTTGAGTTTGGTTTTGACCAATTCGTATAAAATAGAAATAAAAAAAAATAATTAAGACATGCGTGTCCGTCAACCTTAAACAATAATCTAACGATCTCTACTGATTGTACGAATACAAACATAAATTCTTTATCTTTAGGGAAAGATAATGAAATTTAAACATACACAAGTCCTAACTAAAAACAATAACCAGAACGGGAAACTTTTTTACTGTATTCAATAAGTAAAAATCATAAATTGTAAAAGATTATTATTACAGAAAGGCTACTAAATGAATAAGATTTGTTAGATCATAATTAATAAACCCAAATAAAGTTAATATTTTTTGTATTAGAAACAACGAGTGGAAAATATATTCAAATCAGAATTCTAATTATGAATCACCACAAGCAAAATATGCAATTTTTTTTTACTGTATTCAATAAGTAAAAATCATAAATTGTAAAAGTAAAAGATTACAGAAAGGCTACCTACATTTTTCAACAAAACTTCACTTTGGGGCGGGGGCATGTAGTGTTTCTTATTGTCTTGCTTATTGTCTCAATTCGTAAAAAAAACAAAACAAAAAGCACAACTAATTAAGACATGCGTGTCCGTCAACCTTAAACAATAATGTTTGTCAATTTTATTTTTCAGTCTTTATGATGGTGGATACTTGATCTATCTCTTACTGTTATATTCCCGGGCAACGCCGCGCTCTACTACTAGTATATTATAAATAAATATCACTATAATAAATATTAGGTGCCTTTTTCAATCCTCAATTTAATCTATACAATAAGTTTTGTATAGAATCTTCCTAAGACAAATACATTTTACATACATACATACATACATACATACATACATACACACACACACACACACACACACATATATATATATATATATATATATATATATATATATATATATATATAATAGGTTTTATAAAATTCAGTCGACGATATTTGTTTAATTATTTTTTTTCGAATAAGATGTACATAGGAAAAATGAGGTTAAATTGTTCGAAGTTCATCTTTTGTTGTATCAAACCGACTTTGTTCCGTGCTTCGGCAGTCGCATTATTAAATTGGGGAGACACTAAAATTTTGCAGATTTTGTCCACTGCATTCCTCTATATGTTGGCTAAGGGGTATTCAAGGACATTCGACAATCTCAGTCATTATCAAGAACTGGTTGTTCTCAGTATAAATATCGTTGGCTATATTCTGGTATTTAAAGTTAATTCAAATATACACCGTACAATTGTCGTGTACCGTCATGTGTAAAGCAGTTACCCGGAACAAAAGAATGTTTCACATACATATACACGTATTATTATTACTATTTTTCGGTTTTTGATAAAGAATGTCGAATGTACTTGAATAAATAGAGAGGAAAAGAATGTCGAATGTACTTGAATAAATAGAGATGAAAACACTTTGAAAAACAAAACAGCTTGAACTGTTAACCTGAAATAATAGATATTGTCAGAGGTTCTTACAACAAGGGAACAACAGAGAAAAATAATACATATTTAAATAGGAATCAATATTCTTTTTTGCGTCAGTTTACGTAGAACCAATTTTCTTGGCTTTTGAATTTTTACTATCGTTTATGTTTGAGGTGGTACAGTTGACTGACTGCACAAGCAATAAATAGTTGTTTAAGCATTTTTAAGGTTACCATAATACTGCGCAAAATAAAACTGGCAACATTTTTAGAAAGTTTAAAAAGAGTGCAGGGATTTCACATAAATTGATACAACAGGGTACTCGAAAGAAATAATGATAATAATATATCATGCAATAATAATAATAATAATAATAATAATATCTCGTTCACGGACACCTATAAAAAGCATTTTCCCAAAGATGTATTTTCTCACTAGGTTCGTTTAACGTCAGAAAGAAAACTTAAGAATTCCCACAGAAGCTAGTGAAGAAAAGCGAGAAGAAAGAATGACATATTAATTGCAAGGAGACAAAATGCAATGTTGTTAGCAAAAGGAACAACTCAACATGCAAATTACCAATTGGGGATATTAAAATCGAATAAACACTGCAATTTAAATATCAGGGATGTGTTTTAACAGAAGACGGAAAGTGCGAAGCTGAAATCCGAACATAACGAAATATGCCTTCCAAAAGTTAAACAAAGTATTAAAAAAACAAAACTTTCCACAAAAACAAGGGAAAAAAAATACTGAACGGTTACGTCCTCCTTATATGGCAGCGAATGCTGGGCAAACTTCTCACAAATGAAGACGAGTCTTGAAGAAGCAGAAATGTTGTTCTACAGAAGGATGCTGAGAATACCATGGACCGAGCATGTGATCAACAACGAAGTTATACAGAAAATTTAAACAAAAAGGAAACTTATACTTAAAATTAAGAAGAGGCAGTTGAAGTTTCTGGGGCATATAACGAGGAAGGAGGGCTTGGAAAATCTGATACTCACAGGACAGATAGAGGACAAGGGGGATAGAGGAAATCAACACAACATACTTTGTGAGATTGAGTAAATGGATGACAGAACAAGGTTTAGGAGAAATAACAGAAAGACAAAGTTTATTAAGAGCTACAGGGGACAAGAAGTTGTGGAGAGCCATGATCGCCTACGTTCTTCTATAAAGAAAATTTTAGTTTCATCATCGTTAATTCACTTAATTTGTGTGGACATAGGATCAAAACACAGCTGAACACCTGGCCAGTTCCTGCCACATAATTTGGTTGAAAGCTGGAGAGGTATTTATTCATGTATATCTTGGGCAAGTAGATCTGACGAATCCCATCCCTCTCCAGTTCAGACTACAGCCAAGGCTTATTTAAAGGCTTACCTTGGCCATTGGATTCCACTGAGAAGAACCTCTGCTCTGTCCATGGACTTCACTCTAGGAAGCCCTCGACCCATGCTAGAAACAAGGAAAAGAGTACCAAACTGTTACGTGATAGCTGTCCTCTTCTATGGAAGTGAGTGCTGGACAATCTTTTTAAAGATGACGACGAGTCTTGAAGCAACAGAGATGTGGTTCATGAACCAAACATATGAGCAACGGTGAAGTTTTAAAGAAAGCAGAATTGAAAAGGGACATTTATGTTTAATATTAGGAAGATAAGGAAAGAAGGCTTGGAAAATTTAATAGTCACAGGACAGATTGAAGCGAACTTGAGTAAATGGCTTGCGGAACAAGAACTAGGAAAGATAACAAAAAGACAACATTTATTAACAGCTATAAAGGACAGGAAATTGTGGAGAGCTATGAACGTCAGCATCATGAATACGAATGGTTCATAGAAGAATATATTTAGAAAGGTCTTAGCAGAACTAAAAGTCCTATTGATAGACATGATTTAAACATTAAGTACACAGATTACACTGTCATAACAACAGCCCCAAGAAAAAATAACTCTCTAAAATAGTAAAAGAAAACAAGTAAAAGCTTTCATTATAACTGTAAGAAAATAGAATGTATGGTTGTCAGTAAAAGTGACAAAGCAAGGTGCGAGCTACATATAGGGAAAGTCAAAATCAAGGTAGCATAGTGAAAGATGACATAAAATAAGCCAATGAAATCCGAAAGAGCACGGAATAGCGAAAGATGCCTTTCAGAAAGGATTTGGGAAAGATGACTTTCAGAAACTAAGAAAAGTATTAAGAGTTTGGAAAATGATCCCAGAAAGTAAGCGCTATTTCATATTTAATTTTATTTCTGGCATTAATAGCTAGACACCCTCCTCAGAGATTAAGAAAAGACACGAACCAAAAAAGATTTGGTTCTATTGACGAATTTTAAAATCAATTCACCCCAAGCAAGTTGATAATGCAGTTAAGACGCTAGAAATTTCTGAGAGCGAAAGAAAATAGGAAAAATTTAGACGGAACCAGAAACAAATACCTAAACAGGAAACGAAGGATAAACGTCTACTCCTGTTGAAAATAGCGGAGAGGAGTGTGAAACGGGCGACAGGCGAACCTATCTACTCCTGACTGCTTATAATTTCATAGAAAAATATGAGTATCAAAGAAGTCTTAATGGTAAAATAAAATTCTAAGAAACTGTTGTAAGAAAGAGAGGGCTGAATATCCTGGGATATATAATGAGGAAAGAATGCCTAGAGAACTTAAAACTTACAGGACATATTAAAGACAAGCCGGATAAAAAATGAATAATCTATTTAACACGTATATGCTAATGTATAGTTGGCCACTCATATTCACGGATACCTAGGGCGACTAGCAAATCCCTATTGCAGACGCTTGCTCAGGCGCATTTGTGCTTATTCAACACGCACAGAGCTCACTTGCAACTATGCTGAGCAGACCTTAGTTACAGTCTCATTGAAAGACGTGTTATCTAGCGTGATCAACAATTTGAAGAAGGCCTGTAACGCTCAAGCCCTCGGCCACGATGACTTCTGACTTCGTGCTAGGGTTCTGTCTACCCAATTTCATCTACAAAGCTTGGGTATGGTTTTCAGAAACTTCCCAAAGGTGACGCATGCTGATATTGACCTCTTCAGTTCGATAATACCAGGAAGTCTCTTTCCTGTCAAATCGGCCATGGTGAGATTCGAACCTGCGACTCATGCTGCCACGTGCCCATATGTTAATGAATAAAGAAAAAAGGATGTTAAAAGGTCAAATTTTACTTAGAGCAACAAAAGGAGGGAAGATGTGGAGAGCCATGTTTACCCACATCCTGAAAGATGCGACAGATAAATGAATAAGAATAATGCTATTTCAAGTCATACGGTGAATCATTTTCAAAATTCACGAATTATTCGGACGAGTATCATTATTGTTGGTGTTTTTATCATCAGGAAATCAGAATGGATACGACCAAATCGAACCGGGTTTTAAACCAGAATTGGAAAGAAGAGAAGAAAAATGCCAATTGCTAAATACGTGCTGGCAAAACACCAAGACTATTTTTCTTTCCAGCGCGCCACGGCTTTGGGCCAGAGACAAGGCATTTCTGCAGTATGTCACATGAAGGTGAGTGCGTGTCTTTCTCGACTGTCGTTTCGGTATAATCCGATCGTCACGCAGACAATGAATTTGCGATTTAACCTTTGATGGTAAAATTGGCTCTTGTCTCTGGCTGGTCAGGAAGAATCGAGCAAATTAAATCCCGTTACTCTTCATTCGCTATCTCGTGTTATCTGCCACTACGAGCACACAAGCACTTACGCATCGGCATACAAACCTAGACTGAAGAAACAACTTCCTTCTCCTTCCATGTGGCGTTTCCATTCAGCAGGTGGCTCTCCACAATCTCCTATTCGTAGTAATATCTGTCTTCTTACTATCAATTGCATCAGAAAATATTTTTCAGGCGTTCAGGACATGACTGAACAGCATTACTTCCTGACGTCCTTAAATCTCCACTAAAGGCATGCCACCTAAAAATAATCTTATTTTATGTGAAGTGTGCTTTCATGACGTAGGAGATCATGGCCCTCCACATCTTCTTGTCCCTTGTAGCTCTTAATATGTTTTGCTTTTTGTTATTACTCCTAAACCCTTTTCTACTATCCATTTACTCAAGCTCATCAAGTATTTTACGTGCTGCTTTCCTCTGTCCCTCTTTCCTTCAAACTGCTCAGTGTGTAGCAGGTTTTCCAAGCCCTCCTTCTTCATTATGTGCCCCACTGAAAAAGTATCAAAAGTATTCTGTGATGCAGAACTTTCGTGATTTGAATTCTCCGTTCTACTACGTTTTGGTCGGATTCGAAACGGAGATTAAGCAGCTGCTCTGTATTCGGTGAAAGTCACCATCGTAGACGGGGTGGCTGATATAAACGAGAACCATCTCGTCATATAATCGTTTCCAAGATGGTAGCGGGTTCATTTTCGGGGCTGAGCTAACTTTTATTGAATAATATATTTCGCTTGTTCTTAGTAATAATAATAATAATAACAACAACAATAATAATATTTACCTGTTCACACTGATATAAGTATATCAAGGTGAACAGAATTTTCACAAGAGTGCTCAAAATTACCTAGTTTTATTGTATAAAAATATTTAAAGGTCCGGATTATCGACTCGGACTTTTGCGATGCTGAGAGCTTCAAGACCCAGATAATATATATATATATATATATATATATATATATAGGACCCAGATAATATATATATCAATATATATAGGACATAGATATATATATATATATATATATATATATATATATATATATATATATATATATATATACATACACTCGGCACGGGATGTATGAACTAGAAAACCTTACTTTAAAGTTTAAATTTCTGAGTCCGATATTATGGAGTAAGTAAGTCAAAGTAAAGTTCACCACCCCTTCGTGCGTGCGCACATTATTACACACACACACGCACATATATATATATGTGTGTGTGTGTGTGTGTGTGTGTGTGTGAATGAATGTGGCCGAGAGTTTAGAACGTTCGCTCTCTCACGATGGTTGATTTGTCAGGAAGGTAACTTTTTGATGCTATCGTTTAGGAGGAGGCGATCTGAGCGTGTGGCACATATGGACATGTGCTTGACAACCATACCACGGGTTGAAACAAAAGCTTTGTCAGCGAATTTGGGTCGACGGAACCATTGGGAGTCGTCGGTGGTTGTGCTGGCACGAAGTCCCAAGTCATCGTGTCCGAGGCGTGCTGGCCTTGTTCAGACCAGTGATCCGGCTAGATAATGCGCTCTCTCTCAGAAACTATAACTTAGGTCCGCTCAACATAGTTGCAGTATACGCCGCAGGTGGGCTCTGTGGGTGTCGAACAAACAGTAATGTGCCTGAGCAGGCGTCTGAAATTGGGATTAGCTAGTACTTTCTTTACATACGTATATATATATATATATATATATATATATATATATATGTATTTCCCGTCGATTTCGACCTATAAAGCCGCGCAGTTCACTTTTAATACTGAGCCACCAGTTTACATACTTTCACATATAATTTGATATTAGTAGTGAAAGCATGAGTAGATTTTGCCTCATCCTTTCGGGAGAACTGAAACAGAGAAATCAGGTGGACATTATGCAACGAGGTCTTTAAATAGCCCTCCACAGGACTGAATTTAGTGTTTTTCTTCTCTTAGACTATTTATCGATCAAGACTAGAGAAGTCTGTCTGTCCGGCTAATTCAGTCCATAGCTGTGAGTAGAAGGAATATATTCATACTTTTTCCCCATTTGTACGGTATTTGTACAAAAGCGATAGCAATGACCGCGGTTGGAATTTGAAATCTGCATGTCAGCTTCCACTTTCAAAACCGATAACAACTACGCTACGTTCATGAGGTTCAAAATGTATCTGAGGAAGGCCATTATCCAAAACATTAGTCGGCAAGATATGCATGTCAGTACAAGTAGTTCATTGATTAATGGAAATATTTATTTTTCTGAACTTTAGCCAACATAGCGAAACTCGACTGCAAACCGGCCAATCTGGAGAAAAAAAAAAATGGAAAAAAAAAAAAATAAAGTGGAAAACAAAAGAAGACTTCCAACTCATTAAAATGAATAATGGCAGAATTTAAGTCGGCATTTGTTGACTCATTTCAAATATTTATTTTCATTTTCGTGAAGTAGTCATAAAATCAGTCATAGAATGTCGTTCGTAAAATTATTTGTAATTGATTTCCATACATAATCGAAAATCCTGGTAAAATTAGGAAAATGCTCTTAATATTACATTTGGAATATTTTTTGCATTTTAAGATAGAAATTAAAAAAAAAAACAAAAAACAAAATAAAGAAAAACAGCTTATGAAAATATTGAATTTAAAATCTGCTGACAAAATAGTTTGAAAGGATTTCCTGCTCTCTCATCCAGTAACCTTGATTAGATTAATTCCCAGTTAATGTATTAGGAGGTTCATAAATCATTGAAATGGTCACAGGTGGTTAGGAAACATTGTGAAAAGTAAACATGTTGTTTCTCAGACAGGTTGGCCCTGAAGAGAATTAATTGAGTGTAAATGCTTTGCAGAATGGATTATCTTCTCGCTAGTATCAGCAATGAATGTCACCTCTTGAAAATATTTTGCAAAAGAAAATGCAATATGAATGGGTAAGGAAGATGCCGAGAAACAAAAACAAACAAAAGGAGGCAGAATAGGAAAGACAGAGAGAAGATGGGGGGAAGCTTAGCGGTGATAGGAGGAAGATAAAAAAAATGAAATGGAAGATAAATAGATAGAGAGAGAGAGAGAGAAAGGGAGAAAGAGAGTGAGATAGATAGATAGATAGATAGATAGATAGATAGAGAGAGAGAGAGAGAGAGAGAGACACAAAGACAAAAACTCAATATTAATCGGAGAACAAATAAACATGTCATTGAAGCAATTAATTAACAAAAAAATGAGTTTGGTGTACAAGAAAGAATAATTGGTGGTGCAAAAGGTTGGTTGTAAATGAAATATGTTCTACAATGTAATTTATATATAAATAGGATTTATCGATCTACCTTTTGTAATAATAGCGTTTTTAACAATAAGAAACAACGATGGGGTAAAAAAATAAATATATGTATAATATTTATTTGTGTACTAGCAGCATGGCCTGGCGTTGCCCGTGCTTGATTCAAAAATCGTACGACTCATACAGCAATCGCTATCATTTGACTTAATATATTTTTGCCCTTCCTTGCCTTTAAAGGAGTGCCCTTTGCCATGCTGATGTTGCTACATGCCTTACTTCTTGCCTATCTCACACTGCGAATTTTTTCTAAGCTCTATACTAAACATTGAATCTGTTACGAAAAAAGAACTAAACAAAATGAACACAAAACGATCAGCTTTAAAAAAGGACTCGTAACTGGAAAAACCGAATGAAAAAAGAATGTTAACAACAAATACTTTTTTACACCCAACCCAGTTATGCAGAATCATAATGAACGTTGGATTTAAGCAAGCGAATGAGCCAATTAGAGTAAAGTGCCATTCAGATTTAATTTTTTCCACTTGTAACGAATGCAGCTATCGATTTTTTTTTTGCATGCAAGCATGCTAGTTAACATTCGTGTCAGTCAGCTGCTGGCTCTCACGCTGGCTAATTGAATCTTCCTGCCTATACGTGGCAGCCAGCTATAGGCTCTCACTCTGGCCAGTAGAAAATGGCTGCAAACTACATGAAAACTGCCGTAGAAGCATGAAAAAATGGATTATTTCCACTATCGATGGGAGTTGGGAAATGCAAAGTCGGTCTTGGCCTTCCCGCTAATTTGGAGCATGTGCATGTAAATTTTGGTGCAAATACGTCAAAAATTGCGGCCGTGCATTCGTTACGCATACACACACATCCTGCTTTTTATAGATAGAGATGCCGTTTTTATCCCATTACTTCGGCTATGGGTAAGTCTGATAAAAAGTTATGACAAGAAATTGTTCTTGACAAAAGCAATAAAGAAGAAGTAAATAGTTTGTGCCAAAAGAAACAAATGAAAAATTTGTTCGTGACAAAAATTTCAGGGAAAATTTTGGTGACAAAATGTAAAAGACGGGAAAATTGTTCGAGGCGAAAATAACCACAATTTCCATGATAATATTCGTGGCAAAAGTAGGAAATTATTGGTAACAAAAGCAAAAAAAAAATGTTCAGAAATTTTTCGTGACATAAAGAAGGAAGGAAGTAAGAGGAAATTATTCTTGGCATAAGCAACGAAGTACGGGGAAATTGTTCGTAACACAAGCAATGAATTACGAGTTAATTGTTCGTGACATAAGCAAGAAAGGACGGGGAAATTGTTCGTTACATAAGCAACAAAGTACAAGTTAATTGTTCGTGACAAAAACAACGAATTCTGAGGAAATTGTTCTTGACATAAGCAGTGAAGTACGGGGAAAGTGTTCGCGACATAAACAAAGTACGAGGATATTGCTCGTAGTATAAGCAACGAAATACGAGGAAATTGTTCGTAACATGAGCAACGAAATACGAAGAAATTCGTAACATAAGCAACGAAGTTCGTGGAAATTGTTCGTGATATAAGCAAGGGCTTTCGAGCAAACTGTTTATGACAAAAATAAAAAAAAACAAAAAAAAAATTTTTTTGTTATATAAAATCGAATGGTGACATCTATCCTAGATTATGAAATACTTTTTAACAGGTAATGAATGTTGCTCCCAATCAGGTCCAAAAGCTTCATTGGTTTGGCTAGTATCTTTAGCACAAGGACGCAAGTGAGTGTCATTCAATGTCGATAGCAGTCTGTAGATTACTAATTATCAGGCAAAAAATAGTATTACGCAAACATGTTAAAGAGTTAAGGAAATCGAACAGTATCGAGTCTTCAGAAGGTACATTCTTGGGAAAACAGGCACAGCAGAGAAAAACAGACGTTGATGCACATAACCATTGTGGAACCGTGCAAGGAAGCTCGTCTTGACATTTATGTTCTCCACTGGAAAATAAGAAAGAACCAATGTAGAGAAAAATTGTTTATTCTTTGTGTCAACCACGACGAGAAGGCTTCTTATTTTTAAAACATGAAAATATAATGGGTTAGACAGCAGGGAGGCAGGTGGAATTACGAGGCCAACCCACCTTCTATCACTCACCTTATATTCTTTGGTTCTCTAGGTTTGCGGGGGATATCTAGGCTTGTTATCAAATATAGGAAGAAATTCTTTTTCTCCTTTAATCAGCCTTAAGTTTGACGTCCGAATATTAAGTTTCTTTTCATCTTTCTTCCTGATCAGCGCAATATCCAGCTGTCCTTTCTGTTGTCATGGTGACGAGACGCTGCTCTCGAGTGGCCATGACTATGTCTTTTTATCTCATTATTCAGTTGCATTAGAAGTCCAGTCCGGGAAATATTACGCAACGTCAATAAAGAAAAGAGTTACACACATACGCTTACGCGTGTGCACACACACACACACACACACACACACACACACACACACACACACACACACACACACACACACACACACACACACAAGATTTTGTGTCTTGTGGTATTTAAAAAAATTCACTAAGTTTGAAGTGAGCCTCATCAATTAACTCGATCATGGAATTCAAATTGATTAATGTTAATGGTAAGATTAGCCATTTCCTTGTAAGGAAACATTTGGCATTTATTGACTGAGAAGTCACTGCTTCACGAGTTACGATGTCTTCACTGCCTGGCCATTGGTCTGGGATCAAAGTGTAATATGTTCTTATCTCTAATGGTAATCGTAATATAAGCCATTTTCTTTATGAGGAAACATTCGGTATTCATTGACCGGGAAACCTGTAACATCCGGATTATGCTTTTCTTTGCTCGCTAAAATCAAAGTGTAATATCCGTTCTCTTCATCTATATGGAAACATTCGTTATTCATTGATTGGACGGCCATCTTTGTTTTAAAACAATTTCTTTCAGAAAAAATAGGTTTTAACATGTCCAGTAATTGTTATTGCTCTTTCCAGTATTGATGGGGTTTTCCTCACTATCCTTTTTTTCAAGTAGTGTGGAACGTCAGTATCTTCATTATGCCATTATTTCCATTTCGATTTATATGTGATATTCATTTTAGTTGTTGCTGATGTTGAAAGTCCTGAAGTAATATGTTTTCTAATAAGGCACCAACTTATAGATTCCATCTCGTATATCCGGACCATTGTTATTGTGTGTGTTTTTAGTTCTCGTTTTAAAAGCTATTTTCCACCCAGTATAAGGCCCAAGAACCACTTAAGGTAGATGGTTACTAAATGTTTATTGAGAATGTCAGAATTATAGATTATACATATATGTAAGTTAGATAATGGTCGATACTAGATTTGCAAAGTTGTAGTGGTTGGGGAAGCACCCGTTTCACAAAACAGCGGCACTTGGGAAGAAGATGTCTGAATAAAACTCTCTTCTTACTAATACGAATAAGATGAGGATGGTTCACCCCTATGTACATGACATAGCGAGTATTAGCGGTAAAAGTCTTAACAGGTGGAACTAAGGAATGGAAATAGGGATAGATTAAGGATGAGCTTGCAATGTTGCGTCAGTATGAGAGGTGTTTTAGAGCTTGGAATAACTCATCGCCTACATGGCCGTGTAAACGGTTTTGAACTCTTCCCATTTTGGAAAAAAAGGAGACAGCTCCAATTCAAAACATGCGGAAATATTCTATTTTTGATCTGCTCTGGCTTTTGTTAAGACAAAGCATATTGTTTATTCATAATTCTTTTGAAAATGTCTTGTACTGACTAGCCCACTTCATTCTTTCCATTGGGATTTTCTTTTTAGTTTCCCCGGAAGACTCTCATATCTTCTGAATGTTTACCGGGCATCTCCCTGTTCGTATTGCGTGCATTACCGATCCTATCTTCTGAAATTCTTTTGACATTTCACACACTGTTTGATTTTTTTTTTCTCCTTGTGACACCAGTTTTTGATTAAAAGAAAGTCTTTGTTCAAAAAGCATAAATGCAAACCCATAAGAAAATTAATAAAAATAGACAAACCAAGAAAAAATTAAATGCATATGAAATTTGAAAAACAGTTTTGTTTAAGCTGAAATACTGGTGTCTCAAAAATATACATACACATTTTGAAGTTTTCTCAAGAAATAATTCAAGCAACTAGAACCGGTTGGTTGTAATTGCTTGAACCAAATAAGGTATATAAAGACGGTATTTATTATAAATGCATGCTCTTAAGATTTTGTCCTCGTACGTTTTCAAATTGGGATCCGTTATGATTGAGACATTGCTGACGCAGTAGAATTACAAGCCACAATCAACATTACGATAGGTATTTGGCTTGTTCTATGAAGCTTTCATTTCAACGATTGTTGCTAGCTCTGTAGCGTAGGTTTTATCTTGTATGTATCCCCAGAAGAAAAAGTCTAAAGAGTTTAAGGTCTTTTGAACCAGGAGAATATTATACAGAAATACGTCTTCCGATCTATCTGTTTGGCTAGATTTTATTCCAGTCCGATCGTACATCACGACAATAGTATGTTTGTGCTTCATTTTGCTGAAAATAAAATCCCTCGTCTCCCAAAACTTCTCTAATTCTAAGTGGGAGAATATGATAGATAAATTATTATATATCAAAACAGTGTTGTGTAATTGTATAGAATGTGCGTTGATATGCGAGTCTTCTGCAGCAAATTTGCATCCAGTTTGCTTCATCTTTCTTAACATATCAGTCTGTAGGATATTAGGTTGGTGCAAAAATAATGTCGTTTTTTGACGGTCAGCTTAACGTCGAAAAACGACATTATTTTGTACCAACCTAATATTTAGAAAGAAAAGCACCAGGAAACCAAATGAAATCGACTGAGCATTTGTGTCTTGATATACTGGATGCCAGATAATTTTAAATTTTAGCGTCATAACAATTTTAACGATTTTTGGAGTTTCCTTCCAACCCTTTTGCTTTTGGTAGTGTGGAAACCTAACATCTTGATTATATCATTATTTTCTCTAGTTGCATGAGGTAACCATTTTTGTTGTTAGAAGTATAGATGACATTTTTTTTTATTTGGTAAATATCTTTATAAGTAGCAGGAATAAGATCTGATGAAGGAGCATCTTCTTTACGATTTATTGGAATTAAGTTCAACGAGCATATTTCCAGATAATTTCATACTAACGCGGGGTTCCGTAGCACTCTCTTTTTGGACTTACACTGTTTCTGATCTTCATCAGAGAACTCTCCGATGTCACCATCTTCTAACTAATTATTTATGCAAATAACTCTTACTCTTGTATTAGTATAAACCCCAACAGACACGACTAAGTAAATGTGGCAACTGCTACCGAAAAGAAGTTCCAATTAATCTTTAACAGGGGTAAAAAATAGCTTGTAAATTTTAACCCCCTTCAAAATAAAACTGCTTTAATATAATCACCACAGAGAAACATCTTAGTTTGTCACCAGCATGGCTGATGCAAGACTTCAGGAGAGCAACACTCTACGCTTTCTTGGGCTCATATTTTCCACTGACATGAAGTGGAGTGATTACATCGAATCACTTGCTACGTCTACTAGTAGGAAATTTAGTTTGTTGTATCGTGCCAGACAATTTCTCTCGTCAGAATCCATCTTGTACATTAAATCTACCATTCGTTCCCGTGTGAATACTGTCGCGATATCTGGTCTGGTTTATATTGAGATTCTTCGCAAAATTCAAAGCAGGGTCTGTAATGTAATTGTTATGGTCCAAGTTCCTTGTACCACGGTGATGGTCCAAGGTTAGAACCAATGAAAGAATAACACGAACACAGATATGGAATACAAAGATATATTACAACAGAAATATAATACAAAGAATAGAAGGATTAGTAATGACTATCAGATTTGGTTAGAGTGAACTATGTTGTCTCGACAAGTATCACTATTCCAATGTCCTTACAATATACTCTCAATTATCTCTCCTCGTCTTACAATCTCCTCATACCTCTTGAGAGGTGCAGTATTTATAATGTCAGGAATAGACCATTATTATTATGGGTAAGTTCCCATAGCAGTAACCGACCCTGTCCTGGCTTCTCGATTTCAGTCCCTTTCTCATCGACGCCACATGGATTCCCTTTTGTTTTTTCTACAAATATTTTCATGGAAACTGTTCTGATAAGCTTTTTTTCATGGTACCTCAACTACATGAATTTAAGCGTACTACTAGATTGGCGACTAGGTCTCACCGTTTTACTGTCGATTTAGCTAGATGCAACTATTCTATTAGTTACTTTTCTCGCACTTCTATCTGGCGGAGTCCTATGAAATTAAATGAAAGAAATTATTAAACTGCAAAGTAAACTTTTTAGCCAAAGTATTTTTCAAACAATTCATTTTATTCAAAGTTCATCGATTGGTTTGAGAAATTGAACGAAACGTAGAGTTTGTAAATCTCGACAAAAATGTTAGCGATAACTTTCATGGTACTAAAATGCTGTGAGAATTTGAATAAAAAAAATCTAGTTTTTAACAATTCAAATTTGTGCTAACAAGACTTGAAATGAAGCAGGTTAGACTTTATCTTACAAGTATTGGTATGTAGAAATAAATCGTGTACAGAAAGAGATATTTATTACTTTTTTTTCAAGATATCTGTTCTTTAAAACGAAGCGTAGTTTTTAACGAAATGACAAAATAATCAAACAGTGAATGTTAATTCTTACAAGGCAAAATGACATTTAATCCAGAACTTCATTGGTGATATGAAGCAAACATGTGCCTTTTGTTTTGACATATTTTCGCCGTGAGAAAAAAATAAAAAATAAAAGCATATTAAAAATTGACATAACGCCAGTTTTCACTCTATCAAAGGTTAAAGTTCGTTTTTTTCTAAATATGAATATTTCTAAGCTCACTAATAGATCATTTTTTTCAACTAAATTTTAACTTTGAAGGATTTTTTCTTCTTTTCTTTTGTAAAAATACGTGAAAGATGGTGTGTGGTGATGATTGGTTTGGATTATTGGCCGTTCGAAGATGATTGTCAGTCGGACTGTTAATTCAACTCTGGAACATCAATAAGAATCGTCATTGTCATTGGTATTCTTGGTGATTCCATGTTTTCTTCACTTAGATTCAAAATAGAAGGATGGGAATTTTCGCTTTTACTATTGTCCTTGCACTAACTTTTTTTCAATGAGATATAGATAGATAGATAATGAACAGGCTGAGCTAGAGATTGATAAATAAATCAGTTAAGGCAGTGGAGAACTATCAGGGAAAATTAACAGGAGATAACTGATAGCTGACATCCATCAAAACATGGCACATGGAACTAGAACAGTCTACCCCAGTGAGCGAAATAAAGGATTCAGTTCGACATTCCAACCACCTGAAGAAGGCCGGAGCGTACAACGGCCGAAACGTTGTGATAAATATGGCGACAAAGATGAGGACAATAGTTTGAATAATGTAAATAATGCATATATATATATATATATATATATATATATATATATATATATATATATTTGGCGATTACCAAATCTGATGCACGTTTGATGAAGACAAAAACTGTTTTAACCGTTATATTTCGGGACAAGCGGCTAGTGAGGACATTAGGACTCAACAAAATAAATCAGCTATAAAATTATTTTCCAAGACGTATACAGTATGAAGGAAGATGAGATTTTATTATATCGTGCAAAGCAGTTCAGCGATTTTTATTGGATTCTAACAAAATGTTTCTTTTTCTTAATACTTTGCTTAGCTTTTGAAAGGTATTTTTCCCTCTTTCAATGTGTCATCACTTTTTCATTTGCGTGATATTTAAATTTCTGTACTTGCTTAATTTTGACGTCTTCAATTTGTAGCTTGTATTTCGGGCTGTAATTTTATCTTCAGTTGATGTTTCGTCCTTTCTTACCTCGTGTAGAAGTTCCTGTAGTTTTCTTTCTGTATCAACCATCAGCACATATGTTGGTGCAGCAAAATGATATACTGAATAAAGTTTATAATCATCTCAGAATACACAGGTCTTATGCCTAAAGTATACCAGATGTGATCACTCAAGAATGCACATATATCATAGATGTTTATATAGCTACAGATGAAAAGGGGAAAATGTCGTCTTGCTGCATTTTTAACTAATCGCTTGAAAGCGAGGATATGAAACCAATTGAGAAATGGCGATAAAATCAAATAGCTTCATTTCAGCAATTTCATAATTTTTAAAATCAATCGGAAAATTGACAATGATAATTCGTATATAATGATAAAATCTATCTATCTATCTATCGTTCTTTCTTTCTATTTATCTATCTATCTATCGTTCTTTCTTTCTATTTATCTATCTATCTATCGTTCTTTCTTTCTATTTATCTATCAATCTATCGTTCTTTCTTTCTATTTATCTATCAATCTATCTATCTAAAGAATGGACTAAAATTGATATATAAAAGAAAATTGAGGAAAGAAGAGGATCACTAATCGTTATAAAATGCAAAATTGTTTGAACAGTTATTTGAAAGCAACATCATAAGCGAGTAAAATACACTGAGCGCTTACATTGATTATTGAATCGCACTTTCTCACTCTTGCATACGCACACACACACAGACACACATACACACAGTAAACTTACACACACAATTACGTATGCACACAGTAGTGTGTCGGAGAATTATGTTGCATAACAAAAATAAATTTATATTTGATTTAATAAAGGTGGCAGAAACAGGAAAAAAGGAGCAAATTGAAATTTATTGTTTTGTATGATATTAAGAATTTGCTCAAGTTTTTATAAATTCTACGTAAAGAAACAAAAATCAATTTTCTTCTGAAATAGTTCTAAATTAAAGTAATATATAGTGATGAAGATCTTTTAGTTTTATTTTTATTCATAAAAATAATTGTTATCTTACTCTAAATCCATTCAACGCATTACGGCTATACGTGGATGATTTCAGCCAATTTTCCCAAAACCAACATTTCAAAACGTAAATATAGAAAAGAACAACAAAACCCTTTTGTCATGCTTTTAAAGGTAACACAGATTTAGTGTTTTTGCTGAAACAAATAAAAGGAATTTGGCAAACATGGATAAATGTGCCCACAATAACAAACCTATCTACCTAGGTTTCACCCACCGGATCATCAGAATAATTCTGACGAAAGAGTGTTGGCCCAAAAGGCATTTTATTAATAAAACGGTCACTAAAAAGAATAAAATTGCATTGGTTATTCCATAAGTTTGGATTCAAGTTAGATATCCAAACTAATTTAAAAATTACAGACTATTTAGACATTACACTTAACTTGTACCAAGGTATAGTATCCCCTTTTAGGAAAAATAACCAATACCCAGGTTATATTAATGTAGGCTCTAGCCACGCTAGACAAATCTTCAGACATATCTATAAAGGCATTATGTTTAGATTGTCTACTAATTCTTCTAATATCAACATCTTTACTCAAAGTAATCACGATTATGAACTAGCGTTAAAAAATAGTGGTTATAAAACCAAGCATATTTATAAAACCAAAGATGACACATCTGATGTAGGTAATAGAGGAAAAGAATAAAGCAAGAAAAAATGCTATATTTCACGCCACCATATAATATGGCTGTAGCTAATAAACTAGGGAAGGAATTTTTTAGATTATTAAAGAAGAATTCTTCCTCCGTCGAATAACCTATACAAAATATTTAACAAAAATACTGTTAAATAAAGCTATAGTTTTATGCCCAACGTTGCGAATTTGATCAATAAAAATAACACTTAATAGCCCCAAAATAACCAACATATTGCATCCCCCAAATGCAACTGCATTAATAAGGCCGCTTGTCCTCATAAGAGCAAATTCCAATATGAATGCAAATGTATAATGTGGAGGTGGATAGCAACAGGCCCAATAATAATAATAATAATAATAGTAGTAATGGTAAAAAAGTATACGTGGGTTCTACCCAAGGACCTTTAAAAAAAGATATTACAATCATGGGATTAATTTCTCACACAAAATATATAGGCACAGGATTATGTGTGGGAAATTAAAAAGAACAAAGGTATGGATCCTATATTCAAATGGGAGGTAACAGAAAAATAACGTAAATATAAGGCTGGTGATAGATATTGCCTCCTGTGTATGGAGGTAAGATTAGCAATAGCTTCTTATAATAACCTTAATGAATTACTCAGCCAGAGATCTGAAATACTTAATGCTTGTAAAGCATAAAAAGTCTTGTTACTTGGCTAATAGAATTTGTGTTTTTTTTTTTTTTTTTTGTTTTTTGTTTTTTCTTATGCTACTTTTTTTTATTCATTCTGGTGGCCGTTTTATCAATAGAATATCATTTGGGTCAACACTCTTTTGTCAGAATCATCTAGGTAGATAGGTTCTGGCTTTAGGTATATATATATATATATATATATATATATATATATATATATAATATTAGTGGTCAATATATATATATATATATATATATATATATATATTTCCAGGAGTACAAAATTCAAGTAGAGCTCAATATACAATACAGAGCAAGAATATAATATAAAAGGCTCAAACACTAATATTCCATGGTTATAATTTTTTACATTGGGATCGTACTACGAACCAATTCATCAGACCTACAAATTAAAAAAAAAATAGAAAAATATTTTGTTTTCTTTTGAATTTGTATGTCTGATGAATTGGATCGTGATTACGATTCCAATGTAATAAATTGTAACCATGGAATATTAATGTTTGAGCCTTTTATATATTATATTATATTATATTATATATATATATATATATATATATATATATATATATATATATATATATATATATATATATATAGATCGAATTTTTTAAAAAGCTTTTTCACTTTTCATTCCATTATCAAATTCTTGATCTATAAGCTTAAGAACCATATCTTTCTTTTCTTCAACAGTTACAAATACCAGGGGAATTTAAGACTCGTTTCTGAAATTGACCAGCCTCAGTCAACGTTTCGCGCAAACGTTGTGACCGCTTGAACCGCAACACTCTCTCTTTCTCTTTCTCTCTCTCCCCCCTATCTATCTATCTATCTATCTATCTATCTATCTGTTTGTGCATATTTATATAATTTATGAAATGCTACAAAGTATAAATCTACAATTAAAAAAATTAAAAAACCCATGACAAATGACCATTTTTCAGGATCATATCTCTTCATATATTCCGCGTGCTTATCTTTGAAATACCACGCATCCTTTGGAAAACGGAGTAATTTCCCGTCGCTTTCTCCACGGTTTGGATTTCAAAGATTTCCTTCTCTTAGACAAGTTGCCATTGAAGCTCTAAAATCCCAGCCTAGTCTGCTACTTAACCAATATCTGGCACAGACAAAGAAAATAGTTAAATGATTAATTATTAGAAAAGAAAAAATGGTATTGAAGAAAGATGAATAAGAGAAATGTAAGGTGAGCAAAAAAGAAGAATGGAGAGAAAAATACTGTTATTAAATGAAATAAAATATGGGAAAACTATATACTGAGTGACTGAAGCGAAAGCGAGAATAAATAATAAAGAAAGACGAAAAAAAATGATAAAGAAAGAAAGAAGGAAACTTAACTGATATAAAGAGTGAAAAAAAAAAAAAGAAAAGAAATAAGTAAGAAATAGAAATAGAAAAGAGAGACTGAAGGAAAAACAGTGGAATGGAAGAGAAAGAAAAAAGAGAAAGACATACAATCAAACGAAAAGAAAGAGAAATGTCATTATTAAGGAGCGAGAAAACTTGAAATAGAAAAAGAAATATGCAATTATAGTTTTAAGAATGAATGAAAAATGGAAATAAAAGATGAAGAGTTAAGAAGGAAATAAAATATAATAGATGGTATTTATCAATTCACCCACAGGAATTGAATGTGGCACAAGGCCTTTTTTAATGTGGGTATGTCTGAGCCCGTAGGCCCAGCCAAAAATAAAACCCATCTAAACCCGTCCAAGCGGGCTAGTTCAAATCAACCTCCCCGAACGAAACCCCACCCTTCGGCGGAGCTTCGTCCAGGTTCCTCTCTGCAAGCAAAGAGTTCGACAGACACCCGACCCGGCAGCTCACAAAGCGCAGATACTACACTTTGATCCTAGCCACCGGGCCCAGCGGGTATTCTTTTTATTGATAAAATATAATAGATAACTACTGAAATAAAAAAAAAAAAAAAAAACGAAAAAATAAAAGATACAAAATAAGAGAAAAAAGAAAAAAATAAAAGATACAAAATAAATAAAGAGAAATGAAAAAAATGAAAGAAAAAAATAAAATGATTGAAAAAAAAAAAAGAAAAAAGAAAGGAAGAGAAAAAATGTAGGAATGATATATACTGGGAATTATAAAAATGAAAGTATAACAAAAAAAAGAACAATATCCAAGACAGAAAATGGAAGAAAAAAAGCCTAAAAACAAAATAAAAAGAGAAAACAACCAAAAAAGACATGTAACAACAAAAGTCCAAGACATAAGACAGAAAAAAAAATGTAACAGCAAAGGTCCAAGAATGATTGTAACAACAAAATTGTCCAAGACATGTAAAACAAAAAAAGGACAAAATTGTCCAAGACATGTAACAGCAAAAGACATGTAACAACAAAAGAAGACAATAAACAATAAAATTATCCAAAAATATAACAAAAATTGTCCAAGACATAACACAAAAGGACAATATGAAACAAAAATCCAGGAATGATATATTGTCCAAGACATGTAACAGCAAAATTGTCCAAGACATGTAACAGCAAAATTGTCCAAGACATGTAACAGCAAAATTATCCAAGACATGTAACAGCAAAATTGTCCAAGACATGTAACAGCAAAATTGTCCAAGACATGTAACAGCAAAATTGTCCAAGACATGTAACAGCAAAATTATCCAAGACATGTAACAGCAAAATTGTCCAAGACATGTAACAGCAAAATTATCCAAGACATGTAACAGCAAAATTGTCCAAGACATGTAACAGCAAAATTATCCAAGACATGTAACAACAAAAATTGTCCAAGACATGTAACATGTAACAAAATTGTCCAAGACATGTAACAGCAAAATTGTCCAAGACATGTAACAGCAAAATTGTCCAAGACATGTAACAGCAAAATTGTCCAAGACATGTAACAGCAAAATTGTCCAAGACATGTAACAGCAAAATTGTCCAAGACATGTAACAGCAAAATTGTCCAACCCACAAAATCTCAAAATGTATAATATGGATGTTTATAGCAACAGACACAATAATAATAATAATAATAATAGTAGTAATGTAAAAAAGTATATGTGGGTTCTACCCAAGAACCTTTTAAAAAAAGATATTACAATAATGGGATTAATTTCTCACATGAAATATATAGGCACGGGATTATATGTGGGAAAACAATAAAGCAAGAAAAAATGCTATATTTCACGCCACCATATAATATGGCTGTAGCTAATAAATCAGGGAAGGAATTTTTTAGATTATTAAAGAAGAATTCTTCCTCCGTCGAATAACCTATACAAAATATTAAACAAAAATACCGTTAAATTAAGCTATAGTTGTATGCCCAACGTTGCGAATTTGATGAATAAATATAACATTTAAAAGCTCAAAAATAAACAAAATCTTAAGTCCCCCAAATGCAACTGCATTAGTAAGGCTGCTTGTCTTCTCAAGAGCAAATTCCAATATCCCCAAAATCCACTAAACTAATTGATTTTCTTTGTACCAAGTTTTTTTTTATAAGACTTTTGGTCATCTTGACATCATTTGCTGTAAGAATCAGTGAAAGAAACCTTCGAGTTATTCAGCTTGAAAGAGAACAGGTTAAGATGCTTTGTGTCAGACCCAATGTCTTCTCAACTGAGCAATAGCGGGGGGGTTAAGGCCTTCAGTAATGGTACCAACATTTACGCTATGACTTTTCATCTTCAAAGCTCATTCAAGAAACATCAAGCGAACTGTAAAATATGTTTAAAAAAGAGGGAACAGTAGAGAGGAAAACTAGATCAGGAGGTCACAAAAGGAAGAGGGATTATCCCTTCAACTTAAGGCTAAAGAGATCAATTAAAAAAGATCCAAATCAATCCATATGGCATTTGACACGTCAGAGAAGAGTTTCACTTCTGACAGTCAAAAGAGTAGTGAAAAAAAAAGCATGACATTTAATCGTACTTGAAACATGTGAAGCACCTTCTTAGGATAGAAAGTTTAATCATCTTGAATAAGAAAATGATCCTGTAATATATATATATATATATATATATATATATATATATATATTTATAATATTTGAACTTAATTTCTATCCTTCATGAGCTTCCGATCCATAGTTATGATTAATTAAAGATGAACATGTCATTTTCGTTTATGATCGATTTTATCACTGTTCTTCTGTTAAGGTTGGAGAGAAATTATACATTCTTATTGCTCAAAATAGATTCTAATAGTGTTATAAAACCTCGGAGAATTCCAGTAAGATATCATTAATCATTTCTAACATACACCGTTTCAATGCTTAATCTAACATTTGCTGTTACACGATTTGGACAATTTTGCTTTTACAACCCGTAAGTCAAAATCGGAAAGAAACGTAAGAAGAAATAATTAAAGAAAGAAAGAAACAAAGTGGAAAGAAAAAGAAAGAAAGGCAGTAAGAATGAACATGGAAAAGAAATGAAAGAAAAGAAAGTCAAAATAAAACGAAAAATTCAAGACAGAAGTAAAAAGTAAAAAGTAAAAGTAAGGGAGGGGAAATAATGAAAAAAGAAAGAAAAGGAAATGAAAAATGATAGAAAGAAATAAAATGTAGAAATAGGAGAGGGAATGCTGAAAGAAAGGAAAGGAAGAAAGAAAAGGAAGAAAGAAAAGAGAAATTAGACCGAGAAATAGAAAATGAGAGTAAACGGAGAAATTCTGAAAAAAATAAGGGAAGACAGAAAAGAAAAGGCAGAGAAAGGAATGAGAAGTGAGGCTAATAGAAGAAAGGAAAAAAAAAAAAAGAAAAAAAAAAAAAAAAAAAAAGAAAGCGAAGAAAGAAATGATTAGAGAAAGAATGACACAAATTTGATAGCTTGATTCATTTTCTACGGCTTATCAACCTTTTGCAGGTTATTTAAAGACAGAAAATATTTTTAGATGGTAAGAATTATTTTATGGAGATAATAAGATTTAGTGATAAAAGTCTTACTAATTAACCCATAGAATATGTTGATTCCTACATTTCCAATAGTATTTCCGCGTAAGTGAATATAACGAACCCAACTGGAATTGGAACTCGGCTCTCCGATTAAAAATTCCGAGACATTATCCATTACACCATACGCACATCCAAGCCTGCAACACCTAATCTTCCCATGCGGTCCCCTGTCAAGGTACTGAGCAGGCTCGCCGTTGCTTAACTTCTCTGATCAAACGGGAACCGGTGTTTCAACGTGATGTCGCCGTAACCGAAAGAAGATAAAAAAGGAAAAAGAAAAAAAATCAGAGGGAGAAATAAAAAGATGAAAGAAAGAAAGACAAGAAGAAAAGAAAAGAAACGGAGAAACAAAAAGTGAGAGTAGAAGAAGAAAGAAAGAAAGAATGAAAGAAGCCAAAAAAAAAAAAAAAAAAAAAAAAAGGAAACACAATAGAAAATTCAAATGGAGAAATCAAAAGTGAAGATATCGGTAGAAATGATGCAACCAGAAAATAAAGATGCAAAGACAAAGACAGACGAAAACAAGAAGACAGACAGAATAAATCAAAATATATAAGGGCAGCTGTCGAAGATAAGAATTCGCCTTTCGTGTACACAGCTCCAGAATCACGAACACAATAAAAGCTGCAAATCCCTAAGACTAAATTCAATTGAATATTTTATCCCAACTCAGCCGAGCAGCAAACGATTAGCTTCAGGCTTAATTTAGCCATTATAATCATCTAGACGATTTCTGTTAGTGACAAGCAAGAAACGATTTCAAGCAGGTCGAATCCACTACCGTCTCCATAGAGGTCAAACGTTTCTCTTAAACTCTCTTGTAACGACGAAAGGTTTAATATATCGAAGGATATATGAAAGACACCAGAGCACAGAAGTTTGTTCGGAGGAAAATAATAAAACGGCTTTAGCATTCAGGCCAGTGTACAAAGACTTATTAACATGGCGGTCACATGCTAATGGCTTGATATCAAAGTCAGCGGTCAAGGAGATCTCATAACGTGATTGCCTATACGACATCGGAATTAAATCTTTCATCTTTTTCACGCAACTTCTCTGGCCAGCGGTACATTTTCTGACTGGCCCCCTATCAAATATAAAATCGGATGTTATATCTTTTTACTTTTATTGATTCAGGGGATGTACCTTCTGTATAAACGGTTACTGGCGTCGTAATTGAATCGGCATTCTGAGTTCAAATTCCGGCAGAATTCATTGTTCGCAATTTACCACAAATGTCCCTGAGAAGGCATGATTTCATTTCTTTTCCTATCAGCTAAGGATTAAATGTTAGGGCAAACGGTGTTTTTTTTTTTTTTACCTTGGTTCGAACTACATTCACGTCCTGGGTAAGACGATACACCACGTCCCCCTCCCGGGTAAGATGATAAACTACAACAGCAAGGCCTCTGATCAGGAAGTTTGGAAGAGCGTGGAACTACCTCTTAGTTGCTGGTGTGCTCAGGTCTATCCTGACCCGTAGTGGTAGTACCTGTTAGGGTCTCAACTATGGGAAAATAGTTAACCCCTAAACTTGGCTCAAAACTATGAAAGTGTAAAAATAGGTTTTAATACCAGCAATAAATCTTTGAACAAAAAATTATTACCAGTAATTAATTTTTGAACAAAAAATTATTACCAGCAATACATTATTACCAGTAACACATTTTGAACAAAATATTACCAGAAATACATGTTTGGAGAAAAAATATTAACAGCAATACATTTTTGAAAAAAGTGGTAGTACCTGTTAAGGGTTCTAGCTATGGGTAAATAGTTAACCCCTAAACTGGGGTCAAAACACTATGGAAGTTTAAAAATAGATTTTAATTCAAATAATATATATCTTTTAGAAACAATTATTACCAGCAATTGATTTTGGAAAAAATACCTGCAATACAAGCAGTACATTTTTGGAAATAAAATGTTACCAGCAATATATTTTGAAAAAATATTGCTAGGAATAAAAATCTTGTCGGCATTAAATAACCCACTGAGGTTGATATGCCGTAAAACAAACCAAACCAAAGCAACCTGGACGACATATCATTTTGTAAAAAAATATAAAGCCAATGAGAATGTCAATAAAATCGGTTTCTATATAAACTCTATATCTGAAAAGAATACATCAATGAAACCAGACTCTCGATCCCAAAAAATAAAAATCTTTACAAAAATGCGTCAATGAAACCTGATATACAAACTGATCTTTTAATAAGCTTACATATTCTCTTCATACGAATCTATTTTAAAAATTCTTGTCGGCATTAAATAACCCATTGAGCATGATATACCGTAAAAAAAAAAAAAAAAAAAAAAAACAACCAACCAAACAACCTTGGTTCACAATCGGTTGAGGGGGAGGAAAACTCTGAATTAAAAACCCTGTGCTCAGCAATTTCAACCTGTAAAAAATCTACATTCTACAAAAACCACGGAAGAAGTCTCCTGAACTTCAAATAGTATTCTAATGGTACTAATGAAGAGAAGCCAGATGTACGGGTGGCAATGTAACCTACATGATATAACCCCCCCCCCCACAAAAAAAAAACACACACACGCACAACAGCAATACCTAGTGCGGTGAGGCTGTGTTTTATACACCACAAGGTAGTCCAATGACAGTAAAGAAGAGTAGAAAGATGTACAGGCGGTAATGTAACCTACATGATACAGAAACCACGGCAGCAATACCTAGCGCAGTGAAGTGGTGTTTTACATTTACACACTACAAGGTTGTCTACTATCACTATCGATGAGTAGAAACAAGTACGAGTCGTAATGTAACCTAAGTGCTACAGAAGCCAGGGTTTTATAACTACCATGGTGAGACTGTCTTTTATACAATACAAGGTAGTCTAATGCCATTAAGGAAAAATAAAAAGATGTACGGGTGGTAATGTAACCTATATGATACAGAAACCACGTCACAAATACCTAGCATGGTCAGTGTCTGCTTTTATATTCCACAAGTGCCAGTAAGGAAGAAGAGAAAACTATTTGAGTGATAATGTAATCTGCAGGCTACTTAAACAACGGCAGACATACCTAACATGATGAGTATGTGATTCTATACTTTCAAAGTGAGTCTAATTATTGAACTTGTGACTTTAATTATGGCTAAGTCTGTTACAGGCTCAAATGTAAAGGGAATGCACTATAAACATACAGACAAATAGAAAAAGAAACTAAATGAAATCGGTTAGATTATATAACCAAAACACGCTCACGCACACACACACACACACACACACACACACACACACACACACACACACACACACACACACACACATATATATATGTGAAGTGTGTTTAAATTTACAGCGTCCCCTCTCCTTCGAGTGCATGTGTAGTCGCATCAACATAAAATCACTTTATTTAGACGAAGTCCTAAAGGACGAAATTCTTCACTCGAAATAGTTTTCCATTTAGCTCTGGTTGTTTCCCTGAATTTGAAATATCACAGTGCGATAATATCTATCTATCTATCTATCTATCTATCTATCTATCTATCTATCTATCTATCTATCTATTCCTCAGACATTTATCTATATAATCCTCAAACATCTATCTATCTATCTATCTATCTATCTATCTATCTATCTATCTATCTATTCCTCAAACATTTATCTATATAATCCTCAAACATCTATCTATCTATCTATCTATCTATCTATCTATCTATCTATTCCTCAGATATTTATCTATATAATCCTCAAACATCTATCTATCTATTCCTCAGATATTTATCTATATAATCCTCAAACATCTATCTATCTATCTATTCCTCATAAATTTATCTATATAATCCTCAAACATCTATCTATCTATCTATCTATCTATCTATCTATCTATCTATCTATCTATCTATCTATCTATTTTAGTGTAGAAGGATTGTACTGTATCAACATTCCGAATAAAGAGATGATGCTCGACTGGAAGTTAAGCCTTTCGATAAATCTATCTTAGCCATATATTTGGGCCCCGTATCTACGACGGTTAATTAATAACATTAGATTAATACGATAAAAATGGTGGAGTTAGGGCCCGGCGAATGTGTTATGGTAATCTATCAAGGGGAGAGGGTCCTACTGACTTATACAGCTTTTTAGCTATCCTTGATCAATGAACTCAGGCACCGATGGGAAATCTATCTCAATCACGAAACAAATCCTAATCATAGAAATTACATTTTCTGAACTCGTTTTCATTAAATGTTCCTTCGCCTATTTTCATGAACAGCCTTTTAGCATTTTACGCACATTTCCTAGGGTCTATTGAATTTGTTTTTGTTTTTTTTTTTATGCGGGAATTAGATTTATGACTCTTCGTAGACTTGACCAAATTTATCAAACTTTCTCTTCCCTCCTTATATTATTGTTTTATTACCATCCCTTCGTTTCCTTATAAATCATTCGTCCTATTTTTCTCCTTTTTCTTGTTCCAGATCTATCTATCTATCTATCTATCTATCTATCTATCTATCTATCTATCTATCTATCTATCTATCTCGGTTTTCTCCTCCTCCTCCAATATAGATTATCGGTGATGATTCAATCTCCCTTTCCACCTTTCTTTCTGCCAATCAAACTTACTTTTCTTCTACATCTCTCTATGTTCTTCTCATCTATCTATCTATCTATCTATCTATCTATCTATCTATCTATCTATCTATCTATCTATCTATCTATTCATTCAACCATTACCTTATCTACATAAATTTATATCTATCTCAACTTTTTCAACATTTATCTATCTATTTATTTTTAATATCAACCTATTCATTTTCTATCTATCTATCTATCTATCTATCTATCTATCTATCTATCTATCTATCTATCTATCTATCTCGGCTTTATTTCCACCGTCAATAATGGTCATCATTGATTTACTCTCTCTTTCCACCATTACTATTGAGTAGTGAGCTTGACCTTTAATGTGTGCCCAGTACAATTAAGCAAGGGTTAATCTGTCATAGCCAACTTAATTATCAATCTATCCAAGCCTGTTCATTATATAATAATGTAAGTCTAGTTATATTAGTCTAATGTACCTTTATAGCTCTGACCAAATACTGGGTTCGTTCTCAAGATGCAGCTTCTTCCAGTCGAACGCTTGTGGCTTAATACATGGAAAATAACTCTTTGGTCAGATCGTTAGACACGAAATAAAGCCATGAGACGTAATTGTAGCACCCGGCAAGTTGTATTCGGTTGTAACATTCTCCTGTAGACAAGCGACGCAGAGGTGGGGCGAGGTGAGAGGACGAACGGTCTAACGGGCATGTCTTCCTTTTCACATGGCGAGCAAATAGTCTCTGTCTTGGCTGCCAGGGACCCTCTTTGTCAAGATCATTTGACATGTTATTGCTGGGATCCACCTAAGTCAGCTGAACTTCGTTACCAAGACAATAATTGTAAAAACAATTTATGTAACATCTTTCATATGTTTCTTGTACCGGTGACTTACCTCGGCGCCCCAAAAGGGCCAGAATCGCGTGTATGTTTTGCAAGGGAGTGTGGAGAGGGTGAATTGATGAGCTTCGGACGGACGGTGAATCTGACAGCACTTTGTGCTAATGGTGCTGGCGTGTCGCTTGTAGCCATTTTTATTAGCTGATTCTGGGCGCTCATTGGCTGCGTGTTGACTGGGTCAGGTGTATGAAAACATGTTACGCTCATTTAACAGGTGTTGAGATTGTCCTTCGAGGGTTATGATCCAAGTCGAGATTCCCAACCTCCCCAGTTTGTTTTGGCCCTCTTTTCATCTCGTCCAAATGGGCAGAATACAGCTGCCTCTCATTTTGAGGGTTGGACAGGCCCTACTAACATCATTTATGTTTAGTTTCTTTTGTGTTAACATTTTAGTTTCTTATTGGGTTCATCTCCCTCCCCTCTCATTTTATTCATCTATAATTTTTTAAGTACACATATATAATCATTATATTTTTATTGTATGGGGTGGGTTTTGAGAGGATGTGGTATTATGGTGTATGGAAGATTGATTGATGACGGGCGAGTTTTTGCGATGAATGGGCAAATTGTAATGAGTGAATTGGGTCCTGAATTAGCTAGGTAGAAGATAGTTAGTGACGACCAGCTTCAACTCCTCCCCATTTCGGTATTGTGTCATAATTGTGTAATTTTAAGCAATAAATATCGAGATTGTCCTTCGGGACGGCGAGCAGCATATTGGAGATCAAGGCAAGAAGTGTGGATTTGTTTTGCTGAGTGAACCCATTGGGCTTGTCCTAACTCTCTTTTTCTGTGTGTGCTTCTAACCAATTTTTGCAACACTTCTTTAAAAAGATATCGGGGACAACTGATATCGCTACACTAATTCATATATATATATATATATATATATATATATATATATATATATATATTGTGAAATATATCTTTTCGATGCCCTGCCATATTTTTTTAGTCGAGGCTAATTAAGGCATTCCGGTGTTACAATATCATACCCCCCTTTCTTCCCGACGACCAAGTAGATATTATTCAGACGTCAACTTGTATGCCATACCGTCAGATACAATTCTTTTCATAGTCTAAGGCTCCACTAACTGACTTCGAATCCTCAGGCCTTTATAGTCCAATCACGATCGACTTTCGGTCAGCAACTTCTTCGCTCTTCCAGGAAATAGAAATACATTGTTATGGCCTCGTCCTCAATTTGTTATGGCATGCGAATTAATTCTCATGACAACCAACCTGAATAAAGTGGCGCGCGTGAGTTATGTGAAAATGGTCAAATAATATGGCTTCTAAAATTTGTGTGATTAATAAGATTAGAAATGTAAAAACTGAAATGATAACAACATGTATGTACTTTAGATAGATGAAATGCATGCGGAATACGTATAGATGAGTGTTGACCTAGTTGGATTCAACGTGAATTGAAATTACCTGCGTGAGTGCGTTGTAGTTCAGTTCGCCATGTTTTCAGAAAGAGTCGAGACAAACTCTCTAATCTTGGAGATTAGAAATACGCCAAGGGACGTAACTCATATCGAGTTTGAAGTTAACTGTCATTTAATTATATAATTTTTTTTTATTTTGGGCTTGACCCTAACATGCCTACTGTCGTAGTTGTATTGAACACTGACTAACGTTTTTAAAGGCATTTCTCAATCATACGAGGTCAATGGGCATTTCAAACTGTATTGTTCATTAATTGCCGTTATTATTTCCTTACAATGTCACGAAATTATCATATAGGAAGTTTTATATGTGCCAGATTGAGCTGTTGTTAGGATCTTCTACCATTATTTTTCTTTGCATTTCTCTGTCTGCGCCATGAATCGGGGGATGTCGTAATGTAAGAGAAATCGGCGAGACAGGTCCAATCTCTGTCTTGACTGTTCAGTTCATTTTTGTATAAGTTCTCTTGGCAAAAGCATAAATCCATTTCTTCTACACCAACCCAGGCAGCTATGAGACACGGTTCTCTTGCTTTGTGTGGTGATCAGTCTAGAGGAAAGACAACTCTGAATTTAAAATCGTAGAGAAGTCAACGGAAATTTATTTCGCTATCTTTACCAAGAAATAGAGGAAATTGATAGATAAAAAAAGGTATTTGTGGAGAGCCACAATTATCTACACCGTTAAAAAATTGCACCATATTCTCTATCTGATTATGGTTAATTCTAAAGCTTTTTTTCCTACACATGTTCAATAATATTCTGTGCGAGCAGTGAAGTGCGTGTTAGAACGTGCCAAATGCTTCTTTCACTGATGCTTCATCCGGTCAGATAGGGTTCAGTAAGGCACTCGCGCTATAGATTTCAAAAAGAAGAGAACAAAACCAGTGAAATCATAAAATGAGAAAAGAGGGTTTGGAAAATATGACACTAACAAGTCCTAATGAGTAGAGCAGCGCATATCTTACCTCACGAGCTTGTGTAATTGGTTTGCAGAACAGGGATTAGGAGATATAGCGAAACGACAAACGTTATTAAGAGATACAAAAGACAGGAAATCGTGGAGAGCTATGATCGTTTACGCCCTGAAGAGACAGAACTCATAGAAGATGAAGAAGAAGAAGATTTGAGTTAGAGCCACAGTTTAAATAGACCTCCTGTTTAGTAGAGTCTAAAATCCATAGGAAAAAAATGTTTATCTGTAATAATTTCCTTTGCTTAATTAGTTAACAAAACTGTTTATATAGGTCACCCTGAGCAAAGCGAAGATTTATTATTATTATTATCGTTGCTGACTTAATGTTTAATAAGCCTCACAGACATGCATCTGTGCATCTCTTGGGGTAGGCTAGGAGATAATAGATAAAACCATTTGTGCCATTTAATGTATATTAACTTCTGAACTCAGTCAGTTAGTCAGTGAAGGGGCATACATGATACACGTTAAGGTGATCATGTTTCTTTCGATCCATGAATGACTAGGCAGAAAAGTTGCCATTTCTTTTAGCGGTAGATTGGATGGCAACCAAGGCTAGAAAAAAAAATGGCTGTCCTGCTATTCAACCCGGGTATTTGTGCGTAAGTGAATGTAACGAAAGCGACTGGAATTTGAACTTGTCTCCCCGATTTCTCAATCGGAGCCGATATCCATTTGTTCTGCACTACAAATACTATAAGGTGAACTACCTGACCTAACAAGCTTATACAAATGGTTGAAAGAATAGGGATTAGCAGATATAGCGGAAGGACAAACATTACTAAGAACTTCAAAGGACAGGAGAATGTGGAGAGCCATGATCGTCCAGGCTATGAAGGGAAAGACTAGACAGAATAGACTTTGTGTCATTTAGAGTATATTAATTTCTGAACGATAAATACTATAGCGTGAACTAAAAATCAATAAAGCAGGATAATGAGAACACAGTTCGGTCAAGAGTATTGGGTAGTTAGACGAGTGTGACCATTATAAGTCGTAGGCCTAGACGTTGGTCTATGGGTAACAAAGACACTTCTCGGCCCAGAACAATGAGAAAATAAATATTAGTTAGGGGCTAGCTTGGTTGCAAAGGCTGTTGCAGTTTTTTGTGTATATGTAACTAGTGAGCCAGTCAAAATGACTTGACTCACTTTATAGTCCACCAATAGAAGGTTAACCAATCAGAAGACGTAGAATATTCAACCCGTCGTGTATTAAGGCGGCCATTTTTGTTCACTCTACCCGAATGTCCAGTCCAGCTTGTCAGGCGAAAAGAAACAGAGGGACGAACTATGCTCTGCTACTTTTACCAAAATATCCACTGCTAACGTGAACAACGCTTTCCTACTGTCTTCGAAATATTCACTGCTAACCTCTGGATTCTATACTCGAAGACGACCGTCATGATGAATAACAAAGGCTACCGAAAGAAGGTCAACGTGAATATCAAAACGCCGTCTGGATTTGTTTAGTTTTCTCAATACATTACCCAAGAGCCACACAAGTTAGCCTTTCTCATGTTTACGCATGGCCGCATATGATTTGATTTCATAGTATTGCTTTTCTTAGACTGGTTGCCACGCAAGGTAACTTTTATTCCATTGCTAGAGTGAGAAAAGAAGCAGGAAAATTTCGTTAGAAAAAAAGAAAAGATTGTTGAACTGCTATGTAATATCGGTCCCTTTATATTGTAGTGAACAAGGATAAGGTGGATTTGGAGAGCCATGATAATCCACGTACTGAAGGGACAAGGCAAATAGATAAAATGATAAGTATTATTATATTCTTCCCTAGCTATGGGTTAATTAATAAGATTTGTATCTCTAAATCATTATTATTAAAAACATTCCTCTAATCTAAAAATATTTTCTGACTTTAAATAACCTGAAAAATGTTGATAAGCCGTAGAAAACGAATCAGTCAATCTGATGAGAATCTATCATCATTTTGTTTACCAGCATTCTTTTCTCAAAACTCTTTCTTTTTTGTCTTCTTTCTTTCTTCTTCTTTCTTTCTTCTTCTCCTCCTCCTCTTTTTCTTCTTCTCCTTCTTCTTCTTCTTCTTCTTCTTCTTTCTCTCTCCCTAATATTTATTATTCTCTTATTTCTTCTTATACACCCTTCTTTTCTTAATTTCTCTTTCCTTTCTGGCGAGAATCTATCAGCCACCAATTTTATCTGTATTCCGTTTGCGACATACTTTTCTTTCTCCTCTCTTCTCCATCTTCTTTTTTGGCTTTCATTTTTCTTCTTATACATTCCGTTTTTCTTAATCTCTTTTTCTCTCTCTCCCTCTCTCTCTCTCTCCCGTTATTCCTCTCCCGCTATCTATCACTTTTCAGCTAAGTACCTAGCATCAGCCATTTTATCTGTATTCTATTTCATTCTCTTCTAATCTTCTTTTTCCTCTTTGATATTTAATTCTCTCTCGTCCTCTTTTCTTCATATGTTCTTTCTCTACTGCTCCTCTGTAAAATTCCATTATCACAATATGCCCACGACGGAACGTGAAAGGTCCATCTAAATCGATGTCAAAGTCAAATGATTTAGTGTCATATGCAGCCAACTCGACCGGTACATGTTAGATATTCCAAAGCGGATGTTTCACCCTCTCCAAACGTAAGCGACCATTCTTCTGAATCAAGGTAGATGTAACTTCATTTACCCATCGCCGTTTGCCTATTCCTCAAATTAAAGCAACCAGTATGTCTTCCCGCGAGACATTTTCTTTCTCGCTTTTTCAGTCTTTCTTGTTTCCAAGATGGCCGATACTCCACACTGAGGTTTGAAACTGAGATTGATTGCAACAATGTAAAAATACTCACTTTAAAAAACACACACACACACAAGCACACACACACACACACACTCATACACACGGACTCGAAGAGGATATTGAAAAACAATTATAATGACCTTGAAGAAGGTAGAGTATATTGTGACTATTACACATATCGTTGTTGTTATGGTCATCATATTTAAAATGATGTAGTTGCCGAAAATCTTCCGGTGTCTGTCGTATTCGTAACCTTCCGGAAATATCGAATTGAAACGGAAGTAGATAGTTCGCTTTCTGATCTCGCGTTATTGTCATGAAGTGAGAGTGCCGATTAAATGACAAACTGTATTGACTGCCGAATAACACCAGATTTGGAACTTTCATATTTATTGTTACGTTTTATTCACTTCAATGAAAACAGCATTGGTGAAATGTTAGAGAAAAAGGAAACAAAAACGTTATCCTTCGAATAAGAAAATGCAATTGAAATTTCTAGGAAATGATGAGGAACTGGCGGCAAAAAGAGATAGAATCTTAAAATCATGTCTGCCGTTTTAGTGATTGCCCGACTCCTATCTTGAGCGGTTAATTGGATTACTGTATGCATTACAAATATTCGGCACGCTTATAAAACCGGATACAGGTGCAAGACCACGTGCGAGTAGGTGTAACCCCCCAAACAATTCTGCACCTAACTTCCTTATCAGTTTGGTGTGAGTTCGACTGCAAAAGCTTATGCCGGCAATATATTATTTCATATCAGTTTAATCGTTACATCAAGAATCCCGTAACCAGTAAGGATCTTACGGGGATCTTATGTACTGTAGTTGCGTATCTCGGGAAAGATAGTCTAACTGTTCGCGTCCTGATTGCGACAACATCACATTGAATCACCGGTTCCCTTATGATCACTGAAGAGAGCAACATCAGTACATAGATGGAGTGGTCGCTTAGGAATGCCAAGTACTTTAAGCTTAGATGTGCGGATGGTGTAATGTATAATAACTCGGAATTGATAATTAAAGAGCCGAGTTCCAATTCCAGTTGGGTTCGTTATATTCACTTACGCGCAAATGCACTTGTGAAAGGTATGAATTCAACCTTTCTCCTCCAGCTATCGGTTAAACATTAAGACACGTATCACTAAATCATTATTATCTAAAGAAGAAGAAAATCGGAAAATCTAAAAATACTTTATTTTTTTGCTTTAAATAATCTGCAAAGTGTTGATAAGCCGTAAAAACGAATCAATCAATAAAACCAACCTTCTTCAGACTGGATTTGAATTCAGGGTTCTGCGTCTCCTAGACTATCTGCTGTTCAAAGATATGAGAGACCAATCTGCCCTGCTATTTAACTCATAGCTTGAGGAAGTTGGCTTCATGCCTTTGCGAAGTGCATCGACCGGAATTTGAACTCGGCATGCCGGTTTCTCGCTTTGAAACCATAAGCGTATACACTACCCGTATATCTAATAAAGGGTGTCTCATTAAGACGGCTCAAAGTCAACAGTAAATAAATCAGTGTTATTGGGGAACATTTATTTATTTCTCATTTTGGATCATGTTATTTAAGTTATGGCAATTACGTGTGAAAAATAATATTGCCCAAATATCCGCCAAGGCACACCTCAACTCGATGGTCAAAATTTTTGTTGACGTCTCTGCATAGTTGCTCCTTGATCTCACCAATATACCTTATTATCTCATCCTTCAGCTGTTGAATTGTTGGTAGTTTTCTGGCATAGACTTTTTGAGATGACCCCAAAGGAAGAAATCTAAAGGTGTCAATACGCACGATTGTGGTGGCCAATTGACTTCGCTGTTTTGAGAGATGATGCGACCTGGGAACTTCTCATTCAATAAAGCCATTGCTGCATTGGCTGAGCGACCTTTAACAGGTTGTTTAATTGCTAATCTTTCCATGCTTGAAATTGCCAAAGACTTAAGTTGGTAATTCTGAAAGAAAAAGAAAAAATCATTAGACACTTAAACTTAATTCACATTTAAAATCGGTCCAAGTTATTGGAACACCCTTTACATTTGTCTTTTTGATGCTCAATTTTCTTATTGACACTAAACAAATGTATACAACTTCCATTGTCTGATTCAGGGACTGAACACATAATAACGAAATAACTAATCCCGTGGAATAAATAAACGTTTCGCTTAACAGGTTTTCATTTCTATGCTTGGGCATGAACTGAAATACCTGACGTAATAAAAGAGAGGGGTTTCTTTTACATGCCTTTCTTATCCCAGGATGCGTACTGTTTTTGTTAGTACTTAAAATGGGTTGATTTTTCGTGACATATCATTACCTATATGGCTTATTTATTGCCGAATTCTAGTTTCAACTAACTATATTTTGAACGCAATTTTATGTCTTCAACTTCAGATAAAACGTATTGTCGGTCATTTTGCTATAAAATGTATGTTTGGTCATTTTGCTATAAAATGTATTGTGAGTAATTCTGCTATAAAAAGTATTGCTGGCCATTTTGCTCTAGAAATATATTGGTAATTTTAATATGAATAGGTATTGGTAGAATTTTTACTACAAATATATATTTTTGGTAATTTTTTATACAAATGTATTGTTATACTTTCATAGTGTTTTGTTTATGTTTTGTGTTGCATTATCCTCCTAATGCTGGGACCCAACCAAGTCCCAACACCCTGGGCCAGTGTGGACTAGGGGACAATAGCGATTAAGAGGTGGTTCCACACTCATCAAAACTTCCAATCTCCCGATCTGAGGCCTAACAGTCGGATGTCGTCTATCATCAAGAAGGTGTTTCACTTTGATTCCATGTCTTGCTCCAAATATTTGTTCTTAACTGCATATTCTTGATTTGAGCTTCTTTACTATTTGCAAACTTTACCCTTCGTTTGCAGGTGAAGTGTTCCCTCCAGTATACGCCTGGCTATATTTTCAAATGAAAAAACAGCATTTCTAAATATTTTTTTAATAGCTATATAGTCTAACCAGTTTTTAATGTCTTCTGTTGGTTCACAAGTGTCTAGGGTGTTCTTCAATTCAACCGTCGATTTTTCACTAAGCCATCGACTTGCACAAACTAAGTCATTTTCCTCCGTGCTGCTTACACAATCCAAGTTAATATTTAACAACAATTTTATATGTTTTTCTTTTTTACTTTTGTATTGAGGCCTTTGACCGATAACAATGATTTCTTATGACTTGCTCCGTGATTTGGCATTTTCTAGTGAGTTAGAAAACGTATCGATTTCTTCGTCAGTGATTTCTGGCGTGAATACATATACTGTTATGATAACGATATTGAAAGACCTCCCTCAATATTTCCTGTTGTATTTGTCTTATAACCCTAGACTAGGGGCCTTGCTCTGTTTCATCTTCACCCCATCTTCACACACAATTTGACAGTAAAACGATGGTTTGCCTAGGTGTTTTGAATCTGCAACTTGTCGGGTTAACAAGAGACAAAAAAAATGACGAAAGAGAAATCGGATTGTCAGTGAAGAAAATCACTTATGACGTTTTGCGTCGATTTTTCTCAACCCCTTCAAGAATTCAAAAGGCAAATTATTCCAGAGAGATATGCGACCAGTTACCAATTTCCTAGGTCTGGCGGATCCACATGGAAACGTAAGCGATGGTCGGCGGACGCCCACCTGGTTTTGTGTAAGAAAATTCACTTAAGGAAGTTCAAGAACTAATTGAAACCGAATCAATTCTCAGGTAACGGACTTTTCACGGGTACCCAGTAGACTTCTGGATTCGCTGTAGTTGGTCGGCTAATGCGTGGTGGTCGGCGAGCCTACGCGTGATGGCGGGCCGGCCAGATGACCAACGCGTGGTAGTCGTACAGCGATCTTTCTCGAAAGGAATGAGCAACAAACCGGTTCTGACAGCAAATCCCCTTGACACTTAACGCGCGTAGCAACCGTCTTACTTTAATTCATCGAGTCAAATATTCATTTATTTTTTTAATCGAATTAACCCAAGCAAGGCAGCAAAGCCAGTAAGACACAAGCGCTTCCTCTGTGTGTGAAAGAATTAAAGAACAGAGACATTATTAAGGAACAAGAACAATAAAAGAATAATAATGAGGATAGTAGATAATTATAGACATTGCATTTGAATTTTTGAAGATCAAAGTTTGTCGGAAAGCAAGGTGGTAGAAGAGAGTTTTATAAGTGAGTAATACAAGAAAAAAAACTGTTAGCATAGAACTTACGGCAACATGTAGCCAGCTCAGCTGTAAATTGATGAGACCTCGCCGCCAATCTAGTACTGTCCTTAAATTTTTAAAAGTCTAGGTACCATAGCTCATACGAATAATGAAAATATTTATAGAAAAACACGGCGGTTGGAAAGTGACTGAAACTGAGATGCCAGGTCAGAATTAATAAAATTGCTGATATTTCATTGGGTTTTATCCAGAACTAGCAGCATGGCCCGGCGTTGCCCGTGCTTGATTCAAAAATCGTACGACTCATACAGCAATCGCTATCACTTGACTTTAAATATTTTTTGCCCTTCCTTGCCTTTAAAGGAGTGCCCTTTTCCGTGCTGATGTTGCTACATGCCTTACTTCTTGCCTATCTCACACTGCGAATTTTTTCTAAGCTCTATACTAAACATTAAATCTGTTACGAAAAAAGAACTAAACAAAATGAACATAAAACGATCAGCTTTAAAAAAAGGACTCGTAACTGGAAAAACCGAATGAAAAAAGAATGTTAACAACAAATACTTTTTCACACCCAACCCAGTTCTGCGGAATCAGAATCAACGTTGAGTTTAAGCAAGCGAATGAGCTAATTGGAGTAAAGTGCCGTGCAAATTTAAATTTTTCCCACTTGTGACGAATGCAGTTATCGATTTTTTTTGCGTGCTAGCATGCTAGTTAACATTCGTGTCAGTCAGCTGTTGGCTCTCACGCTGGCCAATAGTATCTTCCTGCCTATTCGTGGCAGCCAGCTATTGGCTCTCACTCTGGCCAGTAGAAAATGGCTGCAAACTACATGAAAACTGCTGTAGAAGCATAAAAACATCGATTATTCCACTATCGATGGGAGTTGGAAAATGTAAAGTCGGTCTTGGCCTTCTCGTTGACTTGGAGCATGTGCATGTAAATTTTGGTGCAAATCGTCAAAAATTGTGGCCATGCATTCGTTACACACACACACACACACACACACATCCTGCCTTCTATAGATAGAGATTTCTAAATATATAGCAGAAGCACCGGACGATATGTGAAGCATGGGCGAATGACATATAGATATATAATATAGGTTAGAACCTTATGGACTGTTGCTAGCGTTGTACAAAGAACTGCATCAAATAAATAAAACCACTTCACTTGAGGACTTTTCACTAAAATGAATACTGTATGTATCCCGAAGAGAAAATAAGGAGACAATCAAGATGTTGACGATGCACACTAGTCCAAACAAAATTTTCGATATCAGCCCCCAAATGAAAGGAGCGATAACAGTTGAGAACATATTCCTGAATAATCGTTCTTACAGCAAGATTTCATACATTTTAGCTGTGCTCGGTCAATCGATACCGAGTGTTTCCTTATAAGGAAACAGCCAATATTACCGATGAATTTTGCCAATGCCAGAAAGAGAACACATGAGCATTGTTTACGTCTGTAGGAAAATAAGAACAAGGAAACAAATGCTTTGATTCATTTTTTACGGCTTATCAACCTTTTACACATTATTTAAATCCAGAAACTATTTTTAAATTTTTTCAGATAATAATGGTTTTTAGTGCTACAAGTCTTACTAATTAACCCTTAGACTGGCGAGAAGAGGTTGATTCATAACTTTTTTCAAAGGTATTTGTGCTTAAGAGAATAACACGAATCCAACTGGATTTGAACTCTGGTCTCCTATTAGCAATTACGAGCCATTATACATAACATCATCGTCACATCCAAGCTTACAGCACTCGGTATTGCCAAGTGGTCACCTATCTATGTAATGATCAGTCTCGGTGTTGCTTAACTTCGGTGATCGTATGGGCACTGGTGTTTCAACGTGATGAGGCCGTAAACTGAAAAAAATAGTTGGCTTTCTTGGGACACGTAATGAGGAGAGAAAGCATAGCGAATTTAATACTTTCAGTATGTAATGACCACAAAAGAAGCAGAGGGAAACAGTGAGTAAACGACTTAATGTGTAAGCGACTTAGTTCCTTAGTTATTTCGCACGACCGTGACGCCCTGCCAATACCTTATAAATAATGGATTATTCCGTTTTGAAAGCATGAATAAACGGAACTGACATTTTTAAAATCATTTCTCCCAAGCAAGGCGGAAATGCCTCTAGTCCACAGGAGATTACAGGTAGTGAAAGAAGACTGAGAATGGTGAGGATTGATGAAAGTACAAAAGATGAACCGGATTCAAGAAGAGAGAAGATGGTGATTGTTCGTTTAATTTAATTTTTTGAAGATTGTAGTTATAAGGAAGTAAACGGAAAGTAGTTCGACGGGGAAGTGAGAGAAAAGAAAATTTTGGAATAGAAGGGGCAGTTGCATTTATCTATTTCAACAGTAAAATACTCGGACCTAGATGCCAATCTCGCAGAACGCCTAAATACATGTAGTAGGGGCAACAGGGAAAAAAGCTCATCAGAGCGGTTGCCATAAAAATATTTGTAGAAAAAACAGAGGGAAGACACGTCATGTCGGTGAGAAAGTGTCTGAAGTCGAGATTTCTTGTCACATTACAAATCCTTCTTTGGACACTGTCAATAATCTTTAGATGCACAGCAGGTGCAATAGACCGAATATAGCAACAGTATTCAATACAAGGAAGAATGCCAGATTTGTAAACGTCAAAGATGGATTCTGACGAGAAAAATTGTCTGGCACGGCAAAGTGACCCAAGTTTCATTGCAGTAGATACAGCTATTGATTCGATGGTGTCACTCAACGTCATGTCAATGGAAAACGTGAGGCGAAGAAGTCGCAGTGTGTTGCTCTGCCATACTGATGGCAGGCAAAAAAAGTTCTCTGTGGTGGTTAAATAAAACAGTTTTGTCTTGGAGGCACTAAAAGCCATTTCCTGTCCCAGTCAACCACCATATCAGATACGCTACTTGGATTTAGTAAGAAAATAAAAGAATAGAAGAAAGAAAGACAGATAAATGTGTTTAATGCCAGTTTCATTGAAACAGAAAAAAGTCAATTTCAAATCTTTTCATTTGTACACCTTTGTATATAAACACATTTATTAATAAAATAAAAGGTTTGGAAGACAAATAGGCTAGTATATTCCGATGTGTAAATTGTTACTATTTTATATTTTTAATTTCGCGCATGCGCGTTGCTTGTTTTTGATTTTTTTGACTGAAAAGTATAGTAGGGTACAGTTGGGCACTGCCTGTGAGAAAAAGATTAGAATGACGCAATTCAATCCGACAGAAATTTGGAAACAGCATACTGTACTTCTTGGCATTCGCGTCGGAAGCTCCAATGCGAGCATTTTATAGTGTTTAAGCTCCAATACGAACATTTTAGAGTGTTTGGTTGCCAATCTGAGGAGAGTGCAGAGGTTTCGGAATGAGATGGATGGGACTAATGGGGATTACGAGGTTTTTGGAGTTTTTTAGTAATGGCGACATTATGACTCCATTCATCTTCCACAAGGTCTCAGACTGAACACGGAGGCCTACGTTAAGTGCTGGCCTGGGTCTATAGAGTGGCTACTAGAAAACACTATCCCTGACAAGAGGACTCTGCACCATATCACACAAGCAGGAGAACCCAGTCATGGCTGTTAGACAATTTCTGCGACCGCATCACTCCTTACATCTGACCACCTACCTCAACAGACTGCAAGTCCCTTGATTATTATGTGTGGGGTAAAATTGTACGACAGACCAGCAAAACTTCTTTATACACCAAAGATGAACTGAAGGCAACGATTATGGTAGGATTCACCAACTTGAACTAGGGGACTGTCCAGAAGAATTTCAGGAGATTCTGAAGTTGTTAGGAGACCGTGGTTGAAGCCAATGTTGATTTTTTAAAAAAAAAAATTTACTCTTTAATATTTCAAGATATATTTTGTGTAATTTTAGTAAATATATCTGTTAAAATGAGATGTCAGTCTCATTTTCATTTTTGCTTAATTTTAACGACAATTTATTCACTACATGCTGTAGAAATGTATTAAAACGTATAGGAACCGGTTAGCAAATATTGTTGTTGTTATTTACACTATTTATATTGTTCGGACTGTTGTTCTCATCATCATTGTCATATTCACAAGGTCCTCCGGAAAACATGGCCCAGTGGATAAAAGCGTTGTTTGAATCCAATGACTTGACCCAAAGAGTTTTGAGTACAATACAACTGAGGTGACAAAAAAAGGTGAACGAAAACTGAGTTAAAGGGAGATAACTCATACTGAAGCATTTGGAAGAGGCATGACATGTGGAACTAGAACAATATACACCGATGAACGAAATAAAGTGTTCAGTTCGAAAATTCCAATTACCTGAAATAGGCCGGAACGAACAACGGATAAAACACCGTTAATATAACAACGAAGATGTGGAGAACAGTCCGAACAATGTAAATATTGTAAATAATTACAATATCTCATCTCGGAAATATAGACATTGTTGTTAATAGTTTTCGACGTAACACGTTACCAGGAATAATATTTTTTGTTCTTTCTCTTGCTCTCATTTGATTTATCAGATTTATATCATTGGAACTGCGGTGTTTCTAATTTTCATCAACGACCCCACCCTGATGTCATCAATTCTCAACTCAGTATCTGTTATAATGTTTGTATAAGCTCGTAATTCTGGTTGCTAATATTCTAAAGGAAAACACTGGAACAAAAGGTTAATGAAGAAAAAAAAAACAATCTCGCGGATTAATAATACAAAAACTTTGCGACTATATTATCTCTCCCTTGCAACTCCTCTCATAGTCAATCGAAAAGTCGATGGGCACCGATTTAAAGACAATTTGATCACTAGAACAAAAGATTAGTAAAGAAACTGTTTACTCTCGTAGATTAATAACACTACTAGCGAATATCGTAGTTAATTCGAAAGGTTTTTGCGACTACATTGTTTTCACTTGCGTCAATGGAAGAGTCAATGGGCAACAATTTCATGTAACGAAGGTCAATCGTTTTTCTACACAACAGTATCTCTGATGATGACACAATTGTTTATTTTTTCTTTTCGTGGTAAGTCTAATCAGTTCGATAAGATAAAATTGGTAGATGATCTTTGAAAGACCTACTATCTGTTGTTAACAGTAGCAAGGAATAACTTGTCAATTTTAGCGCCTCCAAAACAAAATTACTCTCAATTAATTGCCCGAGAAAACCCATTTTGTTCTCCATCATCCAGGTGAGTAACTCATTGCGTCTTCTGAGGTTAACGTTTTCCATTGACGTAAAATGGAAAGAGTATATTGTATCAATTGCTGAGTCTGCAGCTAAGAAAGTTGGTTTACTGTGTCGTTTTAGACAATTTTACTCGCCAGAATCTATCTTACAACTTTACAATTTATTGACCCTACTTTTGAATATTGCTGCCACATTTTGTCTGGGGCAAAATATTTAGAGATTTTTGATAAAAACCAAAGAAGAATCTGCAATGTTATTGGTCCTATTCTAGTATCTCGGCATCAATCAATTTCCCACTGTCATAACGTAGCTTCACTGCGACCTTTCTATAAATACTCTCACGGTAATTGTTCTCTAGAACTTTCCAATATTGTACCTAGATAAATAAATGTAAGCGCAGTTCTAGATTGGCGATAAGGTCTCATCATTTTACAGCTGTAACCGTAAGTTCTATGACAACAGTTTCTTCTCTCGCACTTCTCGCTTGTGGAACTCGCTTCTGGCTTCTTGCTTCTCTCTTAATTTTGATCTTCAAAAATTTAAGGGCAATATCAGTCATTATCTTCTGCCTTCTTAATTTTTGTTCTTTCATTGTACTCTCTCTTTACTAGTAATCTTCTTATCTTCCCTAACGCTCAGTAACCAGTTGGGGCTCAGTGGCTTTATTGGCTTGTTTGGGGTGAATTGATTAAAACATATATGTTAATGGATATATACTGTTTTAAAATGCCCGTTTTTAAGACAATAATAAAATTTTGTCTCACAGATTATTTCAATACTGTCGTATTATCTGAGAGAGAAGCATATCAAAAAAGTAAGCAAATGTACGAAGCCTAACACGCAGTATACTCATTATAATACTAAGGTTGATAAGGATATACCAAAGACATGTATCACATTCAAATATGTGCGATATAGTGACAAATTTTGATGAAGACAATGCACAATTTTGCAGCTCGGGCCCAGTTAGAAATACGTCCAGTTCGGTTAATTCAGCCCATTTAGACGATCTCGGTTTGAGGCTGTTCTGATGTAACTTGATGTGTCTCCTAAATCGCGTTGTATACCACAATCTTCAAACTTAACGAAAAACTCCCCTCGACCATGTCATAATTCGTCCCCACTCCCACTACTGCCGCTAGTTAATAGAGGTGCACAGTGCGCCAGGCCATGAAAAGCAAATCTGGGCTGCAGGATGGATAATTTAATGTAGCTCAAATTAAGTATAGGAGAAAAAGAAATTGGACATAGACTAGACTATGCCAGAGAGTTTCGCACAATACCGCAAATTACCCCGAAAACAAAACCTCAAGTTGAAAACTCGTGTCATGTTCTTAAATAGCCTCGTCAGATCGAGATTTTCATATGGATGTTATGCATGGCACGAAACCCGTTCAGAAATATCTAAATTGTCAGCTGTATACGACCGCTTCCTAAGATCAATGGATAAAGGGCAAGTATAGCCTGAAGATCTTGGCAAAGATTATCCTTCTTTGACCATTCTGGACTGGCACTGGCGCTTCACTAACACAGAACTGCGCCAAATAACAGAAACCACATTACTTGAGGACTAACAAAAGCAGCAATGGAAAAATGGATTGCATGTGTAACACGAAAAGAATGATATAAACAACATGCTTATGTTGCACGTGACTTCAAATGAAAGGCTAGTAAGGAAGCTCGTATCAAGACTGGAAAAAGCGATAGAAGCTACTGAAGTTTAGAAACCTGTTTTCTTAAAAAGATTGTTTTAAGAGGACAATTTTAAAAATTTCAAACTAAAGCAATACTGGTCAATTAATGCAAAATATTTCCTTGTAAGGAAACGGTTAATCTTATCATTGCTACTACCATTACCATTGATATTACAATTATTATTACTATTACCATTACTATTACCATTACTATTACTATTAGCATTATTAATACCATCATTATTACCATCATCGTTACAATTACTATTAACATTACCTTTATTATTGCCATTAGAATTACCATTACTATTACCATTAAACTTACTATTACCATTACGATTACTATTAAAATTACCTTTACCATTACTATTGTCACTGCCATTGCCACTGTCATTATTATTAACATTACAATTACCATTACTTTTACTATTCACTATTGTCATTGCTATTACCATTATTATTACCATTACCATGACATTACTATTTTTATTAGCATTATTATTACCATTAGCATTAATATTACACCACAATTAGCATTGCTATTACCATTAACATTACCTTTATTATTACTATTACCATTGCCATTATTATTACCATTTCAATTACCATTACTATTACCATTATCATTAGTATTACCATTACCATTCACTATTGCCATTGCCATTATCATCCCAATCTACCATGAACAAACATGTAGATGTTAACCTCTCCAATTATTTAATATCAGGTGCTATGGAGGCCATGCTTGACGTAGCATCAAGGCCTTTAATAATAATAATAATAATAATAATAATAATAATAATAATACAGTTAATTTAATTACTTAAATGCAATATCAATCTTCATCTTCTGTCTCTTTAAATCCTGTTTTTTTTTAATCTATCTGTTTAAAAATGTTTTTTCATATAAATTTTCAGGCTCAGTAACTCTTTGTGCTTTACTGGCTTCATCGCATTGCTTGGGGTGAAATGATACAAGAAAACTATATATCTAATAAATATTATTTATTAATAATTATATCAGACATTCTATGTTAATTCTTGTCATCATATTATTGTTGCTTTTTATCGCAGCGTCTAAGCCAAGAAAATTACAAGATGGGATTTAAAATAGCTAAACTTCATGATAGAAATGTTCACTGAAATGAATTCAGACAACTGAAAACTCTTACTTCTATTAAGTGTAAACTGTATAGTGTGGATAAATTCGGATTAGAAAGGATGCAGTGGTATGACTAAATCCGAACGGCGTCTAACCGTTCGTTTCAGTGGTTAGATCACTAATGTGTTGCCCATTCCAAACACAGTCCAAAAAATACAGAATTGAAGTTTAATTTTCATCGGAGGGTAATTATTTTTTATTCGGTATCTCCTCAGAGAATGCAGTGCAGCTTTTAGTACTCAAGGCGTTACAGGGTGTGGAGGAATTAGGAACAGAAATATTAGTAATGAGTAGAATGAGAAAAGAGCAATCAGGAGGACAGTAGTTAGCGATTGACATTGCATTTAAATTTTTGCAGATTAAAGTTGGAAGATATGTGATCGTGAGGGAGTTCCACAAGCGAGAAGTGCGGAATAAGAAACTGTTAGCATAGAATTCCGGCTATATCTATATAGTTCAACTGGAAATTGATGCGATCTTGCCGCCAGTCTTGTATTGCACTTAAATTCATACAGTCTAGGTAGCACAGCGAAAAGCTCATCCCTGAAAGTCTTTATAAAATGTCCCCGATATGAAACTTTACGGCGAAGGGAAAGTGACTGAGTTCGAGCCGCGAGATCAGGTCCAATAATATTGCTGAATCTTCTTTGGACCTTATCGAGGAGCTCCAGGAAAATAGCAGCGGGCTATATATGGCATTAATATTCTAAGCATGGAGGAATGGTAGAATTATAGATATGCAAAATGGATTCTGGAGAGAAAAAAATTCTCGCTCAACACAGTGAATCGACATTTATAGCAGCTTATCTAGCGATAGATTCAATGCAGTCTTTCCACCTCATGTCAACTGAGAACGTTAGCCTGAGCAGGCGCAATGGGTCACTTTATTGGAGGATAATATCAGCCATGTTGATGCAAGGCAGAGATGGGTCTGTCAGACGATTAATGGAGAGCAATTTAGTCTTGGAAGCGTTAAAATTTACATGCCATCTATTCCCCCACTTAGCAAAGGTTTTGAGGTGGTTTTGCATGTCGATTTTTATTTTGACCTTGTCTGAGGATCAGACTTACTAATGAGGAAGGAGTAAGTTTATTTAAAAGTTGTAGAATATTAAAAACGAGATGAGTATTACGATATAGAGCAAGAAAAATAAGATGAAACCTAAACCGAGTAAGATTAATAAACAGGTTTCATTTAACAAATTCTGACAACTAAAAATTATTAATTGATAATAAATGTCATGATCGTTTTGCATAAACGATCAAGTTAGGAAGCCCAGGCGCGCATGCGCACAAACAAACACACATGGAATTCTAAAGATTGTTTTAAACTGGCAGATATATTTTTCAGTTAATTCGCAGCAATCTTGGGAACTTCGATGTAGTGTAATGGTTAGTAAGCTTATCTCGTTAGATCACTTACGACTGAGTCGTGAGTCTGATCTAGGTGCTCCATTTTGTCGGTCTTGTGCCACGTCTAAACTACGCTTATAAAATAATTTTGGATACTTTAACTTGGTGTAATGTTTAGCAAGCTTGTCTCGCTAGATCAATTACGACAGAATAGAGAGTTTGATCCACATTGTGTGACCCATACTTTCGACCTTGTACTACATCTAAGCTCAGTCAGTTATGTGCCATGCGTGATACACGCTTAGGCGATCATGTATCTTTCGATACATGACTGACGAGAAAGATTTTTCCCGCAGTAGGTTGCCATTTTCTCTGCGGTATTGACCGGTTGCCTTCCAAAGCTATAGGAACCCGGTCTGTCCTACTATTTACCCATAATTGGTAGGGGAGAAGAAGAGGATATACATTTCGCAAGGGTATTAGTATCGACTAGAACTCGAACACATCTCTCCTATTCCTCAATCCGATTACCAACCTTCGTGTGATTATTCTATTCAGTAACCTTCCCTAGGTTAAAAGAGTAATTATATCTCTTCTTCAATTAAGATGAGAAATAACGTAGATCCAAGGATAGAGGCATGAATGTAGAATGAAGTTATCATTTCATTTAGATTATGGTACTACCCAGGGCGAGAGAAAACAGTCTACTTTACCATTTTGTCTATAGCTGGAAGGTGGGGAGAATCGATAGATTCCCGTCTTTCCCAGACATTAATGAAGACTTGAAAACAGGTGTCTAGACCTGGATTCGAACAAGACTCGCCGATGATTTTCTTGTAACTTGGGCAGGAACGTCAGAAAATTAGACACATTAGTCATTCGGTCAAATAGCCTTTGTTATTCGTGTTTTATCGGTGTGTGTGTCTACGCGTGTGTGTATAGCGTGATAGCTGGTGAATAATGCTGTTAGAGAGAACGTTTGGTCGGCAGCTGCGTCTTCGATCAAGCCTTTGTGACAAAGAGTGTGTACATGTGTGATGCTTCACCATTCGGTGCTTTTGAGGCGTATGACGACACTTTACGCAAGGAATGCTAGAAAATCAAAAAAGATTTTTCAGGCCGGAGATTTCTAGCGATTCATTTGTAAATCTGTTGAAACGTTCTGTCAACTTGCGTTTCCGGACAAATGATCATTTCCGGAAAACTGATCATTGCGGAAGCGGGGGTTCTGAAAAATATGCAACTGAATGGAGAAGAACCTGTTTTCAAAACGAAAGGTAGAGGGGATGATATATATATATATATATATATATATATATATATATAGATAGATAGATAGATAGATAGATAGATAGATAGATAAAGTGGGAAGGTGGAAAGAGAGAGACGTTAAAGAAAATTTGCATATAACTTACACGTGAAAGATTTCGAAATCAATATACCCGATTTTCCGCTTCTCTAATCTTTTGATTTAATTTTCACCTTACGTTTTTCTGCTTCTATCGACAAAAATCAACGTGGTTTGTCACAGTATATCATTATTTCCATTATCCATAATAATACAAGGTATCCCAAAAAAATGCCATCATTTAAAATGAGAATATCTGAGTAACTACATGTCCCAGGCAAACGAAATTAAATCGACTTCCTGTTGAACAAGAACAGATTTATTTACCAGAATTTGAAATTTGATATTCAAAGGGGTGTAGATCTTATACTGATTTCAGAAAAAAAAAAACGAAAATATTTAATATGCGTACCACCTGAGACACGACACACGTCAACTAGGTAGCCTAGCTACACTCTGTAACACGTATTGCTTAACATTCTCAGCGCCTCAGCGTGGAATTATCTCAATGAAAGTCTAGCATGAAGATAGGTCGGACGTGTCAGGGATAATGACAATGGCCACCACGTTCAGCTGTCTTGACACTTTGTAATTTTTTTCTTTTTTTTAAGCATTTCTTCCCAAGGGCAAGGAGCGAGAGAGAGAGTTTGAGAGAGAGAGAGAGAGAGAGAGAGAGAGAGAGAGAGAGAGAGAACTATGCATAGGGGGAATGAGGAAAGATAAAAGATGAATGGGTTTCAAGAAGTCAGAAGATGGCGATTGACGATTTAAATTTTTGAAGATTGTAGTTATCAGGGAAGCAAGTAAACGGAAATAAGTTCCACATGCGTGAAGTGCGAGAAAATAAGCTCTTGGAGTAGAAGTGTCGGTTACATTTAACTATTTCAACGATAAAAATGTTGAGACCTCGATGCAGGTCTAGTAGCACGCTTAAATTTATGCAGTCGGGGCACCAGGGAAAAAAGCTCAACAGAACAGTTGCCATAAAAATATTTGTAGAAAAGACAGAGAAATTTTCATAGAAAATATTCGTCCTTTGACAGGATTTGAACCTGCATCCTATACGGAACCGTCATTTACGCTGACGTGCCTTGACCGCTCGGCCACAAAAGATCGTTTCTCGGAGATTCAGGCGGGGAAATATTATTTAATACTGTTTATTATAAACAGAGCATTTACTTAAATACTTGTATCTATAAAAAGAACGTTATACATAAAAAATGTCCTTAATATATATATATATATATATATATATATATATTTGAGAAAAGTTGATTTTTACATTTTTATATATTAGAACATTTTACCTTTCTTGGCGGTTCTTATGTAATCAAAGATAATTGGCACAATGTAGAATTCATAAGTGATAAAAGTGATAACAAAATTGTTTAGACCATATAGCCAGGCACATCTAAAAAATAACAGTAAATTTAAAAGTTTAACATTTTCAACCTTCCCTCTCACTGCAGTGTAACCAAAGTTTTAAATCATTTAAAATTTATGTATTAATTTGTAGCAATCGAGATATTCCTATTAAATAAAAAAATTATATACTAATTATAAATGGAAGAGCTTACCATAATTCAGCGACCACAGTATTTTAAAAAGAATTTTGTATTTTGCGTGTTTATAAAGACTCCGTTTTTTGTAAATACAACACGCCATTGTATGAGTTGTAACTATAGTAAATAAGACTTTTAACTTCAGTAAATTTAAAATTTCTTGGTGATTTTCTAAGATTTTCGCAATAAGCGTCTTCGTAAGGAAGACTATAAAGCCAAAGTACCTAAAATTTAATAAAATGGTGGAATGCTTAAAATATTAAAAATTTTTGACATTACTGGGTAGTTAAAAATAGTGTTTCCGTTGCATTCGTCAATTCATTTTAATACAATTACCGCCACTTTATTTAAATTTACCAAATATCAGGTTGAGGAAGCCCTTCATAAAAACAGCGGCCTTTAAGTTAAAAATGCTTTTTTTCGATATTTTAAACTAAAGGTAAGTAATATTTTTATGATGTTTAAGGAACACACGTTACCACTTTTGTGATGTCAACGAATACTCGATGTCACTTCCGTAATGCTCGTTGTAGCCGAGACTTTAAAATCGCAGATACAACTATAGTAACGCTGTTGAACAATACTGATGTCAGACGCCTTCGAATATCACTCGCATTAATAGTACTTGCTCGATAATACTCACTCAAATAGTTATCCGTATAGTGATCTGAATAGAGAAATATATAATGAATAGAGTAGAAATAGCAATCCGTATAGTATAGAATATGACTCGGAATAGCGACCCGAATAGTAATAGAGATTAGATTAGAAATAGCGATCAATTAGACACACGCTACTTCCCATATATGCGTTTCCTCTATTGTCACGTTGTCTACATAATTCAATAATGGGATCGCCTGTGTTTGCTCACTGGCGATCTATGTTCAAACTCAAGCGTCGGCAACGATACTTTATTCCTATATGACAAATATTTATTTCAATTCAGATTAATTAAACTTTTAAAGAGACAATTTTGCCCAAATTACATTTCAGAAAAATATATTTTATTTTTGAAAGATTTTTATCACACTTTTCAGTACTGATGGAAGCTTCTGTCCTAAAATTTTGTTTAAAGTAGTGTGGAACGTCAAGATGATGATTAGGTCATTATCTTCTCTAAGAGTTAGATTTGCTATGCATTTTAGTTGTTGCAGATCTTGGAAGTGCTCAAGTAATGTGGTTCCTGTTATTTTTAATCATTGATCTGAAAAAGTGTTTTCATACAGCCGACAAATAAGATTCCTTAAGAATGAGTATATATATATATATATATATATATATATATATATATATATATATATATATGTGTGTGTGTGTGTGTGTGTGTGTGTGTGTGTGTGCGCGTTTCTGAATATGTGAGGTATTACGTCCTATATATTTCATCGGACTAATGTGATGTTTACATTGATGTGATTACACCTGCTGGCGAAAAAGTGGGACTGTGGGAAATTTAAATTATTTTTTTTAAATAACCAATGTGATAAAAGCATAAGCAAAAAGAAAAAATATGTTGAAATGGGCTATAGTTTATACCGAAAACATATATTTAAAAATGAAAATATTTTCCCACTTCAAATGCTTCGTGATTACTCTTCTATTGTTCTTGCTCTTCAATAATGCTTCCGTTTTCTAATTCTCCACACCCAGTAACTCCTTGTGTGTTAGTGGCTTTAGTGCTTTGATTGGGGTGATTTCGATTAATATATATATATATATATATATATATATATATATATATATATATATATATATATATATAAATATGCATATTATTCCTCACCGATAGCATGACACGGAGTTTCATGAACAACGCAATCTTTAGGTATCATTTGGCTGAGTATAGACTGGCCGTTACGTAAAAAATAATCCGTAATTTATATTAAAAATTAGTATGGATCAACGTATTTAAGCAGATATTTATTTTTATGCTTATATGTAACCACCAATTCATTTCTTTTTTTTAATAAGCAATTTTTCAACAAGACATAAATTACATCTATTTCCTTTGCCGTTATAAGATTTGGCTCTTACTATAATATCATAGTTGAGAAAAGGGGAATTACCATCATTCTTTAATATATATATATATATGTATGGACATCATCAGGAGAAAAAAAATCCATGCTTGTTAGTAGCATGAACTACAGGAGTGAATGACTGTCTCCGAAGATAGTAAACTGGAGTTTTCATTTGTCGTTTATCGTTAATTTTGGTCAGCCGTTGTATTGGTTAAACGCCCCCACTTCAATTTTTTTAAATAGAGGCTGGGAGATACACGAGTCTCAGAATTCTCTTCTTAGTCATTTTGGCCGCTCTATTGGTTGCTGGGAAGGGGATGTGTGTGTTAAGTGTACGTTATCTTTATTTTTGTGTGTGTGTGTGCGTGTGTGTGATGTGTGCATGTGTATATATTTGTGTGAATGTGTGTATGCAGGAGATCTCAACACCCCTGCAAACCTGTCTAGTGTGTTTGAGAAATGTGGGTGGGGGATCTATCTCTCTTGATCTCTCTCTCTCTCTCTCTCTATATATATATATATATATATATATATATATTCTTTTTCAGTTGATAAAGGATGAATTACCACCATTTTTTTTAATATATAGATATTACAATAATTCTTTAATATATATATTTTTTCCGCTAATCTCTCTCTGTATATATATATATATATATATATATATATATATATATATATATATATATATATATATATATATATATATATATATATATATATATATATATATATATATATATATATTTATATATATTATATATAGGATGAATTACCATCATTTTTAAAATATAATTACCATCATTTTTTAATATATAGATACCATAATTCTTTAATATATATAATTTTTTCGCTAATTTATCTATCTATCTATCTATCTATCTATCTATCTATCTATCTCATCAACTGCCCATTTCTACATAGCAGCAGAATTAGAAAGCACAAAGCAGCGGAAGGAGGGCGGAAATTGTGGGGGAAATTCATTGAGAAATTCCTAAATCCAATGGTTGAACTTCTATCATATTTTGAGATGCTTGATTTTTAATAGCCTTCCATTAGATCTTTAGACGTTAATTTCACTAAAATGAAACAAATACATTCCAAATTTCAAAATTGGGATTTTCTTTCCTGATAACATTTATCCTATTATCTGGGCAAAGCTTAACTTTCGTACTCGCAAAATAAAAGGTGTTAAAACGACGTCTTTTCCCTTGATACGACTCTTACCGTATACTATCTCAATTGACTCGGCGATGTTTGTTGTTTGTTAAAGTGAAATTAATATCTACTGGACTAGAGGTCGTAAATTTTATTAAAGGAACTGCACCTTCTTATAAGAATTTCATTCTCAATGCCAGTAAGCATTAATTTTTACTGTTAAAAAACGAAAGAAAAAGCAGGAATAATTTGTTTGGTTTTTGAATGATTGATTCTTTTTCTACGGATTATCAACCCTTTACAAGTTTACTTAAAGCCAGAAAATATTTTCAGATTGCAAGAATGTTTGTTTTTTATAGTAATCATTAACCCATAGCTGGGGGAAGAAAAAGTATATTCATACCTTTTCCAAGTTTATTCACGCGTAAATGATTATAACGAACACAACTGGAATTGGAAATCGACTCTCTGATTAACAATTCCGAACCATTATTTATTACACCGACCACATATCCAAGCTTACAGCGCCTCTGGTAAAACAGGAATGTTTCACCACACACAAGGGTAACCAAAATATAACGTTTATAAGAATTCAATAATGTCCGTATTTCTTTACACACACACACACACACGCACACACATACACACGCATACATACATACATACATATATATATATATATATATATATATATATATATATATATATATATATATATATACTTTAATAATCAGGAGATCAGTTGAATCCATTACTAACTGATATCATGATTATTAATGTTAAACGGTCTACATTTAATTTTAACTTTTATTTTTCTCACACGTGTATTGAGCAATTTTTAACACGATTATTTCCTGATCTAATTCAACTTTGACCATTAACCTTTTTATCTATCACACACACACACACACACACACACACACACATATATATATATATAAAAATCAAAAAACAAAATCAAAAACAAACAACGCGCATGCGCGGAATTAAAAATACAATATGCCGACAATTTACCCATCGCACCCTATGCGCGTTGTTTGTTTTTGATTCTGTCGACTGCACAGTATAATCGTTCCATTTGGGAACCGTCTGTGAAAAAAAGACCACCATGACGCAATTCATTTCGCCAGAGAGTTCGAAACAGCATGCTGTACTGTTTGACATTTGTACTGGAGGCTCCAATACGAACATTTCAGAGTGTTTGGACGTCAAACTGAGGACAGTGCAGAGGATTTGGAAAGAGCTGGTAGATATATCCAGTAAACATCATGGTGTTTGGAGTGATCACGTGTGATGGCGACGTTATGACTCCACTCATTTTCCCCACAGAGCCTCAGACTCAACGCAGAGACCTACATCGCCCGCCTTGAGAAGTTAGTGTTGCCCTGGGTGAAGAAGGCTGACACTGAAAGACCCTATGTCAGCGACAGGACTCTGCACCATGCTACGCAAACAAGAGAACCATGTCAATTTCTGTCCGACAATTTCTGCGACCACATCACCCCTTACATCTGGCCACCTAACTTCCCAGACTACAACCACATTGATTATTATATGTGGGGTACTGTTTTGCGAGAGCTCAATAAAACTCCTTGTAACACCAAAGGTGAACTGAAGGCAAGGATTATGACAGCATTCGCCAATTTCAGAAAGGAGACCGTTCAGATGAGTTTCAGGTGATTCCGAAGTCGTCTGGATCGTGGTTAAAGCCAATGGCGATTTTATTGAATACATTTACTCTTTAGTATTTCAAGATATCTTTGCGTAATTCTGGTAAATCTATATGTTAAAATGAGACGTCAGTGTTATTTTCATTTTTGCGTAAGTTAGACGACAATTTATCCCTCGCACTCGCTATATCTGAAAAGAGAGCCATTAACGTTTTATCTTTGAACTTAAATCAGGCGTTACGAAATACTTTTTAAAAAGCTAGCCAAAAGTTATCAGAAAGTGGTAATGCACACACACAAAAACACACGCATATATATATATATATATATATATATATATATATATATATATATATATATATATATATATGTATGTGAATGTGCGGATAAATTTGGAGAAAAGAAGAAATCTAATGAGTCGTCGAAAAAGCTTAAGCAGAAAAGAGAGAGAGAGAGAGAAAGAGAGCTAGTGTGTGTGTGTGAGAGAGAGAGAGAGAGAGAGAGAGAGAAATGATGCCCGACGGTAAGTTTTTAGCCGATGTGTGGGTTGGTCGGTTGAGAATGGAACAGTTATTTAAAGGTGGCAGTGTAATGAAACCCGGGAGATCGTTTACCGTTGCTTTTGGCTTCAAATAAAGATTGTTCAACTTGAGATGCCATCATTTGCAATCTGTTCAATAAATCATCTTTGATAAACTAATTCACAGGCAAACGGCGCACGCAGCTCCCATCGACTAACGAACACTTAACTGACTTTGATTACTGCTAATTAATTCTATGCACGATATACCGCGGAAATATGCGAATCGTCCGATACTTGGCAAAAATCCATATGCATCGTCAGGTGTCGGCCACGTTCTTAGTTTCACAAGCAACGTAATTACGAGGCGAGGTTGTCTGGCCATATATATAAATATATATTACATATATTTATATAACACACACACACACACGCACATACACATATATAGGGTGATTGAAAAGTATCTCCCATTTTAAAATACTTATAATTTATTTATTAACTAAAATTTTACAAGAAATCGATATGAGAGGAAAGTGTTTAGCATGAGATTTTTTAAAATTCAATATGGGCACCAGATTTCGCTACCAGCTTCTCGACCCGCACAGAAATTGCATTAATTGATCTATTCTTGTTATTGTCCTTCAAGTTCTTACAAAGTCTTTGTTTGGTATAGTAGTCTTGTTCCTTTAACCAACACCAAAGAAAAAGTCATAGGTTGTAAAGTCAGGACTCCTGGTAACTACTCATACATACAATAGCGAGTTACTTTTCAATCACTTTATATATATATATATATATATATATATATATATATATATATATTTAGCTGGGTTTCAGGCTTTTGCGATCATCAGACAAAATGTTTTATTCATGGGACTCCATAAATGGGGTCGGAATCGTAAAGCGTATTACTCCTTATCACTGATACAATAGCAATGAGTTACTATTATATAATATATATATATATATATATATATATATATATATATATATATTTATGGGATAAAGTACTTAATATCAGAGATAGCGTATCTAAATATAAAAGTGAACAGTTTCACTCAGAGGCAACAGACTGTTTCATTTGCGCAATCATCAGACAAAATGTTTTATTCATGGAAAACAAACAAGTTCACTTATATATATATAAATATATATAAATTATAAAAAACAATTTGTCGGATTAATTTAACACTGTGATAGATAAACACAGAAAAACTACATGAAAAGCGTGTAGTGAAAGCGCTATCATCAGTTTGATTTATTGATGTTTTTTTTTTTTTTGTTTTTCCAATAGGTCATTTTAATGCAAATTTAATTTTACCGTAACTTTGAAGTAAAAAAAAAAATATTCACCTTTTAGCCAGATTTTGTGTATAAATATGTTTGTGTGGAATAGAATTACTAGAGGCGTTGACATGTGTTTTATGCTGTAGCTTTATTTCAGTTATATTTTTGGAATAGTTTCTAATTTAAATATTCAAATGTCATGAAAGAGTTTTTTTAAATTGTTTGGTTTTGATAGACATATCAAAAATTTAATTCTGAAAGTAAATAATCTATTTTAACGAAATGTATTTTGAACGTAACTGTATACTTTCAACTGCAGACAAAATGCATTGCTAGTCATTTTGCTTTAAAAAACCTATTTTAATTAAGTATTTTTTATAAATAAAATGTAGCATTTTACTATAAAAATATATTTCTATATTTTTCATGGTAGTGTTTTGTTTCTGTTTGTTTGTTAACTATTTGTCCTAGCTAGGTCATCCATGTTTGTTGATCTGACAATCTCAGTTGAAAAACAGAATGAAAGGTTGTCAGGAAATATTCAATCAAAGGTCAACTGGTATTTCAAAATATTCCAATCTGAGTTCAACAAAACAGGTCGAAATATTAAGTCACAAAACAGTCCAACGTCACGTCATAAAATACCGCAGCTTTAAATCAAGTAAAGTAAAGAAATCTCAACTCGTAACTACCTCATCACAACAAAAAAAATACTTGTACTCTAAAGTATAGTTCTTTTATTCGGGTAAGAAAAGTTGTGATTGGCAGAGACTGGTAAGGAAGTACAAAATTTACCATATCTAGAGACATCCTCTAAAGTTTTTCATTTTCGAAAAATAGAACAATACATGGTTTCCTCCTTCGTCGCCACACAATCTAACCACAATTATTCATTCTAGCAAACCAATTTATATTGAAGCTGGTATGCTCATTGAGTTCTCTATACGCCAAGTTTCTTGTCTCAGACTAAGCATAAAATTTTCACGCGTTTATAAACAATTTCTTGTTTGTATAAAACTTAAGTATAGCATGAACAAACAGTAATATGTTGAACATTAGTAACAAAAAGAAGAAGTTGGCGTAGATTCTCTTAAGCGGACAGCTTTTCGATCAACACTTACCAAAATGGATCGTTGATAAATTTAAAAGATAAACATCGAAACAAAATTACTCATATAAACGCGGCAAAACATTCTAAAAGCACTCTTTATCTATCATCTCATTATATATATATATATATATATATATATATATATATATATATATATATATATATATATATATATATATATATATATCATTATTATAATTGTTTTTTAAAATACATAACCATCGCTATATCAGAATTCCTACGTTTCAAAACTTCAATTCAAATTCAATCAATAAAATTAAACTTAAAATAAAAGTTCCGTTAGATAATTCTTAGCATCACTTCATAATGCAACGGAACATTGTATTTTAAGTTTAATTTTTATGATTGAATTTAAATTGAAGTTTCAGTTTTGAAACAAGGTAATTCCGATGTAGCGATGATTATGTATTTTAAAAAAATTATAATAATAATATATTATATATTTTAAAAAATTATTATGCTCTACTATTGTATCGAGCACTGTTTTTTTAAATAAAAATAAATGCTAAGAACTCTGAATTATAAATCTCATTGTTCTTTCTTCTTATTTATATATATATATATATATATATATATATATATATATATATATATATAATTATCAAAAATCAAATCGTGTTGATGCATGCGATAATTGTCCACCCTATAAAATCTTTAATATCTAAAAAAATGATAAAAATAATTACGTTTCTTTTCTCCAAGTTTTCAGATAAGTCGTTTAGCCATCTTGACACCATTTGCTGTAACAATAATTGAAAAACACTTTGAGTTATTCAGCTAGAAAGAGAACAAGTTAAAATCTTTTTGAGTCAGTCATTCTGTCTTCCCAACTGAGTAATGGTGAGAGGAAAAGATCATTCAGGCCTTCAGTAATGGTACCAATATTTATGCTCTGACTTCCATCTTCAAAGTCCATTCAAGAAGCATCAAGAGAACTATGAACTGTAAGTTTAAAAAAGAGAGAACAGTAGAGAGAAAAATTGGATCAGGAGGTCACAACAGGAAGAAGAATCATCTTTTAAACTTAGAGCTGAATACATTCTTATTTTTCAAAGTAGAGTCCAATAGTGTTATAAAAACCTGGCAGAATTCCAGTAGGATTTCTTTAATCATTTCTAAAATTAAACGGTTCAGTACTTAATCTAACAATTGGACAATGTTGCTTTTACACGATCTGTTGTTATATATATATATATATATATATATATATATATATATATATATATATATATATATATATATATATATATATATATTGTGTAGGAACCTACCACCCCTCTTGAAGATGAACTCGTCTACAAACAAGGACGTTAAATAGTGGCATGTCAAAAGACAGAGTGTCGGAGAAGTTCTGGGCTGAGTTATTTATAGACTACTCAGGCGATTTCTGTACCAACTTACCAACCGAATAAACCCCATTTTATTGTTACATGTGATTTGGCGTTTGTCTTATTAAACCCAAATTAACATCATAACAATATATATATATATATATATATATATATATATATATATATATATATATATATATATATATATATATATATGACTTTTTTCGACGAATGAGGATACGTCAGTTTTGTAGAACAGAACAGCCAGAATATTTGCGCATATGATTTGATTAAAGTGAAGAAGTTTTGTGCAGAACCAAATACGAGAATAACTGGTAATACTACGAATAACTAGCATGCAACGAGGCTCCTAAAGGCTATAGGACCCAGTGTATTTTGCTATTTACTCATAGCTGCGGGCAGAAAAGAATATATATATATATATATATATATATATATATATATATATATATAGATAATATAAAAATAGAAAATGATAAAGTTAGATATTAGGCTATAACAAGTGATATATTGATCCCATATATTTCAGAATTTATAAATCTGTTCTACCAGTGATTACAACACGATGTTTTTTTTCAATTTATTTTTTATCAGCTTTATTAATATTGTGGAGGTTTAATTTATCGTTCCTTTTATGGCTTCTTTTGCCTATCGTTTTCCACTTCGAGCGAAGTTTTCTGGAAGCATGTAAAGCAAGAAAAACATTCAAAGTTTTCAGTTGTAATTCAGTGCAAGCAAGCTTGACGTGGTTTGAATGGCATCAAGGTGGAAACTTTCTTTTAGTTACTTCAAAAAGATATTTTTCTCCTCAATTTTATAAACAGGTAAGAAAGAACGCAAGCGCACACACATTATTTATTTATACCGCATGCAGGTGTCTATTTTCTATCAACACACGTATATATATATATATATATATATATATATATATATATATTTCAAGGAAAAGATTAACATATCACAAAGTTTTTCCTTGATGTATATCATATTGGTCTGTAGTCTATACCTTGAGTTCTCTACGGATCTATCTTTTTAATATTTTATATTAAAAAGAACATCTTGCATTATCCTTTACGGTTACGGATTTGATATTATTATCTATCTCCTTTACTCCCCATGCATATATATATATATATATTTATATGTAAGCAAATATATGGATATAGATCCGACAGTATGAAGAAAAATATATACGGAAAAAACAAACAAAAATCCTTATATACAATTATGCTGTTTTAATGTTAATATGTCAACGTCAGACGTTTCGGTCTAATAAATCATCTTCAGGACATATTCATAAATTATAACATGATCAATACAACATGACAAAGACGATGTACATAAGTTATTTGTTTGGATAAATCTTGTTCTTATGTACATCGTCTTTGTCATGTTGTATTGATAATGTTATAATTTATGAATATGACCTGAAGATGGTTTATTAGACCGAAACGTCCGACGTTGACATATTAACATTAAAACAGCATAATTGTATATAAGGATTTTTTTTGTTTTTTTCCGTATATATTTTTTTCTTATATATATATATATATATATATATATATATATATATATATATATATATATATGGGGGGAGAGATAATAATATCAAATCCGTATATATATATATATATATATATATGGATGATATTTGCGAAAAGGAATTAATATAATATTTTTTGTTATTTTCAGATATAATTAACACCTTCCCCGCTAATTATTTTTGGAAAAACATTTCATTTTCAGACGAGTTTTTTTTAATTTGATTTTAATATAGTAACTAAGAAACTGAGTCACCTTGGAGTACCCAAGCGGTAGCTAACATTTCTAACAGACGTATGAGATGACAGTTGGATTCGTTTCGAGTTCAGAAGGGCATAAAAAGAATCAAGATCTACGTAAAACGCGTCTATAACTGTTTTTTTGGAACGTTATGTTTTGGACGTGTTTATTCGACCGTGTCTGAAAAAAGATATTTCCAGTAAAAAACGTTTATACACGTCTACACCGGGGAACACGTAAGTCAGAATTAGTGATATCCAAACTGGTGTTGTTAGTTTGGTGGTATTTTTTCCTTAAGTTCTTCAAAGAAAACTCTCGAGATCCACTCCAAGTAGAGCCCTAAAGTTAAAATGTCAATGACGAATGAGTTGTATATGAATAAAAGATAAGATATGAAGTAATATAATTGTGATTAATTTAAAATTAATATGAAGCGAATTTCCTATTCCGATTTATAATGTAAGGCGGGTTTTATTAAGTATTGTAGAGCTTCACAAAACCGGGTTCGAAAACCGACTGTTTTGGTGTCAGTTAGAGATTCTACCCCCTAGACTATCGTTGCACGGCAAAGAGGAAAGTAAATTTTAACGTTTTCTATGTGGAATACGTCAGTGGCCTGAAGAGCTCAATTCAATTCGGTTCGGCTGATGAGCATTGCGTTAATACCGGTATGATATATATGTGTATATGTGTATAATAAGAATAAAATATATATATATATATATATATATATATATATATATATATATATATATATATATATATATACAGGCGAAAGTCTAGTTCATTCTAGACACAATCTAGCATGAAACACCTATCGCCTCTGAGTGTTGACTTCAATGTTCACTTTTATATTTATATTTACATACGCTCTGTCTCTGATATTGAGCATTTTATCCCATAAATATAGCACATCTTAAAACTATATTTCTTCATATATATGTGTGTGTTGTGTGTGTGTATAATAGAATGAATGACTATATATATATATATATATATATATATATATATATATATATATATATATATATATATATATATGAAGTTTTAAATGTGTAAACACTACACAGTAACAACGAGTGTAAAGCGGTAAGTAAAGGTCTGATCGACCTGAAAATGTTTGTATCAACAAAATGTGATCATTAACGAACAAAGCAAGAGAAATTGAAATACGTCAATTGGATTATAAGTTAAAATTGATTTTAAACCTGATGACACAAACTGGAAAACCAATGGTAATGAGTTCTCAACTGTTAGAACTGCTAGATAACCATGATATATCTGGAAAAGATATTAGAATAATGTAAAACCTATACTGTCAACTCAAATACTACTTACGGATTGAAAATGAACTCAGTAAATATAAAACAATAAAAAGGTGTGTAAGTCGAGGGTATACCTTCGAACTTATTTCGTCTATACTGAGAGGCGATTGTGAGATTATTCGGTGTCCTAACAATCGTCATCATCATCATCACCTTGACTTTTGTAATCGTAGAAGGGATCCGAATGTAGAAGCCATATTGAATCTCCTCCACAAAGGTCTATCAACGGCAGCCATCAACTATTCTGATATCATACTTATCCATTGTTTTACATTGTCCAACCAGTTTTTTTCAGTTGGCGTACTCCAACGGTGCCTTGCATGATGATGATTTTAAAAAATTAAAAATTTTAAAACGGTAACATGTTTTATATAAAATAATATATTTAAATCTGTCGAAATGATTAAATTACAATTTCGAACATGAAATTTTACGTTATATGTTAATTTCGGAAACAATGAAACGACTGTCATGCGCAGGAAAGCGAAACGGGATTTGTGAGCGCAACGCCCGGTATAATTGCTAGTATCGAATAAAAGAAACTCCTTTCTGCCTTCGACCAGCATGGATGATGCTAGCCTCTAAGAGAGTGACTCGTTGCGCCCTCTCAGCCGAACATTCGCGGCTGAAAGGAATAAAAAAATGATGTATTGACGATGATTGAGGAAAGAGTCTATTATCAAGCTTTAAACAAGAATGATGTGTTAACTATTTGTCCATAGCCAGAACCCTTTCAGGCACTGCCAACCAGGTTCCGGGTTGATCTGGGAATAACACAAATCAAGAGGTGGTTCCGTCAATTGAAAGAAGACAGAATGAAAGGTTGTCAGTAGAAGGAAAATTCCACTATTCAATCTACAAATTGGATAGAGCAAAATCCGAGCTGTTATCCATTACCCGTACCTGCAACCTTAGAGCACCTGGTAATCCAAAGCGGTCATCCATTTAGGACCTGACAATCTGAGTTAAACAGCAACAAAGAAGTTCAGGTCCGAAATATTCCAAGGGTCACAAAACAGTCTAACAAGTCCAACGTCATAAAATACCGCGGCCTTAAATCAACAGAGTAAAAAAAAAGTTCGAGCAGTTGCTTTGGATATCTTGAAAACGTTCGACAGTCTTTGGCACACCGGTCTTCTTCACAAGTTGAAAAGTTATGTTGTCTCCTGACGAATTTTTGAACTGATTCACTCTTTCTTATCAAATCGCAAAATGAAAGTTGTTTTCAATGGCCTCTCTTCTAGATCCGTTTGTACTAATGCAGGTGTTCCCCATGGCTATATACTTGGACCTACTTTGTTCTTATTTTTCATTAGCGGCCTGACCTGATGGCGTCAGCTGTTAACTTGGTATCTATGCTGTTAGCAAGTCTGATCATATCGATAAGGTCAAATTGGCGGCTCATCTAAAAAATGATCTACAGTTAGTTAATTGGGGCAAAGGATGGCCTGTTAATTTTAACGACTTCAAAACAAAACTGCTCTATATTAATGATTGGAACGACTTCGTTCTGGCTTCCATCAGCATGGCTGATGCTAGCCTCCAATGACTCTTTGCGTCTTTTAGGTTTAATATTTTCGGCTGACATGTAATGGAAAGACTTCTGCTAAGAAAATGGGTTCACTGTTTCGTGCTGACAGTTTTTTTTTCTCTCCAGAATATATATATATTTATCTATAAGTCTATCATCCCATGCTTTGAATATTGTTGCCGCATATGGTCCGGTGCTCCTGCTATAGCGATAAAATCCAAAGATGAATCAGCAATATTAATGGTCCTAATCTGGCATCTCAGATTCAATAAATTTCCCATCGCCGCAATGTATAATCACTGTACCTATTCTAGAAATACTTTTATGGTAAGTGTTCCTGATTAACTCTCCATTATGGTGTCTAGACGTTATGAATTGAAGAGCAGTACTAGATTAGCAATTAGTTCTCATCAATATACTGTTGAACTGTCTAGATGTAACCGTAAATTCTATGATAACAGTTTCTTTTCTCGGGGTTTTCGGTTATGAAACACTTTTCCGGATCCAAGCTTTCCAGCCAACGTTGATCTTGAAAAATTTAAATGCAATGTCAATTCTTATCTACTGTTTTCCTCATTACTCTTCTATTGGTCTCGCTCCTTAATAACATTTCTGTTTTTTATTTTTCTCTTTCTAAGCTCTTTTGTCTTAGTGGCTTTATTGTCTTGCTTGGGTTGAATTTAATTTTTAAACAAAGTTGTGTATATAAAAATAGAAATTGTTTTATTGTAACATGTTTTGTATATATTATTAAACCCTAACCAAATCGTTATCAATGTCTTCTTGATTACTCTTCTTTTATTGTTCTCGATCCTTAACATTTCTTTTTATTTTTCTTATTCTTTCACACTCAGAAATTCCGTCTGTCTTAGTGGCTTCATTAACTTGCTTGGAGAGGTGAGTGATTAAAAGTTTGGAAGTTTACAGTAAGATTTTCAGTCTAAGACTTCTCGTTAGACAAAGTCTCCTAACCAGAAAGGATGTGTAATAGTTTATTAGAAATAAAGCATAATCAAAACGTACAGTTCACAGCGTTAGTGAACAATCGGAATGCACACCATAATGGCTAAGTCAGTCAGAAGCACGAACAGTCTAGATGTTAACAATTTGGCGATGAGTAGAACAAAATCACCTGTGACGTCTCTCTTGAGTGTGGACACAGAAAACTCATTTAGTTTTAGTCAAATCCATTCGTGGCGAAAAAAGAAAGAAAGAAATCAAGAAGCAGTTTACGTCTGCAATTGATGGAAAGAAAAAGTTTCAATATTATCTCTTAAGGTTGAAAAGTTGAAACAGTAAGCATTGCTATAAATTGAAGCAAAAAGGGGTGGAGTAAAAAATGTCATCGTTTGTTTTGATACCCCCCCAAATTGGCATTCTACGACAACGAAGAAAGTGGCGTGAATAAGAAAAACGTAAGAAAAGGTATTCTATTGGTCTTGACCTAGTATCTCGACTTAAGTCACTTTCCAATCACGTAAATGTAGTTTCCCTGTGTCTTTTCTATAAATACTTTCCTGGTAATTGTCCTGATAAACTTTCCTCTATGGTGCCCAGATTTTATGAATTTAAACGCAGTACTAGATTGGTAATAAGGTCTCATCATTTTGAAATGGCGAGATGAAACTGTAAGTTCTATGCTGACAGTTTCTTCTATCGGACTTCTCGCTCGTGAGACCCTCTTTCGGCTTCTTGCTTCGCTGTCAACTTTGATATTCAAAAATTCAATTGCAATATCAGTCGTTATCGTCTGTCTTAATTCTTGTTACTTTATTGTCTCCTCTTCTTAATAGAATATTTTTCTCATATCCTCTAGCATTCAGTAAGCCCCTTGCCTCATTAGCTTGATGTGAAATAATTAAAAAATATTCAGACGACATTTGAACGTTCATTCTTTTCACTTAAAAGTCTCTCTGTATGTGGTGGTACGTTTCCAGTATGCTACATTCAAAAATTTAGTCATATAGATATATGTTTAACCTCTCCACACGTTATATGGTATTATTTTGGTATATTTTTGTACCACACTATTCATTTATTAATAGTGTTATGTTATTTTACCCACGCACACATGGACTCTCCCAGCTATAAACAGGAGCAGGTACTGCCTTTTGGAGAGTGAATTTTCCAGCAGTCAGCTCTGACAGTCGGACCAAACATTATTGCTATAACACTCTCGTTTGTATATGTTTGTATGACTGTTTCTGTTAATATATTTGTTTAACTCAATTCCTATCTTGCGTCTTTATTTCTGGCCCTGGCAATGCCACAACACATAGGTATGTCATATTGAAATATTATGGCCAAATTTTAAGATCCAATAACCTTTAAACTAACAACTTACAAGGTATAAATTTAGGTTAAAAATAACATATAGACAGAAGAAAATATATTGATAACATCACTGACACTGACTTAGAGATCTTTCACAGAGATTCAGACATTGGTACATAACAGAGGTATATGGTGGAAACTGGTCAGGAGGTCAAGTACAAGTGCACCCATTCATAGGACTCATGATGATGACAATAATGATGATGTAATATTAGCTATAGTAGTGTTTTAATGTTTTTAGAAGAAGCATTGTCATATATCATTTTCTCATTGGCCATTCTTTCATCTCATTTCCGTTGCTTTTTCCCCTAACCACAAAATTTTTATTCCACAGTCGTTAAATAAAGACGTATTGATAGAGTAGCATTTACCGGCTCGGAAAGTGAGGTTGTCGAGCCGAGTTCAAGTCTGGAGCTTTCACTTTTAATGCTCTTGAATCCATCTTTTCTTCCTGTAGCTAAGGGTTAAATAGAGTAGACTGGCCTTTAGCAGAAGCCAGTCAAACATAAGCAAAATCGTCGAATTAAAAACCCCGTACAAGTCAAATTGAAACCACTTTCCCTGACAATTCACAGATAATAAAGAAAGTGGATCTGTGGAGAGCCATGTACGCTTATGCTTCGAAAGGATATGATTAAAAAAAATACGAAATGACGACTGCGAGTCCCTGAATTCCCCCACCCACCAAAAAGGAAAATGTAGCAGCAAAAATAAGGTGGAAGAGTCTAGTTAAATTTTTCTATTCTTGTCAAATTTTGTTTGTGAAAACTAAGGTAAAGAGCATAAAATATTTACCCATAAGTCGGGTTGCGGACCTTCCAGAACATACCATTATATATTTGTGATATATTAGTGCAAACTAAACAGACGAAGACGAGAATCTTCCTCAAAATTCTTTGCTTGTCAATTTAACGCATTTCACTGATATCGACAAAACACTTTATATATATATATATATATATATATATATAAAATTTCGAAAAGTGGAGCTGAAAATATTTACAAGTTCCGCAGTGATGAAGGCAAAAAAAGAAAAAAAAAAAGAAAAGAAAAGTGCTTAAATTTTCCATTTGTCTCCATTTAGGAAGATATTGGTTCTGAATTTTTCAATCATCAACAAATCTGAAAGGGGGGAAAAAGAAACCATTCTAGTGAAAAGGAATCCCATTCATATTAATAAGTTTATCAATTCAACAAATAACGCCTTAATAACTATATGCATAAAAAAAATATATAATTACACCTACGATTTATATATATATATATATATATATATATATATATATATGTATATATATATGATAATGTTGTATATATATAATATACATTGATAATATTAGTGGTCAATACAATATATATATTTCCAAGAGGATGAAATCCAAGTAGAGCTCAATGAATAGTACAGAGCAAGAATATATAAAAAAAACTCAAACACTAATATTGCATGGTTATAATTTATTACATTGGAATCGTAATCGCGATCCAATTCATCAGACCTACAAATTCAAAAAGAAATTATAACCCTGGAATATTATTATTTTTGAACCATATATATATATATATATATATATATATATATATATATATATATATATATATATATATATATATGTGTGTGTGTGTGTGTATTTGGCAGCAATTTCTCAGTGATGCATGTTTCATTAAATAATATAGAAATTAATGTAGCATTGTGAAAAGGCAAATTGAAATAGCCAAAGAAAAATTGAATACCCTTAACAGCAACAAACAGGACATCTACAATAAACTAAAGGATGTAACAACCCCAGACCAACTGGAGGAAATTACACATAGACTCACGGAAATTATCAATAAATCTGAAGCTCAACACCGGTTTAAAATTATAAAAAACCTGTATGAATTATACAAAGGTACTACACTCTTCCTAACAAAATTGATAACCTTTCCAACTATGAACTCACTAAGCACCAAAAACAATTGCTTAACCTTGGACCTAACTGTCATATATACCGTAAATATAATCGACTTAAAAAAAAGAAAGAAATTGAAACGCTATAACAAAACATTGTTAAACTCCAGGATGAACAACTAATAGAAACACCACCATAATTTAAAGACTTACTTAAGGGTGAGCCATTCAAGGATCGACATGATAAAAGCAGAAACTCCTCAAAAATACTTTCTAAACAACTAAAAATTGCAGCACAAGAACTACGCAACCACCCTGACATAATTGTAAAAAAAAGGGTGATAAGACCAACATTTTCGTCATCCTAAACAAATTGGATTACAACAAAAAACTTTACTACATACTCCATGATCACGAAAGTTTAAAAAACTTAACAAGAACCCGACCAACCAACTAAAATCAAAGCTTAATAAACTTATTAATGCTAATAATGCTGAACAGAACTCTTTAAAACTCCCTAAAATTGTTGGTGATTATAGACCTGGCTACATATACGGCACTATAAAAACCCATAAAACTAACTATCCTCTCCGTCCTATCATATCGTAAATTCAACTCTTGTATATCATTTAACAAAATACATTAATCAACTCATTATTCTCTACCTCTTTAGTAAATATTGTGTTAAGTCAACATTAGAAGTAATCCAAATCTTAAAAAGTGAAAAACCCAACGAAATCATAGCTTCACTGGATGTTGGAAACTTATCTACCATAATTATAAGGAATATTTACAGCAACTCATCTTTACCCCCCCCCCCAAATATATTACGGAAACTACTATTAGCTTGCACTGGGGAAGTCCCTTTCTTAGATCATAGTAATAATAATAATAATAATAATAATAATAATAATAATATATATATATATATATATACAACGTGATGGTGTCTCCATGGGTTCAGTACTGGGTCCGACATTTAGTAATTTCTACATGTCGAAGCTCGAAAATAAGATATTTACAGAGGTTAAAAAACCTTCCATCTAAGATATGTTGATGATATCTTTATGTTACTAAAAAATGCCGATGAAATACTTCAACTTCAAAAAAGTTTCCAAATAATTCTGTCCTTAAATTCACGTATGAACTCAATACTAATAATAAAATTCCCTTCCTTGACATATTGATAAACACAAATAATAACAAAATTACTATTTCGCTATACAAAAAACCTACCAGCATAAATTCACGTACACTTAACTACAAAAGCGAATGTGCATATTACTACAAAATAGCAATTATAAAAAATCTAATACATCGTGCAGAATGTAATTCATCTACAAAACATATGTGTTACAGTAAACTAAAGAATATAAAACAAACACTTATTAATAATAGCTATCCAAACTATATAGTTGATGAACAAATAAAATACTTTCTTAGAAGTCTTAATACTACGCAAATAGAACATAATACTGCTTCAATTAATCCCAAACACATTAATCTCTTATATCGTAATCAAATGCATACTAATTATAAACAAGATGAAAATATACTAAAAAAAAATAGTAAATACTAATATATCTACATCAGATCCTAGCAAAAAATAGGTTAATCATATACTACACTAAGTCTAGTATATCTAACTTAACTGTTCGCAATGATTCTTCCCTTCTCCCCGTTAACGATTGGCAAACAAAACAACATAGTTTACAAATTCAAGTGTTGTTTGGGAGTTTGTATCTCCAATGGATTAAATAATATTTCTGTTGGCCACGCCACAAACTCGCTTGACTCTACATTTGAATGATAACATTTTTAGGCATTTAAAACAACATGCCTGGTCGCGTACACAATTCCGGAAAATCCTTGTTGAAAACACAACTATACTTAAACATGAAAACAATAAACAAAAACTAAAAATTCTTGAAGCTATATACATAAAACAGTTGAAACCTAACCTGAACAAAATAAACTACGAAATCTCCACAAACATTCTTAAATGCCTATAATTGATAACTGAAGCCATTGGTTTATACCAACGGCTTCCCATACTTAATACTTCTCGTTTTTACTCACGCATGGTCATGTGTGACGTCACGAGCTGCGACGCGATTTTCGCTTCCGTGTATCGTATACATTAGTTAGTCGTTGCTTTGAAATTTTTTATGCAACAAAAACAGATCATTATTGTTCCGTGTATTGGTTGATATATTGAAAAGCAATTGTCATCTTTGATAATGGCTTATGTAAGCCGAAAGCTTAGATTGGACTTAAACATGTATCAATATGGCGATTTCCTTTCGTCCTTCAATGATAATGTTATTAAGCTTATCAGATAATATGAAAGGAACTTACTTAAAATAAATAGACAAAACTTGTCTATATTATTTAATGAAACATGCATCAATATCAATATATATATATATATATATATATATATATATATATTGATATATATTTCATTAAATAATATATATATATATATATATATATATATATATATATATATATATATAGTTAAACCTAGAGAGCCAGACAAACCTACCAAGGTTTCACCTAAGCGAATCGTCAGGGGAAGGCTGGCTCCTGACGATTTGCTTAGGTGAAACCTTGGTAGGTTTGTCTGGCTCTCTAGGTTTAACTAGGTCTGCTCTACTCGTTGTATTGAGCACTTTATTTAGTTATTCTGGGTACTTGCATCGGGTGTTTTTTTCTTTAGGCCTTGAACTTGTATGCTGGACGATTATTTTCGGTTAACGTACATGTTGTTGGTTCTTTTTTTTTCGTACCTTTTTTTCCCTTTGGTGTTGGCTTGTTTATTTGCAAATCAATACGCCCAAGGTTTTCCGAGCGAGTATAGTTTCTTATACTTATAAGATTTCTATTAAGAATACACACACACACACACACACACACACACACACACATATACATATATATATATATATATATATATGAATTCTCTAAGCCATGCACGTTAATATGAGTTTAATTTTGACTGAAACTTTTCCTGTTTAGAAATTGATGACTCCATGTGATTGATATTCACCATTTAATTAAGTGTACTGAAAAAAAAGAACATTATGCTGTAAAAGTTCTTTCGTATGCATTTTTTCACCGTGAGGCTAAGAATTAATTGATACATATTGTTTTATCATTTCACCCTCAAGCAACGCGATAAAACCACTGAAACGCAACATGTTACTGAGTGTGAATGAAAATTAGAAGGCATTAGTAAGGAGGAAGGACAATGAAAGAAAAAAAATTTACGAAGACAGAAGGTGGAGGTGTTGCATTTACAGTTTTGAAGATCCTAGGCAGGAGGGAAGCAAGAAAAAGGAAGAGAGATCCACAGGTCAGAAGTACGAGAGAAGACATTATTAGGGTAGAACATATGGTTGCATACAGCTATTTCAACAGTAAAACCATGAAAGCAATTTGCTAATCTATTATTACGCTTAAATTCCCATAGTCAAGAGGGGAGCTCATTAGAACAATTGGCATGAAAATGAAAATGTTTATAGAAATGACAAAAGGAAGCCATTCAGGGCGGTGAGAAAGTAAATTAATTCAGGATTGATAACATTACAAAACCTCTGTATAGTATCGAGGATATCAAGATATATTAAAGAGGGCACCAGAAATATTCAATGCACGGACTGATGGTAGATTAAAAACGTGCATGAAATATTCCATTGAAACAATATTCCTAGTAACTTACTTCACCTTTATTTTATTCTGTTTATATCTATCTATCTATCTATCTATCTATCTATCTATCTATCTATCTATCTTATTTTGTTCATGTCTCTCCAATTCAGTTTCTATCTATCTATCTATTTCATTTTCAATCGAATTTTGGAATAACTCATTTTGAAATTTACGGAGAGTTTTATAAGCACATATATTCATGACATTAGTTTCTAGGATATGGAGAAAACAAATAATTCTAACAAGCAGCGGCAAGGCATTCATTTTCATTGACAACTATTGTATCAACATATTAGTTACTTTCGAAAAGAGGTTAAGTCAAGGTAGGGTCGGGGTTCCTTTTTTCAAACGAATGATGACATGCGTTCAACGCATTTTGCCTGGTCTTTTTCAACGACAGAAAGTTTTTTTGGCACTTTTGTTTCACCGTTAAATTTGTACTTGTATACATAAAGATTTTTTTTTTCTAAAAGGGCTGTTTCGGTTCTTTCCTATGTTATCCATATATTTGCACACACACACACACACACACACACACACACACACATATATATATATATATATATATATATATATATATATATATATATATATATGATGTGCACCTTGCATAGAACTGTCAGATTCCGTTGATAGACTAATTTTTGCTTTCCTATTATCTTGGGAACTCTAGCTGTCTCCGTAGTTTTAAAATATCCAGCTGCTTTCAGCCATTGCACTTTGTTTAAGAACAAAAACATTTGAATGAAGTGCCCCCCCCTTCCCCCCAAAAAACATAATTCACTCATTCAACCAACTTGCATAACCAGGTGCAAGTGATTGTCAAGTTTTTCAGTCATTTCTTGGCCATCTCCCGCATCGCATAACGTTGATTGCCCTCAAGTAACGCCTTGGTACGATCGTCATCAGCACCGTCCTGTCTATTCAAACGCAAATATGATAGACTTACAGCCACATCACTTTGAAACACCGGTTGCCATGCGACCACCCAAGTTAATCAACGTCGAACCTGGTCAGTATCTACATAAGTGACCGCTTGGAAATATCAGGTGGAATAAGCTTGGATGTCTAAGTAGTGTAATAGATAATGGCTCGGAATTGTTAATCAGAGAGTCAAGTTTTAATTTCCGTTGGCTTTGTTATATTCACTTCTTTCTTATCTATGGGTTAATTAGTAAAATTTGTATCACTAATAGAATTATTATATCTAAACATTTCTTCGAATTTAAAAGTATTTTCTGGCTTTAAATAACCTGCAAAGCCGACGAAAACGAATTAACGAAATAGTTTTTGTTGTAATGGAATGTCCCATACTCCCTATCGTTTATGTGGACTGACTATATCAATAGCTGAGCACAGTATATACGTCAGGTGCACAGTATATACGTCAGGTGCACAGTATATACGTCAGGTGCTGTTCGAATTCTCTGTTTCGGGCAGAGAGGAACCCAGACGAGGCTATGCCGAAGAGTAGAGTCTCTTCTAGGTTGGTAGACAGCTACCCGAAATTTTACCCGAGCTTACGGACTCGGTTTTGCCCCGCATTAAAAAACGGCCTGGTGCCGCATCCAGCCAGGCGGGGAGGTAAGGTAAATAACCTTCTGCAATTAGTTGGATATTTACCTCCAACTGTGCTGGTCGAACTCTCTGCCTGGAGGCAGAGAGGATCCCCAGATGGGGCTATGTCGAAGGGCTGGGTCTCGTCTTGGGAAACAGCTACCCGATCCTGTTTTATACGGGGAATTTTTGGCCGAGCCTACGGGCTCGGATACCCCAAATTAAATTCGGCCTTGTGCCACATCTGACCGCGTGGGACGGTTGGTAGATATCCTTGCTTCGGCAATTACTAGCGTGCCACTCTGTCTTTCAGTAGTGTATTCTCTTTTAGAATAAACCCGTAATCTTTCATCCACGCGCGTGTTGCTGTTCATTCACTCGTTTGTAACCTCTTTAAGGATACATCATGTTTGTGAAACCATCCTTATGTTTCGGATTAAATACGTATTTTTTCATTAACATATAACAAAGCAAGAAAATAAGACATTGTGAAAATGTGTAATCTGTAAGTACATCAGGATAGACAATGATAGCTTCCAGAAATAATGCAAAGTATTAAGAAATATTCATATTATTAATGAACTAATTTACAAATACCTCTCTGCTGGCCACTCGTATTCCCGTCTATAAGGGCGGCTAGCTAATCGCTATTGCAGACGCTTGTTCAGGCATATTTGTCTTTATTCAACCCCCATAGATCCAAGCTATGGTTTATACTGTAACTATACTGAACAGACCTTAGAAAGAGCCTGCTATCTAGCGTGATCAACAATTTGAACAAGGCCAGCACGCTCAAGCCCTCCGCCACGATGACTTGTGACTTCGTGCTAGCACTGCTATCGACGGCACGCAAGTTTCACTAACAGGTCTTGGGTCAACCCGTGGTTTTCAGGCACTTTCCAAAGGTGCCGCACGCTGGGATCGATCCCTCTAGTCCGATAACATCAGGAAGTCACCTTCCTGACAAATCGACCATGGTGAGATTCGAACCTGAGTCTCATGGTCAGAATCCTAACGTTTTAACCACTCGGCCCATCACGTGATTTACTCTCCAATATATTCTCATAAAAGACATGCAGACTCTGGTATCTAAGAGAAGCGAAACATTTATCTTTTGGAGAAACTTTTCCGACCCCTACAACGAGCACTTGCTCTAGAGTTCAAACAGGAAACCCTAATTATTACTATAGATACTTGCAGTTATTCATTGCATAATAAAAAAAAATCCCGTCGTCCCTCCGGTCGATTATTAAGAGCCTCCTTGTATTAAGCACTTAAGAGTATTTCTTGACATCAGAGAACAAAGGATGACGAAAATGTTCCGAAGGAATTAATGTATAATAGTAACGATACGACTTCGGAGAAAGACGAAAAATCTTCAATATTTTGCTTGCTGTTAGTTAATTTATAATTTTGAAGACATTTTCTATCTTTATACGCATATTTTCTATGAAAATTTCTCGGACATTCAGGCCGGTAAATGTCGTTAATACTGTTTATGATAAACAGAGCATTTACTTCAATATTTGTATCTATAAAAAGAACGTATAAACATAAAAAAAATGTCTTAAAAATAATTGTCGGACTTTGTCCATTTAATTCATAATGTCGTTTACATATTTAATGACCATCCGTATTTTAAGATGGAATCGAGCTGCGGCGATGAGATTATATTTGCATATTTTGCGAAAAAAAATCTAATTAACTTTTGCCTTGGGGAAAAGAGCATCCCTGTTTGACATTTCGGAAACCGAAGTAAGAACACTTGCGCTGGTGTTGTTTACTTTTGAAGAATCTTAGAAGCAAAAGAAAGAGATAGAAATATCGAACGGAGTAGAAATTCAAACGAGAAAGAACGAAAGAAGTAAGATATGGCGGGATTTAAACCATGGCGGTGCCGCGGGCTGTGTAGATTTTTCAATACACGTATTAGACTTCTTGAAGAACAGAAAGATTTTTGCTGTGCCAGAGGGTTAGACATATCTTTGATTAGTTTCAAAAACAAGATTCTGTAATGAAGTTTTGAAACCGGATTAATGATGATAACACATGCAGATTAAAGAATGAGATTTACTCTCTTATATTTAACATTATATTTTTTTTATTTCACTACAGAACTTCGTCAGTTACTGTGTGTGTGTGGGTGGGCTGATCATTCATCCGAATGTGAACCTTGCATTCTAGTCTGCTATGTTTGAGAAGTTTCCCAAATCCTCCCCGAGGCTTGATTTTGATTTTGTTTGACAGAATATAAACTTCTATGGGTTTATATAATATCGAAATAAAAAAAAAATGGAACTTAATTTTATGTTTTCAACTACAGATATTTTGTAAATAATCTTATACTATCAGAGTTTAAGTTTGTTTTTTAGATATATATTTGGTAGACATTGAAATATATTGTTGGTAATTTTACTATAAAAATGTATTTGTATGTTTGTACAGCGCTACATTGATTGTCATTTTGACATAAAAATGTATTGTTGGTCATTTTATTATAAAACTGTACTGGTGGTTTTTATTTGGATCACTATTTGCTTATAGCTGGGACCCTAACAGGTGCTACCACCCCGGGTCACAGTGGACCTTGGAACGACAAAAATAAAGAACACCTTGAAACCTCCAATCTCCAGATCAGCGGTCTTGCTGTCGGATATTATTTACTGTCATACCCAGGATAACTTTTGGGAGGCATTTGCTTATATAACTGTCTCTATCATACTTGTCCTCCATAATTGTAAAGATTTTACAGCCATGGAGTCCGATGGTTCTGCGATTGGTGACCAGGAATAACCCAAGGTCAACCTTGCACCTAGCTTCTCTCAATGGTCTCTGGTGATAGTTTGTGGAAATTTCCATTCTGTCATAGTATTACATTTCGAACATCGACAAAGTTTCAAGAAGAAATGGAAACATAAGTACATTTATGCTTCGAATCAATAAGAGACTTTTGAGAAATTTTAAGGGCACATTATAAGGAAAGAAGGATGAGAAAATATGTCACTCAGAGGACATAGAGAAGACGATGGATAGAAGAAAGAAGCGAATAACCTACAAAAGCGCTTGTGTTGGCAGAACAGGAATTGGGAGAGATGGGGAAAATACAAAACTTTAAAATAGGTACAAAGGATAGGAAGTTGTAGAGAGCCATAATTTTGGGTTATAATATCGTTCCATGCATAAAGATTTTGTTCATGATGAGCATAACAATATTCGAGAATTGTACAATGTATTAAATCTAATTAAACAGAATTAATTGTCAAAAGTGTAATAAATCCAAAGCCGTCTGAAAATAAGTCTAAAATTAACGCCGTTTAATTCGCCATTAGCTGTGAGATTCTTGATACAAGTGAAAGTGTAGCGTGAATCACTGTAGAAATTAAGAATCAATTAGAGTCGATACGATTGAAGTCGATCTCGTTATTAGCACTGTTTTAGTTACAGCTTGTGTATCGTGTCCTACCAGGAAACAGAATTGATATCCCATGTCAGGATTTGTCAGCCTTTAATGATTAAATCTCACCGGAAGTATCTTCAGCGCTGTGTTTCCGCCGTTATTACTTGAAGTCGTAATAAAGTTTATTAACACTTTCGCTGCTATGGACATATTTATACGTCTTTACGAAAGTCATATCGCGGTTGTCGACATACAGTGTGATCCGAAAGTATTGTCACCACTATCAAAAATTAATGAGAACAATAGAAGAACAAGTTGTACAGTAATACAAAGCACATGTACTGGATTCATTTTATTCACTTTCATTGGCGCTTATTACATACCGGGAAGGTCTATATGAATACCATCATTTTCGTGTCGAATTATGAAATAGAAAATTATATTAAGTAGGGATGACGAGACTTTCGGACTACATTGCATTTGTTTTCCAACCCCCCCCCCCAACAAAAAAACCTCTAAATATAGCGTTTATGTTATAGATTAAATATTAATTAGTGCTATTTCCACATAAGATTAGACATATTGTAGCGTACTATTCGGATTTGCGGTGATGGATTATTTTCCACCCTACAACCTATTTCCCCACAGACGAAAAGTCTCAAGCATCTATCGGTATTTCCCTAGCTTTGTTCTACATTCATTGTACCACTCCAGTAAGTATCTGACTTCCGTCTGCTATACACAATTTTTACCATACAAAAAATGGAGGATTGCTGCTGTATATGGGCTGGAGCTGCCAGGTCCACGATTGTCTGTCTTGTAGATCACGAATTATTTTAATTATTTTATTATTTATATCCTCACTTGCAGGCCTTGTGGATGATGAAATATTTTTCACCTTACAAGCCCTTTCCAACAGAAGGAACATCGCGAGCCTATCACTGCTCTATCGGTAATTCTAGGGCATGTATTCCGACGAATTACATACCTTAGGCTCACCACCCCGACCTTTAAAACCAGGACAAGACATGTCACGCACACAAGGGGAAATCATTCCTGTTCCCTTTGCATTCCAATACTAAGAAGAAAGTTCCATTCGAACAGTTTTTTTTTCCTAAGAAGTGCTACTTTGTGGATCAGATTTCCCCATTCACTACAATCATCACCTCTTCAAGTCTTAGGTTAACCGTTATCTTTCCTGTATGCATCCATACACTTCATTTCTTGCCTTTTGTACGCTCATACAACACCAACAATATACTCTATACTGAGTGGCTCCTAGGCCTCGTGTTGGGTTAATACTGATATTTTAAAAAAAGGCGTATTTTTATTTTATTGTATTGGGGATGTTGTTTTACTTGGTCTGTGCTGCAGGCTATCTGATACTAGCCAAAATGGCTGAATCCGCGAGAAATCGCCATTGGCAATTTCTCACGGATTCAGCCATTTTTCTCAAAGCGGACCAGCACAGCCAGGTAGAAATGAAGCATAGAAAGTATTAAGGACATATTTATGCCCTGTAATAGGATCAATTTGCATTTGGAGGCACGGTGGAGTAATGGATAGCGGCTCGAACCACTGGACTGAGGAATTAGAGAGCCGAGTTCGAATTTCAGTCGAGCTAATACCCTTGGGAAAGATATAAATCCTCTCTTCTTCCCCAGCTATGGGTAAATAGAAAGACAGACCGAGTTCTACAGCCTTGGATGGCAACTGGTATACTAATGTGGGAAAAAATCTGCCTCGTCAGTCATGTATTGAAAGAGTGTATCACACATGGCACAGAGCTAACTGAATAGAGACAGTAACATGAATATATGCTAGTATAGCATTTGATATCTGGGAGACCACAAAAGGGGGAAAAGGTACAGGCCAGTAGTACAGATGATAGTTAAGTCTTCACGATTCAGGTTATTCACCCATTTAATAATAGTCCTGTGTATAACGATAAACTTCATACACCAGCAACGCCTCTGATCGGGGATTGGTGGTTTTGCGGGGCGTGGAACAATATCTTAATTGCTGTTGTTCCTGGGTGCACCCTAAACCATGGTTGTAGCACCTGTTAGGGTCCCAGCTATGGGCAAATAGTGAACCCCCCCCCAAAAAAAACCCACTATAAAAGTATACTTTTTATAGTAAAAATAGCGGCAATGCATTTTTATATAAAAAAATAATGAACACCTATTGATAGTAAAAGCGAAATGGCCAAAAATAAATTTTTATTTAGAGGTGAAGGCATACAAATTCGTTCAAATATTTAGATTTCGGCATTAAATAACCCATAGAGAGTGATATACCACTAAACAAAACCAACCAAACCAAACTCCCAATTAACAATGTACTGGATAAGAATGCTTTAATTGCATACTTATTTCTAAATATAGAAGAAGGTGAAAAATGATAAAGTAGAAGGTTTGTTAATAAAATGTTTAAATTATATATTATTAATTTAACAAGTGGACACTTGGATTGCGTTCCTAAATCTTATATTCCTTGAGACTTATGTAATCGTTGATATGATTGGCTACGACCAAACAGCGTTAGGATACCACTAGAAGGTTTCTTGAAAATATGAATTCACATCAACGAGCATTTCAGAAAGGTTGTTGGATGATACACAGTGACATAATCTGCACAAATATTTACTAATATTCTGAGTTTCTTAAGAAATATTTACACAGATTATAACAAAGTGTATGGACACAATTCCAAAAAAAAGCAAGATGACCAGAGCCTGGCAGCTGATCTTTCAGCTGACCTACGTCTAACAGTCCCATCGGGCAACTTTCAATACGTCAAAAAACAAGCAAGTAAATTTGCATCATCACTGAGATGACCCTTAATTCTCTCGAGTCACGATGAATGGCTACACTCTCAATGAGGCTTCTTGCTTTGAGCGTCTTTTATTATATAGGTTCGCCCCAGACCTCAAGTGGAACACATATATATGATCCATCGCTAAAGACGCTGGAAAAACTGATAATTGATTTCAGCTCTTTATAAAAGACATATCAGACCAGAAAATAGAGTACTGTTGCAATATCAGGGCTAGTCCAACCCAACCCTCTCTTTCAGAGTTCAATAATATTTACACGGCCTTGTAATTAATTAATTATTTAAGGCCCTACTCACTCCCTCATAGACTCCCGAATTGCATCAGATCAGGGCTTACGGCCATATCATGTTGAATCATCAGTTCTCGTACGATAACCGAAGTTAAACAATGTTCATCATGGTCAGTATGTAGATGGGTTACTGCTTAAGAAAACCAGGTTCTATCAGCTTGAATATATAGTTGGTGTAATGGATAACGATTTGGTATTGGAAATAGGAGAGCAGAGTTCCAATTCCCATTGGGTTCGTTATATTCACTTACGTACAAATAATCCTGGGAAAGGTATGAACACATCATCTCCCCACCCAGCGATGGATTAATTAGTAGGAATTGTATCAATGAAACATCATTATCTCCAAAACATTCTGACAATCTAAAAATATTTGCAATAGGTTGATAAGAAATGGATCAATCTAAGACACAACCAGCCGTATACTCAGAGGGTGGGGGACTATCCTTATTCTCTTCGTCTTTCGCGAGGATGATTCTCCGTTGTCTTAAGTTCTTCAAGTCTAATGCGTCTATAAACAAAAATAGATTACATATAACTAATAAGAAGAAAAAAAAATTAATAGTTATTTTAAGAATTACTTTTCTGTGCACAGGAATCTCATTGATAATGCACATCCTATTAATGCACTAAAATGTTTATATACCAAAATTCGATTAGTCCGTACATAATACTCGATGACTGCGATAACACATTCTTCAGTTTAACCATTGTAATTAAAAAATGATTTTTTTTTATAGTTATCGATTAATTAAAAAATTACTGAAATTTAAAAATGGAGAATGGGTAACGTTTTGTTTGTCAAGTATTATGTTGTCTAAGTAATTAGTGTTAAAAAAATGGACGGTTTTAAATAGATAGCTTTTATAATAGATATTGATAGCCGATAATAAAAATACATATTTGAATATTTGTCTCTGTTAAAATTTTTCAATTTTTTTGATTATTTTTCAAGTTTATTTTGGAACGTCTTAAAAGGAAATTTAGAATTTTTTTGTTGAAAAAATGGACAATATAATAGGACAAATTTATATTAATTTTTTAATGAATATATATTTATAAAATAGCGAAATATAAAAGACGTATGCATTTACTATGGAAAGATTATAAATAAATTTCTCAGTATAAAATACTAATGATTATGATGTTTGGAAAATTTGAAGGAGGAATTTCTCAGTACCGCCAATTATATGAAGAACAGAAAAATACTATGTGTCAAACGACTCTAAATAAGTTTTTATAAAAGTCAGATTAATAAACATTAATTCATAGCATTTTTAATGTATCTTATAGGTAGCTATATTTTAATTAAAAAGTACGCAAATTTGACATTAATTGTGAGTGAGTCTACAATGAATGAGGTATAAATTACATCATTTCCAATAAGTTATTATATTCGATTAATGCGTTTTCGATTAGTACGTATCGTTTAATGTACACATTACTCGCACTAATCGAGGAATTCCTGTATTACAAGTTATCCCATCTATCTATCTATCTATCTATCTATCTATCTATCTATCTATCTATCTATCTATCTATCTATCCTCGTTTCTTCATATCTCAAAGTGTATACGTACTGTCTGTCTCGTTTATTTATCAGCGATTTATTTAACAACTTAATGTTTGAACTGTACCAAAGGACAAAAAGAGATAAAAAAAAAAAAATGTCATTTTTGACTTCAAGATGTCCTATATTTTTGATAGTGTTGTCCATATCATTCAAATTCTATTTAATTTTTGCGAGGAGTTCATCCATTATCAAAGATATAAAAATAATCTACTTGTTTCATATTATTATCTTTGAATGTTGTATTATTTGCTAGATTAAAAAAAATGAATTGTGTTTTAATTTTATTTATATCGAGTCCGAACTTTACTGCAGCAGATTTTAATGAGAAACAATAGTTGTGCTGATTATGTCATAAAAGCACAGAATTTATATGCAGTCTATCTATGCATATACGTATCTGTTCATATCTATCTATCTATCTATCTATCTATCTATCTATCTATCTATCTATCTATCTATCTATCACAGATTTATTCCATAATAATCATCACTGTTAGTTTAATCTCTCTTAACACATTTCTGTCAATCTAAATTGCTTTCTTTTCCGCTACATTTCTCTATGTTCTTCCCATCTATCTATGGCTCTGTTCATATCTATCTATCTATCTATCTATCTATCTATCTATCTATCTATCTATCTATCTATCTATCTATCACGGATATCTTCTCCAATAATCGCCATCGGTGTTTGGTTTAATCTTTTTCCACCTTTCTTTCTACCGATCTAATTGATTTCTTTTCTTCTAGATCTATCTATCTATCTATCTATCTATCTATCTATCTATCTGTTCATATCTCTCTATCTATCGTTCTGTTCATATCTATCTATCTATCTATCTATCTATCTATCTATCTATCTATCTATCTATCTATCTATTTATTTTCTCCAATAATCGCCATCGATGTTGCTTTAATCTTTTTCCACCTTTCTTTTTACCGATCTAATTGATTTACTTTTCTTCTAGATGTTTCTATCTATCTATCTATCTATCTATCTATCTATCTATCTATCTATCTATCTATCTATCTAACAAAGACTTTGTTATTCTCTAGAGAACACCAACGTTCAACCTGACACTGAAAATCTATTATAAGTTTGAAAGTTAAAGCATCGAATGTTTTCCTGACCTTCGAAATTTGAAACAAAGATTTTCAGTAATTGTAAATTTCTCAATGAGGATAAAATAGTCTTGTAATTTGTCTGCTTCACTTACCAAACAACACATTACAGGATGCTATCTGCGTCCGAACTTCAGATAAGGTCTCACAGGAATCGTCTGTTTAAGGCTGGTTTTTCTGCACCTAGCCCTCCCGGGGACGATATTTCGAATTCATAAGCACTTTTAATCACATTAATGTCAGTCACTTTCCACAATGATCGATGCTTTCATTATTTGTTTTCATCTTTGCCGACACCTCGGATTGAATGCAGTCAAATATTTAGAGGATTTCGGTCTCAACTATTGATCAGTGACTTGCGAATTCTGAATTTCCGGTGATGAATGAAAAGCTACAAAAATTGGAAGAGAGAGATAATGTGCAAAATAAAATACAACGGTCCGGATTATTATTGCCTTATAGACAATATTTAATATCTATCTATCTATGCTGTTTTCTTCTCATTCAGTAAGAGTCACTGGTATTCATCCAACCTCTTTTCATATTTTCTTCTACTAATTAATTTCGATTTCTTTTCTTCCACATCTCCCTATGGCCTGCACATCTATCTATCTATCTATCTATCTATCTATCTATCTATCTATCTATCTATCTATGCTGTTTTCTCCACATCCAGTAAGGGTCAGCGGTAGTGATTCAATCTCTCCATATTTCCTTCTGTCAATCAATCTTTCTTTTCCTCTATATCTCCCTATGGCCTGCTCATCTATCTATCTATCTATCTATCTATCTATCTATCTATCTATCTATCTATCTATCTATCTATCTATCTATCTACATATATATTTAATAAATAGTATTGATTAAATCTCTTTCCATATTTCTTTCTACCAATCAATTTTTCTTTCTTTACCTTCACATCTCTCTATGACCTATCTATCTATCTATCTATCTATCTATCTATCTATCTATCTGCTGACCGATCGATCTCCTTGTCCACTTTTACGTGTGTTGACACTGAAATCGCAACACGCGCTGGAATAGAAAAAGATGTCATCCAAAAGCTAAACAACGTGCTGAGAAACAGAAACATTTCGTTAGAAACAAAGGAAAGTGTGCTGTGATATCCATCTTCTCATATGCCATTGGATTGTGGACAATCTTCCCACAGTGTAAGAGAAAGACGGAATGTTTCTACAGAAGGTTACAGTGAAATAGTATGAGTAAGAGATAAGGATTTCTTAAAGAGAATGGTATGAAAAAGAACACTTACACACAGAAGCATGAAGAAAGAACTGAAATTTCTTGGACATACAATGAGGAAGGAAAGCTCGGAGAATTCAATCCTCTCATGATATATTGAGGGCAAGAGAAATAAGGGAAGACAGTGTGCTTGTGTGAATGGATGTCAGAACGGGTGGCGGGTGGCTTAGAAAAGAGGAAAAAACCGCTTTGATTTGGAGAGATATATGTACACAGCACATAAGAGGGGATCTGGTTGTCAGTTTTCATCACTCTATCAAGCTATTTATTTTTTTTATTTTCAAGTCTATGCGTATCAATATTTTAATCGATTTCAGTTGAATCCGAACTTTATCAGAATGGCTCTATGAATATTTATACTTCAGCTTATCTATCTATCTATCTATCTATCTATCTATCTATCTATCTATCTATTTGTCTATTTTACTCTGTTCGTATCTATCTATTTATCTATCTAGTCCTGTTCATTTTCTATTTATATATAATTCTATCTATCTATCTATCTATCTATCTATCTATCTATCTGAGAAAGTTAAATCCTATACATATCTATTATCCTATTCATATCTATCTATCTACTATCTATCTATTAGACTTTTCATATCTATCTATCTATCTATCTATCTATCTATCTATCTTTTCTATCTATCTATCTATCTATCTATCTATCTATCTATCTATCTTATATTTTACCTTTCAAGGAACAGTTTAATAGTTGAGAGAACACAACATTTTATTCATTATTTCAATGAATCCAATATTTTAGCTGCATATTTTAAATAAATTAAAATCGAATTGACGACAGAAAATAGATCTTGATTGCAATCTCGAATGGAAATTTTAAGAACATTTTTCGCCAAATTTAAAACACCAACAAAAATATTTAAACCGTACACCTACACACACTCATCATAACTCTCTCTCTCTCTCTCTCTCTCTCTCTATATATATATATATATATATATATATATATATATATATATATATATATATCGGTTCATTATTATATATTCGTATCTATTAATATACATAATTTAAACGCATCGAAGTCAGAATCGCTACTGGAGGCCATACGTTATTCGATATATTTGAAACCACAGGACCTATACTAGGCTTCTGCCTAACAGTTAACCATTAGTGGTCCTGTAGAAACAAAGCAAAGATTGGCGATTATATCAACGTTTATTTCGTGCCAGTAAAAATGCACCAGAATATTTTACGATTAACACCATCACATCCAGGCATCAATATTTTATCAATGCTGTTAAAGACACAACAGCAATACACTAGTAATATTGAACTCTTACAAAGACGCGCCTATTTGGGTGACAAGAAAATGGTGCCATATTGAAAAGATGAAATCTTCTGGGCATTGGCGATCATGGCTCTCCACAATTACCTGTGCTTTGTAGCTCTTAATAAATGTTACCCTTTTGTTATCTTTTCTAAATTTTGTCCTACATCCGTTACACAACCTCAGTAAGCATGTGATACATTATTTTCCTCTGTCCCTCTTGCTTTCAATCTGTCATGTGAGTATCGATTTCCCAACCTCACTTTCCTCATTATAAGCCCTGGAAATTTCAACTGTCTCTCATTGATGATAAGTATAAGTGTCCTTTTTGTTTACATTTTCCCTAAAACTTTACCCTTGCCGTCATATTTTTCTCAGTATCCTTCTGTTGAACCACATTTCAGTTGCATCAAGTTTTCAGGCCGGTAAATGTAATTAATACTTGTTTATTTGAGAAAACAAAGCATGCACTTAAATATATTGTATCTATTAAAAATAACGTATAAACAGAAAGTATATAAATTAATTGTCTCACATAATCAATTTCATAATATGTTGTCACTGTTTACGTTTAGGTACGTTTCGTGGGCAGGTATGATCGTTCAGGAAAGATCGTCGAAGATTTACTTTTTATAAACAGTAATTTGGACTTTGATAACCAGACTGTAGCTGAGTGGTATAGCACGTCAGATCAATTGACGGTTCCGCATAGGACACACGTTCGATTCAAGTTTCTTGAGCATTCAGGCTGGTATTTGGGACTTTGTAACTGAATGGTTAACAGCACATCAGATCAAATGATAGTTTCCTTTGGGGTTACAGGCTCGATTCCCGTTGGGGAAGCATGTATTTTCTATGAAATTTCTTGAACACTCAGGCCGGTAAATTTAATTAATACTGTTTATATGAAAAAGGAATATTTACTTAAATAAATTGTATTTATTAAAAATAACGTATAAACAGAAAGTATATTAAATATATATATATGTAGTTATATCTTTGTTTTTATTTTTTTTAAATGCTAAAATTAATAACAACCGGCCTAGATTGAGAAGACTTACCAAAGAAAAATATATCTTGCAAGCGGAATCAAAGAGTATCCTGTTTTTTCATAAGAGAATCCTTTCTTATAGCCGGATGTTGTACTGTTATAAGTTAGGCCATGGAAAACAGACCGTCATAATAAATTGATAATGGCAAACTTCGGTTATAATTTTTCCCTGATGAAAAAAGGGAATATTGTTCCGATTATTATCGGAGGTATATTATTCCTTTAGTATGGATCTCGATCTAAGCCGGTTGATGTTCATTTCATTGTTTAAGAAAAAAGAAACAAAAAAGCTGGCTGTCAACTGAAAGACATGTATCGGCTAAAAAATAATATTTCTAGTAATAATCTCATATATATATATATATATATATATATATATATATATATATATATATATATATATATTTATTTTTTAACGTTCTTTTATAGATACAAATATTTAAGTAAATGCTCTGTTTATAATAAACAGTATTAAATAACATTTACCGGCCTGCATGTCCCAGAAATTTTCATAGAAAGTATTCGTCCTCCGACAGGATTTGAACCTGTATCCGATTAATACTGTTTATTATAAACAGAGCATTTACTTAAATTTTTGTATCTATAAAAAGGATGTTAAACATAAAAATGTCTTAAAATAATTGTCGGACTTTGTCCATTTCATAATGTGATATATATATATATATATATATATATATATATATATATATATATATATATATATATATATTAATATAAATATAACATTTGTTTACTTAGCTTATTGATGTTATATTCAACACCTCTATTCTAGACATTGATAGACGAACATTTGTGTAATCGTTCGGCCATTTCTCAGGAGGAATTTGCTGATACCTCTTGACTAGTAGACTGAACAATTACACAATGGCTCGTCTACGAAACACTGGAGTAGAAGTGATGAATATAGTATCAATCAACTAAGTGACAAATTGCATATTTGTATTGATCCTGTTAATGCCTAGTCTCTGATATTGAGCACTTTATAGCAAAGACTGCTTAACTTCAATGACTTTTCTTATAGTCTGACACTGACTAATAACATTCTGGCTTCACACCATCTTTGTGTATATGTGGGATATATATAATGAAAAATTCTTGAATATTACCTTCCAATATTACCTCATCTTAATTTGAAACCTAAACTTCAAGTAAGGAAGATTACCCATCTAAAAATAGTTACAAATTACATTCATGAATTAGATTCAAACTGATAAAGATGTTACCTTAACAGTCATTTACAATATTAAAAGATTACTATCAGTAAACTGTTATATTTTAAAAAATTATTTTAATGTGTTCTTTATGAATGTGTTAATAAATACAGTACTTAAGTTATATTAAATTATTTTAAATTATTTATAAAATTATTATAAATAAATTATTTATAAAAGAGTTAAATATTTAAATTGCTAGCAAGCATCAAATTAATTTCTTCGTGTTTTTTTTAAATATTTAAATTACTATCAAACATTAAAATCTATTTTTTTACATAAATTGCTAAAAATATACCACCCCTCTTTTTCCTACGTAAAACCTAATTACAGCTTCTGTCACTTTACTTCTCCCTTTATTTTTTCTTTTCTTTTTCTCTCTTCTTCCCTCCCATTTCAATATATCACTTCCGTTAAGTTAACCGTTTAAATAGGTCAAGGTCTGGTTCCTCCTCCCCCAATACTAAGTATGATTGAAATAAATATTAAAATAAACCCTCTCTAAACTCGACCATGTCTCTCACACCACTCCTCGCTACCCTCTCTGTTAAATTACATAAACTTAATACTACCCGTCAAAAGTGTAAATTTTCATTTCATTTTTTGGAAATGTTATCTGATGATCCAGCGTCCCTTAAAAGGGCTCTGGTGAAATAAATTAGTATAATAGAACCTTAAAGTGGTCAGTTTTTCTATATATATATATATATATATATATATATATATATATATATATATATATATATATATATATATGATATAATGGAATATACGTACACCTGTGTTCCCCCTCACTGGAATATGATTGGCTAGAGTCCGTCATAAATACCGACGGATGTGTAGGAGAGCCAGTGCCTTAGTCTGAGAGCTAAGTCTATAACGACACCCATTGGACTACGCCATTGATCTACACTTCTTACCTGCGACTATGTCGCGTACCAGTCGATTACTGCTACCATATTCTACTTGGTTATAGTAACCAAAACCATTTAGCTACTCCGTTCAAATATATTCCATTTCCGGGACATATGAATATCTATGATGGACTCTCCCGTCGTTTTCGACGTATAAGTGTCTTTCAGTTCAGTTTTTATGCTTATGTTTCGTATGAAACAACAATCCTGCACGGGATTTACAAACACGTCCACATGAGGGACATGCTAAATGTATTAGCCCGAGATTTTAATTCTTAATTCTCTCTGAGGCTGAGACGATTCTTTTCAAAATTAGTCATACCCCAGAAGCCGGTGTTCCTCCAATTTACTTGGTGTTCAAACAGCGAGTTCGAACTCCTATATAGGGATGTTTGCAGTATTTCAATTGTATTTAAACTTGCCCTTGAAGCGTAACCAAGGACGACCTATATTATTGTTAAAAACCAAAGAAAGTTATGTAAAATGTTTATATGTGTGTATGTATGTGTGTGTGTATGGAGATAGACTGCGATAACCAAAATATGTCTGCGAGAGGGTAAAATAGAATATTTTTTTAAAAAAAAAAAAAGAACAGAAATGAATGAAATGCTAAAATGAAAATATGCAAATGATAAGAATCGAAGCAATACCGTAAACAAAAGTAAGCAAAAAAAAAAAAAAAAAAAAAAAAAAAGAGAAGAAACGGCTGAACACATCGCAACGAAAAACGAATGAAGTGAGAAACACGTAGCGACAAAGAGATAGAATAATAAAGAGTGAGGGGAAGGGCGATGCGGGAAAAAAATAAAGAAGGAGCAAAAAGATGAAGAGAGTGTGAAAGAGAGTGTGAAACAATGAGAGAGGAAAAGAGAGAAGAAAATAAAAAGCAGCAAAGCTAGATGGGACGACGTAGAGGAGACGCCTCTTTATTTCCATGCCAACATAATCACCATAGCAACAATACCGCCTCTGTTTACCTGATTAAGGATAGTGTCCTCTTGTTAATTGCAATACAATCATCACCGCGGACGCACTGTCCAATTAGATGAGATGTCTTCTGTTTCTCTTTTTATCGCCTCATTCTGCTTTAAATGTTTCTGCGCGCGCGCACACACACACACACACATACATATATATATACATGTATGAGTGAGTGTTATGATTTTTCCTTCCATTGTTTGATAAATGACCTTTTTTGCAGTGGCGCTCTATAGGCGTAATGAAGAAAAATGCATTAGATTGGCAAACAATGTATAGGACATGTTTTAAAAGGCGAGCTGAAGATATTTCAGTTGAAAAGAGATACGTATGTGCAGCTTCCTGAAATGAGTTGATGCTAAGTATTTGGAGAGAAAGCCCTTTGATGTTAGGTTTTTTGGGGAGAAGCCCTTTGATACTGAGTTTTTGGAGAGGAAGTCCGTTGATGCTAGAGTATTTGGAGAGAAAGTCCTTTGATACTAAGTATTTGGAGAGAAAGTCCTTTGATACTAAGTATTTGGAGAGAAAGGCCATTGATGCTCAGCATTTGGAGAGAGGCCGTTATAATATATTGATGAGGGGATCTTTATATGCAAATTCACACACATATCACGTTCAAACACCGATTATATTCTGTACAAGGCCAAAGAGCCACTCGATGTAGAGGGTTACAGAGTAGGAGGTAGAGTTTAAAGGGGTATGTGGAGAAGGTAACGATTGGACCAAAACGTAAACAGGTTAAGATTGTAGTGATCGGGGAAGCATCTTAATGGGAGTCGTTTCCACAAAAAAAATGGTTATCAGTTTTTATTACTGTGAGTTCGATGCTTACAATGTGTTGTAATATAGTAGAATAGCACCTGAATAAGCCCAACTCCGCTTAGACATGTTTCTAGCGTTAGATGTCAACTTGTCTTTGAATCTCTATCTATAAAAGGCAGGATGCGTGTGTGTGTGTGTGTGTGTGTGTGTGTAACGAATGCACGGTCGCAATTTTCGACGGATTTGCACCAAAATTTACATGCACATGCTCCAAATTAGTGAAAAGGCCAAGACCCACTTTGCATTTCCCAACTCCCATCGATAGTGGAAATAATCGATTTTTTCATGCTTCTACGGCAGTTTTCATGTAGTTTGCGGCCATTTTGTACTGACCAGAGTGAGAGCCTATAGCTGGCTGCCATGAATAGGCAGTAAGATTCTATTGGCCAGCGTGAGAGCCAACAGCTGACTGACACGAATGTTAACTATCATGCTAACATACAAAATATCGATAGCTGCATTCGTCACAAGTGGGAAAAATTTAAATCTGGATGGCACTTTACTCCAATTGGTTCATTCGTTTGCTTAAACTCAACGTTAATTCTGATTCCGCAGAACTGGGTTGGGTGTAAAAAAGTATTTGTTGTTAACATTCTTTTTTTCATTCGGTTTTTCCAGTTACGAGTTTTTTTTTTAAAGCTGATCGTTTTGTGTTCATTTTGTTTAGTTCTTTTTTCGTAACAGATTTAATGTTTAGTATAGAGCTTAGAAAAAATTCGCAGTGTGAGGTAGGCAAGAAGTAAGGCGTGTAGCAACATCAGCACGGCAAAGGGCACTCCTTTAAAGTCAAGGAAGGGCAAAAATATTTTAAGTCAAGTGATAGCGATTGCTGTATGAGTCGTACGATTTTTGAATCAGGCCGGGCCATGCTGCTAGTTTGCTATAGAAAAGGCAACAGAAAATCGCTCTACTACCATTTCCCAAGAAATAATTGTCATTCCCATAATAATAAACATAAAAAATTCATATATGATCATGATCGCCAACGTCCTGAAGCGACATGACATTGAAAAGACAAAAAAACATTCCTGTTATTCTCTAAATTATTTGGATGAGTATATATACCTATGTTGTATATTTATATCATTATATCATGAGTGCATCGACCCGCCTTCTATCCGGTTCCCTTAGACTGTTGGCTACGCGTTTCTAGCCGCCGGCTGTGTCTCGCTGACGGGCGTCGCGGACGCGCTGTCTCTTTTCTGGATCTGCCGACCGGCTACGAATTCTTAGCCGCCGGCCGTGGCTCGCTAAGGGGCGTCGGGGACGCGCTGTCTGCTTTTTTCTGGGCCTTTCGGCCGGCTACGAATTCTTAGCCGTTGGTCGTAGTTCGCTAACGGGCGGATCGGATCGGATACTGGCTGCTTTCCTACTCCTACTGGCTGTCTACGCGTTCCTAGCCTCCGGCCGTCGCTCGCTGACGGGTGTGGAAGACGCACTGTCCACTATCTGTGCTTGCTGGCCTACGTATTCGTAGTCAGCGTTAGACATAAAATAAAGAAATAATAAAAAAAAAAGATTAGACTCATCCTTGATTATTTATGAAAGGAAATTGCCAAAAAAGCGACATGTTTTAAAAACAAATAAACAAAAAACAACGTTTTAAGTTCATGATATTAGTCCAAATAATTAATCGTATTTACTCGCAGAATACCATTAAAATGCCACTTTTACTGAAAAGAATTTTGCACTGATATTGATAAGCTTGTTTACTGTCGGTTTTAAACTGCTTAAGCTGTATGTACTCGTCTTAATTATTCAAAGAGATTTGTCTACTTTCATAAACATTGATGTTTTGCCTTTTTAGCTGTTGTTAAAACATTTTTCTTCTATTCTTTGTTTGAAAAGTGTTTCCCATTAAAATTTCGTTACAAACAAAGGAAAGAGCGCTGAAATTTCTTTACCGTATCAATACTAGTTTATAGTAGAAAATTCTCGTTAATATCTTCACCCATGTAAAAGAAACTTGAGGCAGTAGAGATATAATTCTACAGGAGGATACTGAGAATACCATGGACAGATCATGGAACGAGGAACTTTTAAGAAAAAATGGAAACAAGGACGCCTGTGTTTAGAGTCAGAAAAAAGTTAGTAGAAATTTCTTATAAACATAATGAGGATAGAGGGCTTGGAGAATTTAACGTTCACATGACATACTATAGGTAAGGGAAACAGGAGAATATCGAGTAACCTGGCAGGGCGGGGTAGTAAGAGGACAAAATTGCTTTGAGCTACAATGACGCCGTGGAGAGCTGTGATCGTTCATTTCCAGAAAAGACACAACACATAAAAGAATAATAATTTTAGTCTGTTTCAATTCTCTCTCGCTAATTCCACATTTCTTTTCTCGTTCTTATTGTTTAGAAAGAAAAGTTAAAACCTTTGGGATTTAATCAGTAATACAAATCTCACTAACAGTATACAACTTTTCAGTTGATTTATCACATGTATTTCAGGATATATGACTGTTTTTTTTTCCGGTAATCTTCTCTCTGTATGAGACCCAAAGGCCAACCGGGGTAGAGGGCTACAGAGTAAGATGCACAGTTTATGGAGATACGTGGGAAAGATAACGATTAACCCTAGACTTAAACAGCTTAAGATTGTAGTAATCGTGGAAGCATCGTAGAAAAAGATGAATATACAATTAGTGAAATACCATTCCAAAAACTATATTACATGTATGAGTTAACATAAAAAAATTATTACTCCCATAGTAATTGGTGATAGGATGTCAAATACTATGGAAAGGCTACACGTATACGTGTAGTAATTATTTAAATGAGTTCCTTTCCTTGGAGTAATGGTTAGAAAACCACACTCCTGTAATGGTCCTAACACACATTCTTGAGATATTTACAAATCAAACTTAAAATATTTGCATAAGTGCGACCTTCAGTCTGATAATAAAACGTCATGGGAACAAATAAAAATATTTTATCGACAAATGTTAAATTTCACTGAACAAGAACTATATAAATAGCTACAAAAATTAATAAAAATATGTAGTTTTTACGAAGAATCTCCCAAGAATTCTTCTTTTTTCCCCTTTTAATAAATTGATAAAAACCACGAGGAAATATTTTGTTCGTCAGTCTGGCTGGGTACTGTAGATGAAGTAAAATATTTGCACATTTTTTTATCCAAACATTTGAAAACTCTGAATTCAGCAATATATATTTTTATTCGTTCTTTAAGACCAACGGTAGAGTAATGGACAGCAGCTTGGTCTGAGGAATCGGAGAGCCGAGTTTGAATTCCAGTCGAATCCATTACATTTGTTTACGTGCTAATAACCTTGGGAAAGGTATGAATCCTATTCTCACCCCCAAGCTATGGGTAAATAGCAGGACAGGTTTGGATGGCAACCGGTTTACTGCAGAAAGAAATGTCAACCTACTGCGGGAAAAAAATCTGCCTCGTCAGTCATGTATCGAAAGATACATGATCGCCTAAGCGTGACTGACTGAAGACCAATTGTTCCCAGTCCAAAGATCCAATCAATCACAGACGGAATGCCCTTCATACAATTTAGAATGAACATTATTAGGTATCAACAGAGGGGATTCAAAAGATAAGTGGATAATGTGACTATTAGCCACATGGTAATCAGCACTCGATACAGGCGGTTGCACTGACGCTGAGAAAGTGGAATTTTCTTTTGTAATCATTTCAACCCAAGTAAGGGAATAAAGCCACTAATACACAATAGATTACTGGGTGTTTAAAAATAAGAATAAGAAAAGCATTATTAAGGCGGGAATGCAGTAAAAGAAGAGAATCGACAAGATGTCAATCGATTGACATTTCATTCCAAATTTTCAAGCTAAAATTGCTGTAAACGTGAACTGTATCTGCATCCACACATATATCTCCTTTGGGGTCCGTGCACGGTCAACTGTAGGTCCTCCTGTCCACATCTTGCCTTGGTCAAAGTTCTCGTTGAAGAAACAGAGCATGCCGGGATCCTGTGTGGGCTTGAGATCTTTTATCAACCGCTTCGATCAGATCCTACAATTCTCGAGATTTTTCGGACCAGACTGAGAAAATCCTTTAGGGCTACAAAGGATATGATGCTGTGGAGAACCATGTTCGAATGTACAGAAAAGTAAAGAGAACATAAATGATTTTCATTGCTAACCCAAACTCCTCTTGTCGTTCTTATCGTTGGCTAATAAACAAGAGTAAAAAAAAACATTGGATTTGAAATGCGATAAGATAACTGAAGAGTGATAATTTGTTTATTGTGAGGGAGATTAATCCAAATCTCGTTCACAATAAACAACTTTTCAGTTATCTTATCACTTGTAATCCAGGGTATTTAACGTAGAAAAATAGATGAACATAAAATTAGTGAAAAAAATAATGCCAAAACGTTATTACATATATAAGAGATAGCATAAAACAAGTGTTATTCCAATAGTTATTGTTTATGAGGCCAATAAACTATCATCATCATCCTCATTATCATCATCCACCTCATCATCATCATCATTTCCTTGACTTTTATAATCGTAAAGCGAATCCGAATGCAGAAGCCACACTAACTTTCTTCAACAACGGTCTATCACCGGCAGCCATCAGCAATTCTGGTACAGTCATATCTATCCATTGTTTGACAGTCCAATCAGTTTTTGTGTTGGCGTTTTCTCCTACGTCCACCTTCAATGGTGCCTTGCATGATGGTCTTGCACAGGATGTCGTGCCTTGTAATGTGTTCAAACCACGCCATTTTGCGCCGTTTGACAATGGCGAGAAGAGTTTCCTGGTGTCTCGCAATATCTTCAACCCTTTCCCCTACAAACACATTGTTTTTTTTGTTCCCAATAGAAAGGAGTTTTCTCATGCATTTTTCTCAAACGCTTGAATCCTTCTCTCTGTATCTGCCAACAGTGTCCACGTTTCACATCTATATAGGAGAATGGAAACTACCAGCGATTTGTAGAGTCTGTACTTTGTTTGAAAGCTGATTTTGCTTCTCCCTATTCTTGTTAATTTGGCTATCGTTGCCATGGCTGCTGCAATCTGATTTCCAAGTTACTGCTACCATCTTTAGACAAGATTGCCCCTAAGTATTTAAAACTAGACACTTTCTCCAGTGAATTTCCATTACTGGTAATGTTGACACAGGTTTTACTGTTTGTGCTATTCACCATGACGGTTGAATTTCTCGGAGCTGATCTCCATCCCATAAGCTTCCGCTCTTTCAGAAAGATAGATGGTCAAATTTTGGAGCTCACTATCACTAGCTGTTATGAGGTCATTGTCAGTTACAGACGGGTCTGCCACCTGAAGGAAACGTAAGAAATTGGTTGAACAATGTGGATGAAGAATCCTCCCATTTGTTTTCCCAGAAGAGCTGCGCTGGTGGTATCTTTATACAGGGCCTGGATGACATGGATAATTTCGTTATCTATATTGAATTCTCTAAGGATTTGTCAAAGACCGTCATGCCATAAACGATCAAATACTTTCTTGAAATCAACAAAGTAATAACTTATACGTCTACTGAAAACTCCACGTTATACCCACTTCTCAGGACTCTTTAATTCTCATGGTTCCCTGACACCTAGAATCGCCAAACATTTAAATGCAACATCGATCGCCATCTTCTGCCTTCCTGAAACCGGTACTTTTATTGTGAATTCTACTCACAAAAGTTTTCTTACTCTCTTTCCCTCTCAGTAACCAATTGCATCTTAGTGGCACTATCGCCTTGTTTGGGTGAAATGATTAAAAAAAGGTAGACAGTAGTCTAATGTCAACGTTGTGATGATTTATGCTTGTCAATGCACTTCCTTTTGCGTTGAACATTGTTGTATGGAACCCGTTTTTCATCATCTGTTGAGATATATTTAAAAAAAAACATATAGTTAGGAATGTGCTTTCGTCACTACAATTTGTTCTATGTAGTTTGCCGATATGACAGATTTACTATCGAGATAGGAATAAATGATTGTGTCATCAGCATAGATAGCAAGTTAAGAGATTCTGCCATTAGGAAGATCATTAATTAAAGTCAAAAGCAAAGTAGGACCAAAGATGGAGCCATGTGGTCATCTGCATTAGTATGAAAGAAACATTTATTTTATTCATATATTTATTGAGAGGATTTTATTAACCTAATAATAGTGTATCGGAGAGTACACATGATAAGTAAAACCACTTAGAGCGACTGCATGATGGCTCTCATTGACTTCTTCTACGTTGTGGTCAATGACGTATTCAGTCTATTGGACATACACGTCATCCTTACGATTTCGTTGATGAAACATGTCCAGTGAGAGGCTTTTACCTTCTTTATTATCTTAAATGTATGAATTTATTAGGTCGAGTCATAAATAAATTCCTTTTTGGGGAATCAATTGTAATTACAAATGTATCTTCGTAACTACTATTAACACTGGGAAACATGTATTTTATTGAATGATATCTGACGCTTGATTCCAGTTAATTTGGGTGCGTTCTTCATTTGGTTTGGCTCTATCACGTACTAATTCTTGTTAACAGCCTCTGTGCCATTTTCCAGATTTCTCAAATTAGGTCTAGAAAATTAGGTCCTGTGATATTTTTTTAAAGTTTGATGACTACAAGCAGTAATACATACAGTAAAATTATATTATCACGATAGAAATGACTTAAAATCAAAAGTAAATAAACAAGCAGATATGAAGCTTTCACTTTGGCAAAAACACTTTCTAGCTTATATTCTTGTTGATGGCAGGTCTCTTTTCAAACACCAGCAGTAATCGGCCATCATGTGGGAATCTCAGCGGTCTTGGTACTATTCTTCTATAATTTTGATATCTATCTCCACCCCCTTGTTCGTCACTTGCATCGCCTAAATTACTTGGAACATTTTCAAGAAGGCTATTCAAGACATGCATTTTTTTTGCTTATATTACAACAACCTTTTTTTAGTCTCTTACATTTTTTTTAGATTTCTTCGTAGTTATCTGCATAAATTACAAATTACAATAGAACTGTCAAATGTAATTCAATAGGCAAAAAATTATTATTTGTTCCACAGGGTAATAAGTGGCAGGTAAGAATGAATACGGAATATATAACACGCGGCAAAAATTAACGCAGAGATTTACAAGTATTAATCTTCACAAGCGAACCCGAAAGTCGAGCTCTAAGGTTAAAAGTTAATGGTATGGGTGTGGCGCGATTGTCAGGGATATAATAATTCATTTGGAGTTATAAAAACTCTATGAAACACTAAATTCACAGTTAAGTTTAGCAACAAAAAAAGAATTATTGTTTGGTTGAAAACACTGCACTCGGCAACAGGAAGCATTTTCTTTTTCTCCTTTATGTCAACACTAAGTTTAATACAGTAATAATAATAGAGAAAAAAAAAAAAATGAATTCTGTTGGTATCTTTTAGTTTACTCGTCATAATCACCTGATCACGTACATTTATTACATTTTCTGGTTGCTCCCAAACTCTTTGATGCGGAAAAGCTCTCGAAGGAAAATTCGAATCAGACGATTGTCGTAAACTTTTTCGCATCAAAACCCGTGGAATCATACTCAAAATGTATCGAAAAGTTCCCTAAGTAATTACAAACAATTAATTACAAACAAATTTGAATATATAATAAATTAAGAATAAATTTATTAAAGAGAAATGCAAACTATTTATGTCTCAACCTAATATTATGATCTCTATCTATAAAAGGCAGGATATGCGTGTGTATAACAAATGCACGGCCGCAATTTTCGACGGATTTGCACCAAAATTTACATGCACATGCTCCAAGTTAGCGAAAAGACCAAGACCGACTGTGCATTTCCCAACTCCCATCGATAGTGGAAATAATCGATGTTTTCATGCTTCTACGGCAGTTTTCATGTAGTTTGTGGCCATTTTGTACTGACCAGAATGAGAGCATATAGCTGGCTGCCACGAATAGGCAGGAAAATTCTATTGGCCAGCATGAGAGCCAACAGCTGACTGACACGAATGTTAACTAGCATGATAGCTGCATTCGTCACAAGTGGGAAAAATTTAAATCTGCGTGGCACTTTACTCCAATTGGCTCATTCGCTTGCTTAATCTCAACGTTGATTCTGATTCCGCAGAACTGGGTTGGGTATGAAAAAGTATTTGTTGTTAACATTCTTTTTTCATTCGGTTTTTCCAGTTACGAGTCCTTTTTTAAAGCTGATCGTTTTGTGTTCATTTTGTTTAGTTCTTTTTTCGTAACAGATTTAATGTATAGTATAGATCGTAGTGTGAGATAGGCAAGAAGTAAGGCATGTAGCAACATCAGCACGGCAAAGGTCACACTTTTAAAGGCAAGGAAGGGCAAAAATATTTTAAGTCAAGTGGTAGCGATTGCTGTATGAGTCGTACGATTTTTGAATCAAGCACGGGCAACGCCGGACCATACTGCTCGTATCTATTATATTTAAGTGTTAACATATTATTTGCAATTGTAACTGTAATATGATTTGTCTGCTGTTACGAATTCTTTTACTAAATTACTAAAGTTCTGCGCATCAGAGTACCAGTTCCTTAAAGTAAAAATATTTACTGTTACTTTTGCTTGGCGTATTAATAGTATTGGTGATATCAATGGCGTTTTGGGTATAATTACAAAGCAATTTGAAGACGAAAGCATATCTTATGTTTTAGCATCTTGTTACCAGGCAACACAAGCAAGATCATGCATGATTTCTGTGTCTTCGGTCCAAATGTCCTTTTTCTTGTTCTTACTTCATTCTGCGTCTTTTGTCATTATCGTCTGCTTGATGAATGATAAATGCAATGTCCTGAGGCCAACAACGGAGAGAAACGACACCAACAGGCTCCAGTCTTTAAGCATTTGATTTGAATTTTTTTTGGTACAACATGATTGTCAGTACTTCACTTATTGGAAGGACTGTTTTCTTTATCCTTATTTGTTTTTCCGTAGCGTACATTAAGTGTCCGCGTAATAAGTTCCTTATAGCGGTTTTACAAGAACACAACATCGAATACAGAGTAGAAAAAATCTATCTATCTATCTATCTATCTATCTATCTATCGTTCTTTCTTTCTATTTATCTATCTATCTATCGTTCTTTCTTTCTATTATCTTTCTATCTATCGTTCTTTCTTTCTATTTATCTATCAATCTATCTATCTAATGAATGGAAAAGTGAAAAACATTGTGTGTAACACGTTTCGTCCTCTGGAATGACTTTATCGGACTAATATTTGGACAGTACCAAAAATATTATCCATAATGTTTTTCGCTTTGTCAGCCATTTACATACATAACATTATTCTGATATGTATATAATTTTATTTATCATATTATCTCCTATATATATATATATATATATATATATATATATATATATATATATATATATAGATAAGATAGAGATAGATAGATAGATATGTGAAGAAATTTGCCTTGATAAAAGTACCTCAGAGGAAGAAAGCCATCGTCTAAGATAAGTTTTCCTTTTGTCGTTATTCATATTGTCCCTTTACAGATATACACTTTCTGAAATTTTAAACACACACACACACACACACACACACACACACACACACATATATATATATATATATATATATTGCTATAAATGTTGGTTTAGTGTATACACGTGTTTGATTTGCGATCGCCTTTTTTATTTTATTAATAACAACCGGTCTAAATTTAGAAGTCCGACCAAAGAAAGAAAATTCCTCCGACAGGAACTTAACCTGCAGAACTTTTCTCCATCAGGTATACCACCTTTTTTAACGAAAGTGTGCTGTTACCAGTTCGGTCACGGTGTCCAACTTGACTGGACAAAATTGTACTTAACTCTGAAGGAAAACATGTTTTTCTCATTGGGTTTCTCTAAAACCTTACTCTCAGGTAGCAATATTACTTTTAAGCATGTTTCATTGAAAAACACCCACAAAGAATATATGCTGAGCATTCTAATGACTTATGTAACAATTATCTCTTGTAGAGCCGACACGTCCATTTCAGATGTGCTTGTTTTTAAAAAGACAGCCATGACTGTCATTTGTAACATTCGTTTCAACAAGATGCTAATAATTTGCCTGACGATCCGGAACATATAAAAATGAACATCTGAAATGCAAATGTAACTGCTTTGACTAACTTCAAACGATAAACTCTATTCGCACCTTTTTTTCAATTATTCCGCCCAAAGCAAATCACTAAGTGTTTGCTGAATACCAACCTCGATGGGCTATTTAATGGCGACAAGATTTTTATTGCTGGTAATATTTTTTTAAAAAGAAAATGTATTGCTGGTAATATTTAAAATATGTATTGGTGGTAATATTTATCTTTTCCAAAATATATTGCTGAAAAAATATATATATATATTAAATGTATTGCTGGTAATATTTTTTTCAAAAATGTATTACTTGTAATAATTTTTTTTAATTCAACTATATATTCTCAATTTTTACAAGATATGTTTATTCCGTTTTTTTCCTTTGCTTTAGTACCTTTTATAAGAGTTCCTGCAGTTTCCTTTCTCAGTCTGCAGTCACTACCGCCTTTGCTATCAACAGGAAATCGAAAAGAACTTTTTAACAGCGAGGAAATATCGCATCCACTTTAGGAAAATTAAAAGTCTAGACATAATAGACTCATTAGAGAAGAAACACATTTAAGGAACATAATGGCAACTGTTTTGCCCATAGTCGTGGGAACACTTGGAACAGTAACAAATAGCTTGACAACAAGCTTTAAAAAACTAGAAATCTCAGAATGAGTGAAAATCATTCAGGTGACAGTCTCACTGCAAAACGATAGGATAGCCGAGAAGAATGATCGAGCATCTAGAAGGCTTCCTGTTACCTGCTTAACAGTTACTGCTGATGGATGAAGAGTTGATAAATGATTAAATAAATATTATGATTAAAACATACATTTACACTATTTATATTCTTCGGACTGTTGTCCTCATCTTTATTTCCATATTCACGACATTTTATCCGTTTTACTCAACAGCCTTCAGTTAATAGTTCTTGTTGGCATATCGAATCTAACCCTTTATTTAGTTCACGGTGGTAGATTGTTCTAATTCCACATACCATGCCTTTAGATATCCCAGTTTTAGTTAATTTCCTTTTAGTAATTTCCCTCTCCAAGTTTTTGTTCCCTCTCAGCAGTTTGGATCAAGTGACATATAGCGCAGTGGATAAAAACGTTGATTGGTTGATCCAAAAGAGACCTGACACAAAGAGTTGTGAGTTCAAAACCTGGTCACAGAGGCAACAAAGACTCGGACAGTTGAGTTATCAAGAGTAATTAACTGTGATATCCGAAGACATAGTATGTGGAGTTAGGACAATCTACCCCGTGGCAATTTGGCAAACTTGAACCGTAAACAAAAATAGTGTCAAAAGGAATGTTTCGCCAATGACACCGAAATTAACGAAATTCACTTCTCGGTAATGTTTGGTCTTTTAAAAAGCGATGTTTAGCATTGTAAGAAACTTAAACTTATGAAACTTAAACTTATATATTCTCTTTGTTCTTTGGAATTGGCAACAACAACAATAATAATAATAAACACTATTTATATTGTTTATTGGAATGTTTGGCATCAGCTAATCGATTCGAACTTTATAAAATGGTAAACAATAAGGATTTTCTTATAATTGGTTAACATATCTTAATAATCTAGTAAATGTTTATAAATTTATGAACAAACAATTGTTTTCATAGTTGTTTCTTTATAAATTGTCAAATGATAAATATTGCATGGCATTAGTATTAATTATATTAGTTTTTAGAATTTTGTAAATATAAAATTATTCTCGTAAATAAACAATCTAATAAATAAATAGTGTTTAATATTTTTGTAAATTCTCAAGAACAAAAAATAATGTATAAATTCCTGTTCATCATATGTTTGTGTTTTAGTACAATTTTAATCATCGTTTTTAAAACAACATAGCCAATAGAAAACCGTCCTTTTCACTATCCGCATTTTGGCGGGCACAAAGTTCCTAGTTTGCTAAAAAATTATATAATTACTCACAAATAACTCAAAGTCACCTCTTCTATCACGCATCTAAAAAGACTGATTTTGGGAAGAGGGTCAGACCGGTAACTCTTCAGCATCGCCCTTGTACATATGACTAATACTCGAAGCAAGATTTTTTTATAACATTATACAGAGTTCCCAAACCAAACGTCAACATTCTTATCCAGTAATTCTAGTCTTGAGGCGATAGACATTGTGATTTCTAAAGATATCTCTTATATTTTAAGGGTTTCATAAAGTAAAAACGCGTCTTTTTAGTCTTATTGGTAACTTCTTTTTTTTGCTTTTATTTACTTCTTATCAAAAGCTGACAATACTAAAAATATCTTTCACGCCTTCCACCGGAAATCAATATGGCGTCTGTCCCAGGCTCTCCTCTCCAACAGTCATTAGACACTCGTTATTTGGTTCTATAAGATTGTCTCAAAAATAAAAGTAAACATGAATCGATATTTCTTCTCCTACTGGCTATTGCAATCAATACAAAACTATTATTATTATTATTATTATATGAACTGATTGAGTTTCCATTGCAATAATATATGGGTGTTCACGTTAGAAATCAAGTGGCAGCAAGCCTTTTCAATATTCCTTGCCACATAGGCGAACTACATAAAACAAATTGTAGTGACGAAAGTACATCCCTAACTAACCGTTTCTTAAATATATCTCAACAGGTGATGAAAAACGGGTTCCATACGACAATGTTCAACGCAAAAGGAAGTGCATTGACAAGCATAAATCATCACAACGTGGACATTAGACTCCTGTCTACCTTTCTTTTAATCATTTCACTCCATGAAAGGCGATAATGCCCCTGAGATGCAATTGGTTACTGGGAGTGAAAGAGAAAACTTTAGTGAAGAAGAAAGTACAATAAAAGAATAGGTTTCAGGAAGGCAGAAGATGGCAATCGACGTTGCATTTAAATTTTTAAACAATTTAGGTGGCAGTGAAGGAAGAAACGAAAAGAAAGTTCTAGAAACGATTAGAATAGAACTTACCTTTGTGTCTATCTTTTCAAACAAAAAAAAAGCGATCATACCCATTAGGCAATCTAGCAGTACGCTTAAATTCACACGATCGGGGTACCAAGGAGTCACCCAAACAACTCCTATGAACATACTTAGAAAAAAAAAAAAAAAATAAAACAGAGGGAATCCACGTGAGTGTGGTGTGAAAGTGTCTGAAGTCTAGATGTCAGCTCAGGATCGATAACATTACAAAACTTTTTTTGGTATTGTCGAGAATCTCGAGATATACATGATCTGATCAAAAAGTATCGGAAATATTGCTATGGTAAAAGAGCTAAAGTTCGCAGAGTGAAGTCGCTCTACACAGATTAACCTAGACCTCTGACGCGCATGTATACTGTTGTGGTAGGATCCACCTAATTTGCATAGTGGAGTACCGACCATATAAATATGGATGGTACCGGGAAGAGAGGGAGGAATCAAGACATTCAACCAGAGACTCTGACAGACTGCGACTCAGTCAACACATTCTCGAAGAACGGTCTTACTAGGAATATACAAAAGACTATATGTAAATATTGTGTAGACTTTCTTGTTTCAATACATTTTGTTCTAAGTACATTTTGTGTTGCATTATTATTCCATGCATTAATCAAGTTTCAACATATACTAAGTTGTAACATTGTCACTCAGTTACGTTGCTTATAGCAGTGCTTGGATGGGAAGTGTGTTGACTGTGGTCGTCTCACTAAGCCACATAGGCTCCATCAGTGACCATGGCTTGTTTTTGGCTAGGGGACAACATTCCCTGGGTCCGACAGCCACCATATACCCTCGATGTCGCCCATTGCGCTTCATAAATCAAGACCTTCTTGAAAGGATCAAGATTTCAAGACATCGAACAAATCCAAGAGAATTTGACGAGGCAGTTGTTCACTATCCCCACCGCCCAAAAAATGTGTTCCAGAAGTGCTTCCATCAATGGAAACGCCGCTGGATAATGTCTGTGGATTCTGAAGAAGACTTCTTCGAAGATGATTAAATACAAAATTGATATGTGTTGTAGTTTGATTTTTTTAGCACTAGTTCCGACATTTTTTGTTATACCTCGTATATAGGCTGGGCACCAGACTAGATATAGTAGCAATATTGAATGCACGGGCGAATGGTAGATTAACTCACAGAGTTAAGTATAACTTAAACCAATGCTTACTCACAGACTCAAGTATAAATCCAAATAATATTTACCTATTGTTTCAAGTATGTACCTAACCAATATTTACCTAAAGACAACAACACGAGAACTGTTCACACATAGAACCAATTATAAAACAAAATAGTGTTATCCTATAGACTTGAGTATGAACACAATATTTACCTATATACACAAGTATAATCACAACCAAAGCTTACCTCTAGACAGAAATATATATGCAATCAATATTTATCTACAGAATGACGTATATACAAAGTCACTGTTTACCTATAGACACGTATACATAATTCTAATACTTACCTAAAAAGTATATACCAAACAATATCTGCGATTTCTAATAGGAACGCTATTAATGTTTATAGACTTAAGTCGCTTTTACATACATGACGGAATTATTCACCATTCCCTAACATATAGGACATTAGATTTATAGTCGTTCATTATTCTTTCTTTTGTTTATATCATTTTCATATCTCTTAATACTTTGGTACCTTTACGGAAAGTGTCTGCTTACAAGGTTTCGGATTGTGTACCAACCAAATCTTATATTCCCTTCTGGATTGGCGGATTCGCTTAAATGTCAATATTAGAAAAATATGACACTTGATCTCTACAAATGGGACAGTTCCTTGATTTAATTTCTACCATTATTTACAGGGTATCCCAATCGTTTGCGTAATTTCCAATATATCATTGCTCCTGCTCAGACCTGTCTGGTTTAACATCTGTCTATATTTCTGAGATTAGGTATTGTAACTATTTACACGGTTCGAAATTTATTAAGACAACTCCTTTTATTTATTTTCTCACAGGAAAGTGTAATTATTGAAGTTCAGCCACGTATTTATTTGCACACTTTATTGCCTATTGCCCAGTTGTGGGTCAGTTAGCAGGACAGCTAATAGTCTAGGAGAAAGAGGGCCTGAATTCAAACCAACTTGTAAATCCTGCCACTTTAGGAAGATTTAAGAGGAGGTAACTTCAAAAACAAATCCACTTTTGAGAGGAAGGACGAGGTAACATCCCCGGTGCAAAATGAAACGGCAAGCCATTGCATTATTCTGCCTTGAATGCCACCATGAAGTACAATTGTGAGATGGAGGCGAGTGGTGACCACAGCGTTGGCGCAAAAGGTACTAACAGAATAAAAGGGATAAATAAAATTACATACAGTGTAACCTAGATATAAGAGACCCGGATATAAGAGAAACCCGAATATAAGAGAGATTTTCTCTGGTCCCAAATTAGAGCCTTTGTTAATGTATATAAATTAGACCAAACCCGGATATAAGAGAAACCCGGATATAAGAGACTTCTTCTCCGGTCCCGGCAACTCTCTTATATCCGGGTTACACTGTATATAGAGAAAAAAGTCCGCCCACCTATTATTAAAACCCAAACCCTTATATTAGTCACCAAAGTGTATTGTGATGTTACGTCATTGAATAACAGACTTCCTTAAGAGATAGCAATATATTCATCGTTTTTTATTGTTATACGCATTATAGTAATTTTGTTTGAAATTCTTTCTATCAGCGCCGTCTTAAAGCTGAGCCGGGTTTTCGATACGGAAGCTTGTGAAATCTCAGCAGTCTTCAGTAATCTTCAATGCTTTTTATTTAAATTCTTTGATATCTTTGACGAACTTGCAGTTTTCGGTTATTTATTTTTCCTATTCTTTTTCTTTTCATAAACACTTCGATTAAGAATTAATTTTTATGTCATCCCGAGCTTATCTCTTGCGCATTTCTTTTCCATTCTTCTTTATTGTAGAATATTCGCCATTTCCATGAAGGTTTCTATTCATTACTTAATTAGCTTGTCTGACGTATTGCTAAGATTTCAAGTGAAGTTTAATTCTGGTTTACAACGTCTTTGTCATAATCTTAAATATTACTTTTAACCTCCGTGCTGCCGTTGTAGCTTACAAACATAAAATAAAATCGTTTATCTACTTACAACGTTTTCAGTTCAGTTTAATTTGTGGTTTCAACAAACATATTCCTGTTATCCCCAATTTTATAAGAGAACAGAAATATATTAATCGAGGTAGCGTATATTAGAATAAATCAAATAATTTGATTTGACTGTAGTATTTTTTACGGTTTATCAACCTTTTTAAGCTTATTTAAAGCCGAAACGTATTGTAAGAATCTTTTGAGATAATAACGATTTTCCGGTACAAGCCCTACTATTTAATTCATAGCTGGGAGAAGAGATATAGTCATAGCTTTCACAAGGATATTTGATATATAACGAACCGAACTGGATTTCGAAATCAACTCCCTGAATTCTCATTCCGAATCGTTATCCATTCTATTACCTGCACATCTTAGCTTACAGCAACTGATATCCCAGAGCGGTCACCCATCTAAGTATTAACCATGCTTTACGGTGCTTAACTCCGGTGATCGGGCGAGAACCGGTGTTTGAACGTGACCAGGCTATAAACCGGACTAATAATAAAAAAACTAATATATTAAGATGTGTCATAAATAATTTCCGTTTTTCTTTGTCAACTTTATCATTTTTAATCATTTCTCTCCAAGCAAGGAGATAATGTCACTCGGACGCAGGGACTTTACAGGAAGTGAAAGAGAATGAGAAGACTTTATTGAGGAGAAAGGTCAATAAAAGAATAGGGTTCAAGATGGCGAATAACGTTGCATTTAGGTTTTTAAAGATTGTAGTTGGCAGGGAAGTAAGAAAATAAACTATTAGAATAGAACATACGGTTGCATCTAGCTAATTCAACAGTAAAACTGTGACGAATCTAGTGGCACGCTTAAACTCATTTAGGCAAAACACTCGGGTAAAAGTGCTCACCAGAACTGTTGTCATGAAAGTATCTGGAGAAAAGACAAAAGGAAGCGGTGAGTAGATGACTGAAGTCAAGATGCTAGGTCAGGATCTAAATAAAATACAATTAAATTTTATTTAATTATATATTCCCCAATATTTGCAATGGTTTCTTACTACTTATCAGAGAGCTCTTCGGTACCATTTTTGAGTACGATTGCGAGGATTTTGATGTTTAATATTTTAGACGAAATCTTTAATCTGGTTTTCATTCGAGAATTGTTTCACCATCGAAGCGTTTAGATCGAAAAATCAGTTACTGTAATGTCAGGTGAATATGAGGACACAGGTAGAACAGGTTTGTTTTGGTTTGTTTTGGTTTATTTTGTTTTACGGCATATCATCCTCATGACCGGTAATAAGGAGTGCCAGAGAAAAGCAATAATAACAATGAAAATTGCAATATGAGCTCTGGTAAAAACAATGCAATGATAACAGCAAAAATTGCAATATGGCCACTGGTGAAAAATAGCTGTTTATAATACCCAGAAATTGAAATTCAGATGTACTCAAGGACACATGGCACAGTGGCTAAGGCGTTAGTTAGATCCAGTGACAGGATTCAAACAGCGTGAGTTCAATACATGGAAAAGGCGGTGGAGAACTTGGAGATGGGAATTAACAGGAGATAACTGATAACTGACATCTATTATACATAGCACGTAGAACTAGAACAGACTACCACAGCGAGCGAAGTAAAAAATTCGCTTCGACATTCCAACTACTTGAAGAAGGCCGAAACGTTGTGATAAATATGGCAAAAAAAAAAAAAAAAATGAGGACAATAGTCCGAATAATGTAAATAGTGAAGTAAATTTCTACAAATTTGATGTTTGTAATTAATTAAGGCCATTTGAATGATATAATCATAAACCAATGGATGAAGTAGCTAATGTTACTAAGAATATATATTCTAATACCCTTTTCATATGCTCTCAAAATTCTCCTGTAATTTCAGCATCCGGAGCATCTCCCGTATGGGCTCATTGAGCTCTCCAGAATCTTTTGATAGCCTGTATTTTGCCAGTTGGATCCTCGAATTTAGCTGGGTGCGAAGGGGTCTTCATATATGTTCAAGCTTTAGAGACACAAAAATGTAAGCCTGCCACTAAACAGAAAACAAACTGAACACCTGAAAACAATTAAAATGGGTAGCGCAGGTAAGTTGAAGAGAATATAATGGCGAAATAATGATATTGATTTTCCACATAACATTAAACAAAAGGTTAGGAAGGAAACCCTAATCAATAATATATAGCGATATCAGTTAGTGGACTCGAAAAACTGATTTTCCTGAAAAGAAAATTTACGAGAAAGATTATATAAATTTCAACCGACGTTAACGCTAACTGTTCGCTCAATGAATATCGAATGTTTCCTTATAATGAAACGGATATTCTCACCATTACCGCTACCATGTTATCTGCTTGGTTTGTTTCATTAGTTTTCCTTTCTTCTGTGTTTTCAGTTGCTACTTTGTCCAACTGAGCCTTTTGTTCGCTGTTATTTCGCTACTCTTTATAGAACACATGATCAAGGTTCATTAAAGTCGGGTGCTGCTTTTACTTCCAGATTGGTTGAATCTTGACTCCTTACTTTGAATACTGCTGCCACATCTGGTCTGACACAGCCATTCTATATTTAGAGATTCTTGATAAAATCCAATGAAGATACGGCAATGTTATTGATTCAGACCTGCCATGTCGAATTCAGTTACTTTCCAACTTTCGGTGTCCTTTTCTTTCATTGTAATTGTTCTGATGAACTTTCCTCTTGGACTTCAAGAATTTAATCGCAAAACTAGATTGGCGGTAGTCAGTTCTATGCCATGCGTGATACACGCTTAGGTGATCTTTTGATACATAACTGACGAGGCAGACTTTTCCCGCATTAGGTTGCCATTTCTTTCTGCGGTAGATCAGTTGGCATCCAAGGCTATAGAACTCGGTCTGTCCTGCTACTTACTCATAGCTGGGTAAAGAAGAAGAAGACTCATACCTTTCGTAAGTAAATGTAAAAAGAATCGACTAGAATTCGAACTCGGCTCTCCGATTTCTCAATCCAAGCCGCTATCCATTATTCCACCGTGCTTTCTCAGACTGACAGTAAGAGAAATAAATAGATGAAACTGCAAATTTTATGCTAACAGTTTCTTCTATCTCACTTCTCGATGCTGGAAATCTCTTCCGAGTTCTTTCTAGTCAAGATTGATCTTCAAAAATCTATATGTAATATCAATCCTTATCTTCTGTCTTCTGAATTGCTGTTCTTTTATTGTTCTCTCTCCTTGATAGTGTTTTTTTTTCATCATATTCTTTAACAATCTTTCGTCTTAGTGACTCTGTTGTCTTTCTTGGAGGAAATGATTAAAAAAGAATTACACAAATTCTAGATAAATAAGAAAATGTCGGCGTAGAACGGAGTTTTGAAGTCTGTAAATTCTTCAAGTCGATTTCGCCTGTCGACTCATTGCCATTCCTATGTATTACATCGATTCTCTATTAGATAGTTATACAAGATGACATTAACACAAGATGACATTAACACAAGATGACATTAACATTACTTCTTATCCATGTAGATGAGAATTTATTACCAAATTATATAAACTTATTTACGATTAATTTTATATCTACCAATCTCTTTGCGAGAAGGAAAGTCATTATGGTCTTTGAATATGAATTTTTTATCATTTCAACCCATCCAATGCGATAAAACCACTAAGACACAAGTGGTTATTGAGAATGCAAGAAACTGAAAGAACGTAATTCGTATAAAGGACAATAAAAGAACGAGATTTAAAAAAAAGACAGAAAATGGCGATTGATGTTGTATTTAAATTTTTGAAAATTGTATTTGACAGGAAAGCCAGAAAAAGAGTTCAACAGGTAAGAAGTTCGGGAGAAGAAATTATTAGAATAGACCTTACAGTTGCAGCTAGTAATTTCAACAATAAAATGTCGATACCTAGATGCCACTTTTAAATACACGAAGTCCAGGTACCGAACAAGAAAGGTCAGCAAAACAATCGTCATTAAAAATACTTATAGAAAAAGCGTGACGAAAATGATTGAAGCTGAAATGCCAAAATCAGAAGCGATAACATTGCAGATTCTATTTTTGATCTTGCCAAGAATCTGTGGATAGTTACAAGACAATATTTGGCAAAAGTATTCAATGCACGGAGAAATATATATCTATTTTATATTAGTAAATCGCAACGGAAAGCCTTTTTCCCAACATCGTGAAATATGCGTTGACGCCATTCCCGTAGATGTTCAACCTGCGCATAAATTTGAAAAGTTTCATTTTTTCCACACCAATGAGCGAAACAAACTCGTGCAAAAAAAAGAAGAAAAAAAAAGGAAGGTGATTTGATTTTAGTCTATGTTCTTGAGTATAATTATGTCATTAATCATGGAACTACAGTGCACAACTGGTTATTATCAAATATTTAGAGAGACCAGAACGTGGTTTTCATGAATACTTTTCTTAGTAAAACTCAGAAAACTAATGCTGTGTCTGTCTTCGTCGATGTTCGAACAAGCCCGTAGCGAAATGACATTTAGGATTCTTTATTGTCCTAGCAATATCCGTCGTCTGTGGATGGCCTTTTTTATTCGTTTAGTGTAGATAGAGATATAATATGCATTTTGTAGGCGTAAGCCTTTTTATCTATCTGACAGAGAGAAGAAGAAAAGGGGAAGTGATTATATAGAGTTTAGCTGCAATACTGGCTTAATTCTAGTCTTGATTCTCCAACTTGACCTTTGCGGATTATATTTTTCTCAGCCTTTAAATTTACCAGATCTTATATTGCTTTTGTTGCGTTTATAAAATATATATGGGCGGTCTCGGTAGTATCTGCCCTCAATACATATATTTTCTAGTCATTTATAATAAAAAAAATAGCATAAAGACGTTTGCGAAGAAGTCAGAAGAACATTAAAGAGCGTTTTATTACCTCGAATAAGTTAGGAAAGTTTATAAACGTGTTATATGCCTTCACTCCTGCCCCGAAAAGAAAAGCTAGTGAATATTAGAAATGTCCGTCTTTATTCACTGTTTTTGTGCTTCAACCACATGTCAAGATACTATCTCCTCTTCGTGTCCTCTGCCTCGATCTGTCTCCTGTACAAGGCCTGTGATTCATTGATTGGTCGTTAAATCCACTTGACCAGCAAAGTCCGATGTATAATAATTCGGGAAGAAAGCAATTAATCAAAAGTTTTAATTACTTTAATTAAATTTTCATCTCTTAATAATAATAATAATAATAATAATACTAATAATAATACAAATACCTTTGAGAGTGAAACAATTGATGCCATATATGGATAAGAAAAACAGAAAACAAAATTACCCGAAGAAACGACTTAGGGTAGTATTAATATTGAACCAATCAGAACACTTCCAAGTCTGGCAACAGGCTATATTTCCTTGAATCGACGAAACAGGAAGTTGTTTTTTTTTTTACTAAGCTTTAACTATTTTTAGCGCAAGCCTAAGCGTATGGGCCACCAGGGAGGATCGAACTCACTAATCAGTTACAACAAGTTTAGTAAAGGAGATAAAAAAAAATGAATACAGAACAGACTGCGTTAGAGGAAGTTTTCACCAACACTGCACATCGCGAAAAAAGCAAAAATGAAAAATTCGAGTCATGTTATATAGACTCGTCACTTGTGGAACCCTTTGATCAACAGCAACATCTGAAACGGGTATCACATGTAACTGGAAGAGAAAATCAATATGTTGACGTTGAAAACTACTTCAAACAAAAGGTTAACACTGAAATGTAGAAAATAGTGGATTTGAGAAATTCATTTTCCTGAAAAAGTGTTTTACGAGAAAGAGTTTTTTCATTTCAATCGTACTGGATTCTCAGTCAGTACTTAGATGGGGGACCGCTTGGGAACACCTGGTACTGTAAGCCCCCAAAGTCCAACCCTTACCTCACAGTCGGTGGGGGGTGTAAACGGTAGTGTCAGAGCTATGCCGCCCGGAACTTCGTTCCTGGTAGGGCCACCCAAGGCGGACAGGTCTGACACACATGCCGGCTAACAAGGGTTCTGGTGAAAATCCAAGGAGCGTCTGCATCGGTAACCGGCGGCTTCTGGTCGTTCCTGTCTCTGCGTCTGTGGGAACCCTGCGGCAAGCAAGAACGTTATCCGAGTAGGCCTGGGTACCCTACTTCTGTAATTTATCCCAAGAATCTTCTTCTCATAACAGGAAGAAGCCGGCTCAATCCTCCCAGGGTGAATGCCGCATCAGTAGCAGTAGTAGTAGTAGTAGTAGTAGTAGTACTGGATTCTCGGCCAATGAATGCCGAATGCTTCTTTTTGAGGAAACAGATATTAATATTAGAGGCACTAACTGAGGATATACGTTAACCAAATGTTATGATATGCAATTACTTAATGTAAAATTAATGTAATGCCTTCACACCTGCCCTGAAAAGAAAAGCTAGTGAATATTAGAAAGGTCTGTCTTTACTCACTGTTTTTGTGTTTCTGTTGATGTTTCTGTTGCTGTTGATCAAAGAGTTCCTCAAGTGTAAATATTAAAAATAAAATGTAAACATTCCTTTAATCTAAGGTTTAAAGAGATTTTCGTAATTGACTTAACACTTTGTAACTTGTCTGTATGTCTTAGAGTAATTCTTTCAATAATTAATTTTGATCCGACTTCGTTTTTAAAGACAGCTTTTTATATCAGCTCTCAATTCAAAGCTTTCAGTTCACTTTAACGTAAGCTTCATGTTTATTTACTATTTCACTGTTTTCTTGGAAAACCCGTAAAATGGAATGTCAGATGGTCATTCTAAGAAAGTATTCACCAAAATTAAGTTTGGTACAAAGGCACAGCTGTAGAGCAATCCATCAGAAACACACTCACAATACTTTATCAGCGAACTGCTAAATTAACCCATTCAAAATTTTTTTTAAAATCATTTCCCTCCCAAGCAAGGCGGTAGTGCCACTAGTACACAGAGTTTTACCAGGAGTGAAAGTGAAGACACTGAAGAGCGAGAATTGAAGAAAGGAGAAAAGATGAATGGGATTCAAGAAAGCAGAAGATGGTGATTGACGTTGCATTTACATTTTTTAATATTGTAGTTATTAGGGAGGCATGGAAACGGAAGAGAGTTCCACAGGCAAGAAAAGAAACTCTTGGGGGAGAATTTAGCATTTTCAACAGTAAAAGTGTTGAATCTTGATACCAATCTAATAGCTCACTTCAATTCATTTATTATCATGAGTCCTTACTTATAACTACAGAATGAACTCTTCCTAACACTATGTATACTACGCCTCTCACGAGAGAGGGACGAATCAAGCCGAGCTTCTCGTCTTGACGGTCGAACTCTCTGCCTCTGAGCAGAGAGGAACCCGGACGAGGCTCCGCCGAAGGGCAGAGTCTCGTTCGGGGAGGTTGACCAACCCGATCCCGTTTATACGGGTTCTCCTGGACCATAACATTTATTTAGGGCACCAGTGAATAAAGCTTGTCAGAGCAGTTACCATTAAAATAATTATAGAAAGGACCGGGGGAAACCCCAAACCAAAGTGACTGAAGTCGAGATTCCTGGGGAGGCTCGAATTTCTAGATGCGCAGCAGATGCACCAGGCCAGATACGATAACAGCATTCAATACACGGACGAATGGGAGATTTTTAAATGTACAACATAATCCTCAGTTGGTACGGCTATATAAACTAACTCTGTTAGAACAAGACAACGCTTATAGTATGGTGTATCTAACCTGGACAGACATGTCTATACTACTATTGATCTGGACAACATGCTTTCTAATCGTTTCTCCGGTGTAAGTTGATCATAACCCATTAATAACAATCTCCCCATTGTATATTGGTTGATTTCTTTTTACAGCTTATCAAACTTATGAAGGTTATTTAAAACCAGAAAATATTTTAAGATTGTAAGAACTGGTTTAACTTTGGAATTTAGTTCGTCTGAGAACTTTCCATGAAAATAACAAGACGGACTTGGTATATGAGAAAGCGGTTGTAGGGTGGAAATTAATTTTGGACTCTATCAAGACTAGAAAGTGAGGACTGGGCAGCTCCTGCCCATATATAGCTAAAATACTCCATTCTTGCCCTGATCTAGCCCTTGGAAACGTAAAGCACGGCAGAAAAATTCAGGCAACGATATAGGGACCGACCATATTTCCATTATATTAACCGTTGTGATCGTACGTCAGGTTGGTCTCTGTGTATAAACTGCGAGAAATACATTTAAGGCATGTCTTCGTGTTTTCCTTGTCGACATTATGTGTATAAATAGGATATAGAACCCAGACAAAGTTTGATAAATTTGACAAGTGGAAAACTGCTTTATTGACTTGATACATTTGGTATATAAAGCAGTTTTCCACTTGTCAATTTTTTTTCAAAATTTGTCTGGATCCTATATCCTATTTATACACATGTTGTCGACACGGAAAACACAGAGACATGCCTAAAATATATGAATCGTTTACTTCCAACTCATTCTAAGAAATTGCATGAGGATTTATCTTAAGTTCAATGCAGAAAAGCTACGAAAATATAAAAACAAATTTCGACAAAAAAAGAAAACTGAAAAGAAAAGAAAACAGTATAAATTATAATAACGGCTTTTATAGAGTCACACAAGTTTGTTCTTTCATCCGGACGGAGAGAAGTCAGTAGGTTAGTGGAAAAAAGTATTAACTGTTTAATGTTGAAGCGCGCGCGCTCTCTCTCTCTCTCTCACACACACACATATATATATATATATATATATATTACTTTCGTTCTGATGTGCGGAAGACTGTCTACCAATGGCTAAACGCGTAATCAAGTCAATAAAACAGCTTTTCAACTTGTCAAATTTATCAAAACTTTGTTTGGTCTCCATATGATATTTATACACAGACACACACACACACACACACACACACACACACACACACACACATATATATATATATATATATATATATATAGTACCATTATTGCACACATTATACATAGATATATATGGGTAAAAATTTCAAATAAAGTATATCTGTAAAATCTTATCCTAGGAAAGACTTTATCCAAGCATATTTGCCTTGATAACGTCCGTCAGAGGATGAAAGGCATCGGCTAAGATAAGTTTTCCTTTTTTCTTTATATATATATATATATATATATATATATATATATATATATATATATAGTTAAATAATATGGATGCTACCCCGTTATTCGAACAGCCTCCAGAATGTGTAATCTTTGTTTGGTTTGCTTATAACCATTTGTAGTTTTTTATAATTTATCCTTCGATGTTTTCAAAGAATGTCTAAATTTTGTTTGTGTGGTTGTCCTTTCTGTAATAAAAGAGAAACATTACTTGTTGCAATAAAAGTCTAATATTATTTCGACATACATATTTAAAAGAATTATTACTGCTGATATACATTTTACACACACACACACACACACACACACACACACACACACACACACACACACACACATATATATATATATATATATATATATATATATATATATATATATATCCTGGATTTTTTTATTTTATGCTTCACAAATGAACCGGCGCCACAGAAAAATATATTTTCAAAATGAAATCTACATTACTGAGACAAAACTTTATTCACTTTAAGCAACTGAACGCTTTATATTTAGTTTAATGTATCATTATAGAAATTAGTTCCAAACAAATTTCAGTTTTTTACTTTTATAACATTGAAATCTGTTCACATCTATCTATCTATCTATCTATCTATCTATCTATCTATCTATCTATCTATCTATCAAAAGCTCTTCATATCTATCTATCGAAAGCTCTCCATATCTATCTATCTATCTATCTATCTATCTATCTATCTATCTATCTATCTATCTATCTCACAAGCTAGCTAACGTTTTCTTTTCTGTGATGATCGAGAGAAACAACCCGCGCATTTGAACAGAAATATTTTTATTCGATGCAGATCTGTCGAATATAAAGAAGATGAAAAAAATGGCAAATGCAAGGCGAGAAATAGAAACGAGACAGGAAATAATTCTGAAATAAAATGGTAAAACTTTTTAAGAATGCTATCCAACAGAACCGAGACAGAAGAAGAAAAAACGGCGGGGAGTAGCGAGAGGGAAGTCTAAAAGAGAAGTATAGTGAGTCGGATGAGAACGAGAGAGTGGTCCAATTTTACAGTAAGCTGAATGAAGCTGGTGTTGTTTCTGTCTGAGAACTGTTCGATGAGAATGCCTATGTAAACATAAATACAGATATGGACTTTCATTATTCCGAAGATTCTGAGAATCACACTGTTATTGAATAAGTATTGTTTATCTATGTGTCATACATTTCAGGATGTTGACGATCATTGCTACCCTCAACTTACTTTCGAGCTCTTAATGATTTTTTTAATTTGTCCTAAAGCTTTCTTCATTTACTCAAGCTAGGCAGGTCATGCGGTGTTTCTTGCCTTCAAACTGTCCTGTGAGTATCAAATTTTCAAAGCCCTCTTTCCTCATTATGTGCCCTAGAAATTTCAACTGTCCCTTCCTGATGTTAAGTAGAAGCATCCTTTTTGTTTTCATTTTATCTAAAACTTTGTCGGTGTTCACGTATTTGGTTCATGGTATTCTCAACATCCTTCTGTAGAGCAGCATTTCTCTTGCTTCAAATTTGCATCTGTTAGGAGATTGGACATATAGGAGGACTGATATTACATAACCCTTTTTTCTTTTTTTCTAATGAAATTTTCCTGTTTCTTAATAGTTGTTTCGCATTTATTTTTTTTGGAAGTCATCTTTTGGCTAACCGAATACACCTTCATAATTCAGTGTCAAACTTTAAAATCTCTGTCGAAACACTTCCCAAGTATTTAAGTTGTTCTACTTGCTTGATTTTCGTATTTCCAATTTGTAATTTGCATACACAGAGCGGACCAATCAGCGCCCTGAAACACGTATTGCCTATATACTCGACAATATCAGACATTTCCTCGCAATTCCCGTCTTACGCGGACGGCACTGGATTCCCCTATAGGTCAACACCTTTTGGATAATCCAGAGTGTGCGTATAAAAACAGTGATTCGTGGTTTTCCATTTCAGACAAAACACGGTCGGCTTAGCATCTGCACATCTTAGAAGCGTATATAGTAAAATGCACCGACCTTCTTTGTACCGACAGAAGGAGAAACTTATTCGTCCTCGTTCTCGACTGGGTGGCCTGTGAGTCTATATATTCATTTCTAAACTCATTGTAACCGTTTATTCTATTTTTTGGCCACCCAACCCTTTTCCATGTTTTTAATATTAAATCGTATTTTAATCGTAGTTCTTCGTCTCCCCGGTGTATGTCTATTATCCCGAGATTCTCATTACATTACACTATTCACCAACGATTTTTCTGATGTGGTGTTAGCCGAAAAAGGTTACATTTTGAAGAAGAAAAAAAAGGATAACTTTTTTAGCCGACGTGGTCTGATATATTTTATCAAAGGAAATTTGAGAATATTACATTTTTATATTCTAAATTTTAAAGAATAATAAATATTCACCAGACTAACTGAAAAATGTATGTATGCAATTCCAGATATAACTAGAATATATAAATTAAAAGGACAATAAGAATAAAGTTAGCCGACGCGAGGACGAAACGCGTCGGCTAAGATAAGTTAATCTTTTGTCCATTCACACACAAACACACACACATTATTACACACACACACACACACACACACACACATATATATATATATATGTGTGTGTGTGTGTGTGTGTGTGTGTTGAACAAACACAAATGCGCCTGAGCAAGCGTTTGCAATAGGGATTCGCTTGCTGCCCTAGTAGACAGGTATCCTCGAATACGTGTGGCCAGCCATTAACGATATATATATATGTGTGTGTGTGTGTGTGTGTGTGTATTTCACTACTCTTTGAACTGTCAAAGGTGAAACTCCCCTCTCACGTGCCAAAGGTCTTATGGATTGAGTTGGATCTTTTCTAATTGATCTCTTTAAGTGTAAATTCCTTTTGTGACCGCCTAATCCAGTTTTAATCTGTAGTTTTCCCTCTTTTTTAAACTTATCCACCGTTCTCTTGATGGTTTTTGAATGGACTTAGAAGACAGAAGTCAGAGTATAAATGTTAGGCCTGAATGATTTTCCCTCTGAACTATTGCTGAATAACTCAAAGTGTTTTTTAGTGATTGTTACTATAAATGGTATCAAGATGACTAAGGTCTTTTCTGTCTGTAGGGTGACAATTATGCTGTAATACGATTTGAAAATTTTGCCGTTACACTCGTTATATATATATATATATATATATATATATATATATATATATATATATATGTATTAATAATAATAAATATACAATTTGTTCCTCACCCGTATCCCAACACTGAGTTTCATGCAATATGATCGTCAGGTGCGGATTGAAATTTGACCGTTGTAAAATTTATAAAAATTTATATTTAAAATCTACGGTTGTGATAGTGTAACAGTCCATTTATTCAAGGGGTGTATATATATATATATATATATATATATATATATATATATATATATATATAATGTTGGACTCTCCCGTCGAGGAGAGCCGAAAACCTCATTCAATTTTTTTTATCTTTTTGTCGTATGTAACACTTCAGTTCCGCTAGTGAGCTGCATAAAATGTTGCCATATTGTGCAACTGCAAGGAACCCGGGACATTGCCACAGGAATATTTACTGACACTGATTCTGAAATTTCGGATACCACTCTGATGTAAATATAAAATGGACATTGAGCATAAGAACCAGCGGCTGGGTGTTGACTTCATTGTCCACTTATATATATATATATATATATATTACATGGTATGTTATAATGTTATAATTATGGGTAAAAGTGCTAAATATAAGAGAAAGATAGAAATAGGCAGAGAAAGAGAGATATATATATATATATATATATATATATATATGTGTGTGTGTGTGTGTGGACACTGTGGTCAACGCCAAATGGTGACAGTCTATTACATGCTTAAACACAATATTCATCCTGAAGCTTTTGTTCAAATATAAAACAGGACGTTGTCACTTGGTGCTGACCTTTAATGTCTACTCTGATATATATATATATATATATATATATATATATATATATATATATATATACATATATGTGTGTGTGTATATGTGTGTGCGCGTGTGTGTTGTAACCTAGAAAATGTTACTGAATGAGGAATAACCAAAACGGAGGATGGAAATGAAATGATAATCTTTATAACATCAACAAAATACAATACTCGCCAGCGGCGTGAAGTAGGTAAACCACTGCTAGTGGTGGACTACTTAGACAGCATATTACCCTCCACTTACAATAGTGACCAACGTATTTATGAGGATTAGTGTTCATAGGCACGCTCTATAACAGTTTGTGTATGTGCCTCTGTCCCTGTGATCGATTTGCATTCTTTTGAAAACGGGTACAGTGTAACCCGGATATAACAGACCCGGATATAAGAGAAACCCGGGTATAAGAGAGATTTTCTCTGGTCCCAAATTAGAGCCTGTGTTCATGTATATAAAATAGACCAAACCCGGATATAAGAGAAACCCGGATATAAGAGAGATTGTCTCTGGTCCCAAATTAGAGCCTGTGTTCATGTATATAAAATAGACCAAACCCGGATATAAGAGAAACCCGGATATAAGAGAGATTGTCTCTGGTCCCAAATTAGAGCCTGTGTTAATGTATATAAAATAGACCAAACCCGGATATAAGAGAAACCCGGATATAAGAGAGATTTTCTCTGGTCCCAAATTAGAGCCTGTGTTCATGTATATAAATAGACCAAACCCGGATATAAGAGAAACCCGGATATAAGAGAGATTGTCTCTGGTCCCAAATTAGAGCCTGTGTTAATGTATATAAAATAGACCAAACCCGGATATAAGAGAAACCCGGGTATAAGAGAGAGTCCCAAATTAGAGCCTTGTTAATGTATATAAAATAGACCAAACCCGGATATAACAGAAAACCCGATATAAGAGAGATTTTCTGGTCCCAAATTAGAGCCTGTGTTAATGTATATAAAATAGACCAAACCCGGATATAAGAGAGAGATTGTCTCTGGTCCCAAATTAGAGCCCGTTAATGATATAAAATAGACCAAAGATAAGAGAAACCCGGATATAAGAGAGATCTGGTCCCAAATTAGAGCCTGTGTTCATGTATATAAATAGACCAAACCCGGATATAAGAGAAACCCGGATATAAGAGAGATTGTCTCTGGTCCCAAATTAGAGCCTGTGTTAATGTATATAAAATAGACCAAACCCGGATATAAGAGAAACCCGGGTATAAGAGAGATTTTCTCTGGTCCCAAATTAGAGCCTGTGTTAATGTATATAAAATAGACCAAACCCGGATATAACAGAAACCCGGATATAAGAGACTTCTTCTCCGGTCCCGACAACTCTCTTACTTCCGGGTTACACTGTATATCTTAAACTTGTCTATAGAACAATGGCTGACGACCATAAAGTGAGCAAAAACTTTTCAAGTTTTTAATTGGTTGGTGTTTGTTTTGTACTAGATGACGTGTTCTTGCAGAACAGCTAAAACATGACTCTCCACCATTTCCTATCCATTGTAGATCTTAGAAATGTTTGTCCATCCTATCCATTCCGTGTTCTGCCATCTATTTACACAAGCTTTGTTAGGATAGTCTCTTCCTATCTTACTGTCAGTATGTACCGCGAGCGTCAAATTTTCCAAGACTTCTTTTCTCTTTATGTGTATTAGAGATTTCACTTGTCTCTGTATTGATTCTAAGTAGCAGTGTAATTTTTGTGTCTATTTTCTTCAAAATTTCTTTCTTGCTCACATATTACATTCATGGCATTCTTCACGTTCTTCTGTCGAATTATATTTCTGTTCGCCCATATTTTCTCGTAAAGATCTATTGTCAATATAGTGCATCTTCGGCTGAGCTCGAAACTTGAAGTTCAGCGCGAAGCGAAATAGGCGGGTTATGCAGCTACCAAATAGGTGCCAATATAAATGATTTTATCTCTGAAAATCAGACAGTATGTTTCGCGCCCGCGCCCCCCTCTCTCTCTCCATATATATATATATATATATATATATATATATATATATATATATCAGAAAAAGAGAAAATGTGGGAAAATGTCACCAAGGTAGAGCCAAAGAGGCATGATATTTCTTTAAACCAGACACACACAGTTATATATATATATATATATATATATATATATATATATATATATATATATATATATATATATATATGTGTGTGTGTGTCTTGTGTGTGTATGTGCGTGTGTGTATATATATGTGTGTGTGTGTATGTATGATTGAAGAAGAAGAAAGTGTGAAAAAATGTCAGAAACGTAGAACAAGAGAAGCATGATATGCCAAAACCTGTTAGATCAGATCGTGAAAACAGAGACAATTCATGATAAAAACGAATTTACATTTTTGGGTTTCGAAAATTACTAAATAAATGTCTGCTGAAGTGTGAGAAAAAAAATTCTACAAAGGGAGCCGAAGTTAACTTCCTTGGTCAAATTATGCATATTTCTTTGTCTTTGTGGGAATATTTAAGCACAGGTATTGTAAGGTAGCAAAAATTGACTTATTTTATGCTGCATGTCCTTTTGTGGCTGTAAGTTACTTCATACCATTACATATCATTTTGATGATTAACTACATCCGTCAGCAAGGCCTCTGTTCACAAGATTGGAGGTTTTGAGGCGCGTGGAACCACCTCTTAACTCCTTTTGTTCCCAGGTCCACCCAGGCCCGGGGTGGTAGCACCTATTAGGGTCCGATCTACTGACAAATAGTGAACACCCAAACAAAACACCATGAAAATATAAAATTCCATTTTTATAATATAAATAGCAGAAATACATGTTTATCTAAAAATTACCAATAATATATATTTATAGCAAAACAACCAGCAATATAATTTTAAAGGAAAGTGACCAACCATACCTATTTATAGCGAAATTAAAAAAAAAACACACATTTTATCTTCAGTTGAAGGCATACAATTGTGTTCAAAATATATACAGTCGAAACCGTATAATTGTCAAAATATTTACATTGTGGCATTAAATAACCCATAGAGGTGTTGATATACCGCTAAACAAAACCCACCAACTAACCAACAAAAGAATTAAAATACTCATAGGATCTTTATTACTCCCTTCATACTCTTGTAGCAATAAACGTGAGTATATCATCAAATAATGTTTTAGGAACACTTAGAAGTTAATAAACATTGTTTGGTCTAAAATGTCGACACAACATATGTTAATATGTTACAACATATTATCAAAGTGTATTCCAAAATATAACTTCAACAAAACTACAACATGAAATGCACCTATTACTGCCTCTAGTAATTTTATTCATATAATATATATATATATATATATATATATATATATATATATATATATATATATATATGAAAAGCGCGGGTAAAATATATATGTATATTATTTATATATTATAACAGTATTATATATATATATGCACAACAGATGTATATCATCTACCATTTATTCAAATGTGAAAGCAGAATAACATATATTTTTATCACTTTAAAGCTCCCAAGAAAATTAAATTTCGGCATTAAGTAAGTTGATATGTCGTTAAATAAACATTGTATTCCTATTCGGCCATCCATTCACTAAAATTCCGTAAATCGGCTACCATCTAATTTTTCCAGGCACTCTTTCGTTATGTATTTTAGAATGTTAAAAACTTCAGTTTCTTTATAGTTTATGTTTTCTTTAACACTTCCTTATCGGTAATGTTCTGTCAATTTTATTCGTAGTATTCGTTTGTAAAACGAAATTTCTGTCTCATCAAGTCTTTTAATCTGTGAAGAAAGTTTTGATGTTCACAGTCATAATAAATATCAGTTAATCCTCTTGAAGTGTAATAATTAATGCCTCCAAATCGAAACTGCTATCTTTCAAACATCAGAGTGAACCCATTTTACCTTCCATCAAAATGGTTGATGCTAACCTCAAGCAGAGTGATTTCTTGCAGCTCTGTGGACGAACATTTTCCACTGACGTGAAGTAGAAATGTCATATTGAATCAACTACTAAGACTGCTGCTAGGATAGTTGGTTCACGATGTCGTGCTAGACATTTATATCGACAAAATCTATCTTACATATTTATAAGTCTGTTATTCGTCCATGTTTTGAATATAGCTGCCACATATGGTATAGTGTTCCTGCTATATATTTAGGGATCTTTGATGAAAAAAAAAAAAAGAATCTGCGATATTATTGATCCTGATCTGGTATCTCGGCTTCAGTCACTTTGCCATGGCGGTGACGTAGCTTCCCTGCGCCTTTTCTATAAATATTTTCATGGTAATTATTTCCGCTATGACCTTATGAATTTAAGTGCAGTACTAGATTGGCAGTTAGGTCTTATCTTTTTACAGTTGAAATGGCTAGATGCAATCGTAACTATTATGCCAACAGTCTCTTCCATTGCACTTCTCGCTTCCAAGTCAACTTTGATGTTCAAAAATTTAAATGCAAGGTCAATCGTTATCTTTTGTCTTCTTAATTCTTGGTCTTGTATTCTCTCCTTAATAGAGTTTTTTCCCATATTCTCTAACACCCCTTTTCGTCTTAGTAGCTTTATTGCTGTACTTGGGGTGAAATGATTTAGAAATATATACAAAAAATAATATTTAAAAATAGTTACTTAACTTTCGTCGTTTTCCTGGAACTTTAGTTTCCTGTGCACACGCTGTTCATTTGTTGGCAGTTGCACAACCGTCAGACGGTTGAAAAGTGCAAGCAACTCAGTTCACAGATTGGCAGATTGTAATTCACAATTACAGAAGTGAATTTCCTGTTTTTTTCAACCAGTTGACGATTGTGCGATCACCGACAACTAAACAATGCGTGCACATGAACTTTTTCGTCGCGGGCAAATTTAAGTATTTAGCTATATATTTATATAAATATGACTATTGACATATGAAGAAGAAATATTTGACACCGTAAAGAGTAAAAAACAAAACAAAACAAAAAAAAAAACAACCTAATAAACACAATTTTCGATTTTCAAAATTATCTACGTTTGTTTTAAGAAAATAAACACAGCCACTCGAATCAAATATAGTTTCCCCTTTTAGCAGTTCAGGCTTCGAGCGCTAGGATAAACAAGATGGCGTTGGAGACGGCTTTAATACATTTTAACTAAGCCGCATTTTCGAAGATTATACTGTTCATAAGGGTAACTAAAGAATACAAGCAACTATTTTGCTGGAGGTGGATTCCAGAAAAACACACACACACACACACACACACACACACGCAAAAACAAAAAAACAAAAAACAAAACAAGAAAAATAGATAAATATAGAATTGTGTTCTATTATTTCGCATAAATTCTTTGGATATATTCAATGAATTGTCAAAGCTTCTGAAATAAGTTTGTTTTTTTTTTTTGAAAAATCTATTGAAACCGTGTACGATGCGATCTGATTGATTGTACCGCTGGAAGCGTGAAGTGCGGAAAGGCAAAAGTATACTTCCTTTAGAATGGATCTGTTTTATTGTATTTAAAACGTTTTTTCTTCTTTTGCTCTCTTTCAGCCTTGAATGCTATATTTATTACGTTTTACGTTATACGGCGTAAATTATTTCTTTTTTAATATGCCAATGGGCATATAAAATAACATAAACATTAAATACACGCAATTACACACACACGCACACAAATAGCTCATATTTTCCTTCAATAAGATTTAGTGAACATTCTGGCGGTAGGCGGAAATAAATAAATATACGATTTAATAAAAATAAACAGAGCGTCTACTAAAATACGAGTATCCACTAAAAATTACGTTTAAAGTGATAAAAATTGTCGGATTAATGAATGAAAAATCCATTACTTCTTTAGAAATTGCATTGTTTACGTTTGGATACGAAACTGAGCTTTTCTGAAAATTTCGAAAGTCTATGACATGAAGGATTTCGCTTGCCGGATCGGTTACGGTTCTTCGTAGTGATGGTTCCCTCAGCCCAGGAGATGCGGGTTCAAATCCTACCGGAGAGCGCATATTTTTCTTTAATAAGATTTCTCGAATATTCACGCCGGTAGGCGAAAATAAATATAGTGCTTAATAAATAAACGGATCATTTACTCAAGTATAAGTATCCACTAAAATTACGTTTAAAGTGATAAAATATATATTCAATCAAGTTTCATTAAATTCAACCGACGACGCTAATCAGTTTATATTTTATTTGTCCAATACTCTATTTAAAATTAAACATTTTATTTATTAGCTTATGTGATTTAAATAGATTAGTGAACTGTTACGTAATATCAGTCCTCTTATATGGCAGTGAATACTGGAAAATCTCCTCCCAGAAGAATAAAAGACTTGATGCGAGAGACGGATGCTGGGGACGACAAGGACCGAATATTTGGACAACGAGTAAGCATTAGAGAAAATGGTAATGAAAAGGACACTTTTACTTAGCATCATGAAGAGACATTTGAGAATTTTGAGGGTACATAATAAGGAAAGAGTGTTTGAAAAATCTTATACTCACAATTCAGACCGAAGGCTAGAGACACAGGGTAAAACAACGGATAACCCCACTATTGAGCTTGAGTAAATGGATGGTGAAACAAGTTTTACGAGATATAAGAAAAAAGCAAAATATATCAAGAGCTGAAAAGGACAGGAAATTGTGGAGAGATATGATCGCAAACGTCCTGAAGAGACTCGATACATAGATAAAGGAAACGTTTTACGGCTTAAAATATTTTTTAATAATATGCGAATAGGAATATGAAATGCTAACACATTACACACACGCGCACAGAGACACATACAGATAAACATATATTCAAGCAATTTTCAAATAATTTCTTACCTCGAAATCAGAACTTTGGATAAACTGACCAAAGTTCAAGTTTTAATCCAAGTAATTTCGATCGTCTCAATCATTTTTAGGAGTTGTGTGTTGTCAGTATAGCAGACTTTTGTTGACTACATCCTAGTATTTTCGTTATGGAGTGCTAGGGTTCAGTTTTGAGTAAACGAGACGCCATCTTAAGGTTCGTCCCAACTTCATGTCAAGCGATATACTCATGAAATATCCTCGTATATTTTCGTATATCATTCAGATCTATCTATCTATCTATCTATCTATCTATCTATCTATCTATCTATCTATCTATCTACCCTGCCAACTTTGGCATACAGAACGCGTTGATAGAGAAGTGATCTCATTCAAATAAGATGATTATTCCAGCTACATGTCACATATTATCCTCAATTAAACTGACCCAAAACTTTGATAGTAGCGGGCTTGTATAGTAAGCTCTACTTCCGATATCTGCCAACATTCACACACACACACACACACACACACACACACACACACACACACACACACACACACACACAAACACACGCACACACACAAACAAACACACACACATATATATATATATATAAAAAGTGTATATAAATATAAATAAATATATATATATGTATAATTATTTATATATTATATGCGCGGTACTTATTAGAAAGCGCTCAATATCAGAGATAGAGCTAACATATTTGTTGATAGATGAGTTTGTGACCCTGGGTTTCACGCTTTAGCGATCGTCAGACAAAACCCAGGGTCACAAACTCCCATCTATTCAGCCAATATATATATATATATATACATGTAATAATCCGTTGGTATATAATCCAAGTGAATCCTAATAATATTAAATATCAAAACTGATCCACAAAGAGAGCTCTATGTATTTATTCAACAGAGCATATAAATTAAATACAATAGGAATTTCAAATTACCTCATAGTTATGAC